>JAYESA010000007.1:114706498-115234798 GCA_036927795.1 Iris macrosiphon
GAATGCAAAGACTAGTCACAATCCAACCTGACACTACATAAGCAATGCACAGTGAACACACCTATCTAATTGCAATATAGCTATGAATATATGAATATATATCACTAAAGTACAAATATAATTACTAATCTATATAAAAACATAACCAATAACAAGTGTCAAAACTGAGTTAAGAACAATGGATGGCTACTTGGTTATTTTATCAAACACTTGGCGTACGTATCGCGATATATTGAGATACGCTCAAGATTCGCACCCAAATGTATCCAAACTTGACCCAAAGCACACCCACTTGTTCTAAATAACAAATAGAGTCTAACTAACATATTCACAAATACTATATGTGCCAATCACAGGTTTCTACAAACCACCTATATAATATAATAGCTAATGCAACTTGCTGCAATAGAGATTAGAGGGAAAATCACACAAATCACCTAAATTGGGCCTCGTATCACACCGTATCACAAAAATACCGTGATACGGTCTACACGTATCCATTTGTGGACACGTACCTAGTCCCATAACTCCGATCTAAGTCTAATTGATCTCATGACACACAATTGATGTGTCAATCTCGTATTTTCCTTAACATGCACACAAATTACCATATAGAACTAACAATACCTAACCAATTAGACTAGAACTTGTTTCTATAGGTAGTCATATATAATGGGATGATTCCTATGGGTTAAATGCATGATTAAGAAGCTGCAATAAAAGAAAATTTCAAGAATTACCAATTGGGAGATGGATTCCCAATAAAAATACAATTGGACACGATCCAGACACGATCTCTCCACCCAAGCTCCTTCTTCTTGTGCTCCTTGCTTCTCTAAGCTCCAAGCTCTTTGTAAAATGAGAATGAGAGGGAATATGAAGGTCAATTGAGTGAGAATTCAATGGAGGAAATGATAAAAATTAGGGATCTAATTATTGATCTAAAATAAATGCAAATGAGAGGAGAGAGAGAGGAGAGCCTCCTCTAATAATGGCTGGCCCCCTTCCCTCTTTCTCAAGTCATGTGCATGGTCCAAATTGTTTCTCTCCATCCAATTATGAATAAGATTAGGGAAGGACTATTTTTGGAAAGCTTATAACTAATTCTAATTAAGCTAATGCTCTCTAATTAATTAATGGGGGTGGGTCTATTGAGTTTGGATCCAAGCTAGGCTCACTAGTTCTCATAACAATTCTAATTAAGCTAATGCTCTTTAACAAAATAATTAATACAAGTCATATTTAATCTATAACTTACTAATAATTAAATAATTAATATAATCATTAAATAATTTTTATAACACACCAATTAAATATTTATTGCTAAAATTTATTTATCCATGCCAATTTACCAAACTAGCTCCGGCCGAAAAAGTAAGGGTGACAATCTTACCCACCTTAGAAAAATTTTGTCCTCGAAATTAAGGAAGAAACTAACTACCAATAGCAATCAATACCAGCAAGAAAGAATTATAGCTCACGGCTCAAACATATAAGGATATTGCTCGCGCATCTCGGCTTCTCGCTTCCAGGTACTCTCTCTTAGCGAGTGATGCCTCCACGCAATGTGTACCAAAGGAATCGTCTGGTTCTGCAGCACCTTCTTTCTGTGATTCAGAATCTCCACGGGCTGCTCTGGGTAGCTGAGAGTCGGACCAACCTTGATCTCCGAGTGATCTAGTACATGGCTAGGATCTGCCACGTACCATCTCAGCTGCAACACGTGGAACACATTATGCCCTCCCTCTAATATAGGCGGTAAATCTAGTCTGTAGGCCACTATACCGACCCTCTCAAGAATATCGAAGGGTCCGATGTACCGTGGACTAGGCTTTCCGCCTCCACCAAAATGAATCTTGTCCCATGTCAGAGAAATTCTCAAGGACACCAGATCTCCAACCTAGCTCGAAATATAGCCTTAGTACTCTAACTAAAATAAGTAATCACAATTAATACAAAACAAAATATATACCTCAAACTCCAACGGTCTCCGGTGACTATCGACCTAATGTCGTTGTCTATCCTGTGCTACTCGAAGCCTATACATGGTAAGCTTCACCTTCTCAACTGCATCCACGACCATTTTTGGTCCTAATAAGGCTCTCCCACCAATATTATCTCATGATAATGGAGTGCGGCATCTCCATCCATACAACGCCTCAAATGGTGATATCTCGATACTGGCCTGGTAGTTGTTGTTATATGCAAACTCTACCAGGTGAACATGATCCTCCCAAGAGCATCCAAAATCTAAAACACAAGTGCCTAGCATATCCTCGAGAGTCTGGATAGTCTTCCCCGATTGTCAGTCTGTCTGAGGGTGATATGCAATACTGAACTTGAGCTAGGTGCCAAAGCTAGCCTGCAAACTCCTCCAGAAATAGGATACGAAGCGACTATCCTGATCTGAGACTATGCTCATAGGAACTCTATGAAATCTGACTATCTAACGCACATATATCTCTGTGAGCTTCTCCGTGGACGTACCCACTTTGAATGACAAAAAGTGGGCCGATTTGGTCAGCCTATCAACGATGGCCCAAATCGCGTCTTTACCTCCTGGAGAATGCGGAAGCCCCAATACAAAGTCCATCATCACATGTTCCCACTTCCACTCTGAAATGGGTAAATGCTGAAACAATCCACCTGGCCTATGTCTCTCTACATTTTCCTGCTGGCATACCAAGCATTTGGATACGAAGCTAGCCACCTCCCGCTTCATACCATACCACCAGACATGCTCTCCTATGTCTCTATACATCTTGTTGGCACCTGGATGCATAGAGTACTGAGATCGATATGCCTCCTAAAGAACCTTCTCGTGTAATGCTCCACTCGGCACACACAATCTGGTACTGTGCTGCAATGATCTATCCTCTACAATGGTGAAGTCCTCTGCCAATCCCATCCAGACCTGCGCTTTGATGCTCCTCAGAGACTCATCCTTAAACTGTAAGGCTCTGATCCGGTCCATCAACTCTGACTGTACCTGAAGTCCCTACATCTTTGTCTCAACTCCAGGTACTAGCACTTTAATACCCAAGCTATCAAGATCGGCCAATAAATGTCTGTCCCTTGTCAAGTACAGAGCCATTGTATACCTGCTCAAGGTATCAGTGACTACATTGGCCTTTCCTAGATGGTACTGCAAAGAAATATTGAAGTCCTTCATCAATGCTAACCACCACCTTTGTCTCATGTTGAGTTCCTTCTGTGTGAACACATACTTCAAGTTCTTATAATCTGTAAAGATCTCTATCTGCCCTCCATACAAGTAGTACTTCCAAAGTTTAAAAGCAAAAATAACTGCTGCCAACTCCAAGTCATGGGTAGGGTAATTCTTCTCATGCGGGCATAATTGCCTGAAAGTATAGGCAATCACCTTCCCGTTCTGCTATAACACATAACTTATGTCACAACCCATACCCGATATAGGGGCACGAGTAGTGACCAACGCCCAGCCTACGCCACAGCATCGACGGTAGAACACTGTTTGGGTAATCTATCTAACTAACAATCAAGATATAAATATGCCACCAATGTAATATGAATATACTTAATCACAGATCTATAATATGGAATAACACACGAATATGATAAAATAATAGAAGAATCATAAATAGAGCTCCCAAGACAAATAATATCCAATGAATCAAAGAAATATTAATAACTGAGCCAGAGACAAATCCAGTACAAAAGAGTCTAACTACTGTGCTACGAGTCATGGGTCATCTGTCTCAGTCGGGATAAGACACTCCTGAACCAAGGTCTCTGGCTCTAAGCCTACGATATCCTGAGGCCCGTAGTGAGTGGGGTACTACTCCTCAGTATCATCTGGGAAAAATATATCCAGTCAGAAAAGGAGCAAAGTATATCTCTAACAGCAGTTCTAATAAATGATATAAACTATGTAACAGTAAATAGAGCGAATATACAAGATACCATATAAAGGTACAAGAGATATGCAATAAAGGAATACTAAAAATAAATATAAGAATGAGCATCATAGGAATGAACAAGAAATACTAATACTAAGTGAGTGAGTACCAGCTCAAATATGTGATCGGCTTTGGAACTTGCACAAGGATTATGGTCTGGTTAATCATACGTGCGGTGTATGGTTAACACTATTTAAGGAACAAGACAGGCATAAGAAGGGTATGATCACATATCTGCACTACATACTCTCTGTCCCCGAATGGTATAGTGGATCCAACTATGGTACGTTATGACACGGGATTCTCTAGGTAGGTAGCAAGTCTCCCTAAGAATCAATGTCTGTATATGTACAAGAAGAACAAGAAACAAGGCTTGGACAAGATACACCATAAATATCAAGGAATAAATACAAGATCTGGATATACTAATCCGTGTAACCATCGTGTCAAAAAATTAATAATATCTACAATAAATACAAGAGACATAGAGGATATCATAAATGAGAAACTATCAAAGAATGTACTCGCCTGAAATCCAATGAATAGTATCAAACATGTCCGGTACGTTACCTCGAAGACCTAAATATAAAATATTACATCAATACAAGATTTTAGAATAAAAATAAGTTAAACTAGTCAACTTCTAGGTCATAAAGCCATTTCTAAGTCAAAATAGTCAAACTAGGTCAACTATAGGTCAAACTGGTCAAACTTGGTCAAACTAGCTACTTCTAGGTTGTATGAGTTTATCTCTAGGATATTGGGTCCATACACTATGTAACTAGACCATACTAGCTATACTAGGATGCTAGAAAACCAACAAGATACCGTATCATAAGATACGCAGTTTATTAGATATGAAAATGTTATAATATGTATACAAACAACAATATACAAAACTCCTAACTAAATTAATGTTAAGTGAATACCTTGGCTTTGAACCAAAAGCGGTAGCACATCACCTACACTTCCATCTTGATGTGCAAACTCAATACCTTGAGTAAAACCGAATACCTTGACATTACCTTGGTATTAGAAGGTAATTCAATATCTAATATATTACTAATACCCATACACCTCATTATACATTAATATATATTTAAATATATAACAATACTATACTAAACTATATACTAACATACCCTTTGTTATTTAATACCCGTACCCAATATATCTCACCCTCATTACCTTGGTGTACCCCAAGGTAATCTAGAAATAATACTAACTAATATTAACCAGTACTTATGTATATATAAATATATACTAACTTATTTACGATATATATAAACTACTAGCTTATTAATATAAACTAATTATATATACTTACTAACTTACCAGCTTTTTGATAAGCTGCTGCTTATTGCCGCTGCTGCTTATTGTCGCTGCTGCTTTCTACTTCTGCTTTTGTGGCTGCTTCTGCTTCTGCTTTTGCTGCTGCTTCCGCTTTCTGCTGCTTCTTCTCAGCTTCTCACTGCTTTTCTCTCACTTCTTTCTATTGCTTTTCTTACTATTTTCTATTATTTTATTCACTATTTTCCATGGTTTCTTTTTCCCTCAAGCTCACACACATAAATACACACACACACACACACACACACACACACACACACACACATATATATATATATATATATAATACCATAATACATATATATACATACTACCAAATTAGAGAAACACATGAACTCTTACTCTCCCATGATCACTAACACATCAACAAGAATTATAGATCAAACATATAAATATACATATACATATAGCTCACATAATAATTATAATTACAATATTATAAAATCAATAATTGAATTAAATTGCAAAGAACATACACGTGAAGTGCATCACACCCGTATCACACTAAATCTATGATACGCTTACGATACGGCTCCACCACACAACCAAATGTATCTCAACTAACACGAGTAAGTCTAAAATTATAATTATGAATAATACGAAGATCTAATTACTCATCTACGTGTCTGTGTCAAAATATGACATGCTCAACCCCCCGTGTCGGAGGAAAACCCCCAAAATAATCCGTATCTTCAAATTGTCGGGATACGGCCTACAAGTATCCAATTATGGATACGACACTAGCCACACACAATCAAACATATATCAATTTGGTCTAATTGACCTATTGACAAATACAAGATGTGTCAATCTCGAAATTCTCCCAAAATTGACACAATACCACATAACTTTCTCCATAGGCCTCCTATGAACCTAATTCCAATTCCTATGGGTAGCCTTAGCATATGGGATAGTTTCTAATGATTAAAATATATATTTAGAGTCTAATTAGAGGAGAAAAATTAAATTATACCTATTGGGAGATGGATTCCCAATAAAACCTCCAAATTAAGTGAAAAGAGCTTCCAACTTGTAGATCATTGATCCTCCTTGTAGATTCTTGCTTTCTCCTTGTAGATCCTTACTTCTTTCTTGTTCTAATAGCCTTCAATGACAATTTAGGAAAGAATTGGAAAGAAATTTGGGTAGAATTTGATGTGGGAATGAAGAAATTTGGAAGAGAAAATTCTAGATTTAGATTTGAAATAAAAAAATAAAGAGAGAAATTTTCCTCCATTAATATTAGATAAACCCCCTTTCCCCCTTCTCAAGTTACTATGAATTATCTAGAATACCCCTTGGGGCTTCTCATGAAGAAATTATTAAGGAAGGAAGGTTCGAGTCTAATTGGTTTAACTTAATTAATCATCATCCTAATGATTGGACTTCTTATTGGGCTCAATTCTAACTAGAATTAAATATTGGTCCATGAATCTAATCTAAACTAGTTAGGCCCACTAAAATAAGTCCAAAATAATATCTAACATCTAACAATAAATAAATTTTCAACATGCATAATATATAATTAATTATAAAAAGACCAAAATACCCTTTCCTAGAAAATGTGGTGGTGACAAGTCTACCCCCCTTAAAATAATTTTGTTCTCAAAATTTAAAGACGAAACTACCCCCAAAAAATAAAATAGAACAGAATCAGGAAAGAACATACCTCAGGGCACAAACAAATATGGGTAACGCTCTCGCATTTCATCCTTCCTCTCACAGGTAGACTCCTCCGGAGAGTGATGCCTCCATGCGATGCCTACTAAAGGAATAATCTGGTTCCTCAACACCTTCTCCCTCCGATCCAGAATCTCAACTGACTGCTCTGGATAGCTAAGAGTAGGGCCCACCTTTATGTCCGAGTGATCCAACACGTGACTATGATCTGCCACGTACCATCTCAACTGTGATACGTGAAACACGTTGTGCACTCCCTCTAATGCAGGTGGCAAGTCTAGTCTGTAAGCAACTGCACCGACCCTCTCGAGAATACTGAAATGTCCGATGAATCGTGGATTAAGCTTCCCGCCTCCACCGAAATAAATCATATCTCATGTCAGAAAAATCCTCAAAAATACCAAACCACCAACCTAGACACAACCTTAAGAACTTAATCTATAACAAACAACCAATATAAAGCATAAAACAAAAATCTAAAACTATATCACAAATTTTAAAGGTCTCCGGTGGCTATCGGCCCAATACCGCTATCTGTCCTACACCACTCGAAGTCTGTCTCTGATCAGCTTAACCTTCTCTGCTGCATCAACGACCATCTCTGGCCCTAGAAAAACTCTCTCTCTAACATCTTTCCATGACAATGGAGTATGACATCTTCGACTGTACAAAGCCTCAAATGGTGACATCACTATACTAGCCTGGTAGCTGTTGTTGTAAGCAAACTCTACCAATTGGAGATAGTCTGCCCAAGATCCCCCAAAATATAGTACACAGGTATGCAATATATCCTCGAGAGTCTGAATGGTCCTCTATGACTGCCCATCCATCTGGGGATGATATGCAGTACTGAACTTGAGCTGGGTTCCCAAACTCGTCTGCAAACTCCTCCAGAAATGAGAAGTGACTATCCTAAACTGAGACTATGCTGACGGGAACCCCATGTATCCAAATGATCTGCCTCACACACATCTCTACCAGCTTCTCCATAGGCAAACCCATCTTGAAAGACAAAAAGTAGCTGACTTGGTTAACCTGTCAATGATGACCCAAATCGTATCTTAACCTCCAAGAGATCGTGGAAGTCCGGACACAAAATCTATAGTAATATGTTTCCACTTCGACTCTGGAATGGATAATAGCAGAAGTAAACCACCTGGCCTTTGCCTCTCGACTTTCACCTGCTGGCACACTAAGCATCTGTTTCCAAACTGTGCTATTTCCCTCTTCATGTCATACCACTACACACTCTCTCGGATATCCCGATATAACTTGTTGGCACTTGGATGCATAGAATACTGAGAGCGATGCGCTTCCTGCAATACCTCCTCATTCAGCTCTCCACTAGGCACACATAATCTAACACCATGATGTAAAGAACCATCCTCAGTAATGGCGAAATCATCCTCCAATCCTGCTCTCACCTGAGCTCTAATGCTTCTCAGAGATACATCTTCATACTGGGCTGCCTTGATCTTGTCCATCAACTCTGAGTGTATCTGTAATCCCCATATCTGCATAGCAAAACCAAGAACTATTATCTTAATGCCTAAGCTCTCCAAGTCCTCCAACAAATATCGATCCTGTGTCAACAACATAGCTACTGGATACCTGCTCAAGGCATCAACAACTACATTGGCTTTCTCAGGATGATACTGCAAAGATATGTCAAAATTCTTTATCAGTTTCAGCCACCGATATTGCCTCATATTCAACTCCTTTTGAGTAAAAATGTACTTTAAGCTCTTGTGGTTTGTGAAGATCTATACACGCTCTCCGTACAAATAGTATTTCCATAACTTCAGGGCAAAGATGACTGTTGCCAACTCTAAATCGTAGGTAGGATAGTTCTTCTCATGAGAAAGCAATTACCTGGATGCATAGGCAATCATTTTCCCATTTTGCTGAAGAACACAACCTAGACCTTTTCCCGATGCATCACTCTAAATAGTGAAACCTCCAAACCATGATGGCAACATCAAAATAGAAGCAGAAGTCAACCTCTTCTTCAATTCCTCAAAAGCAACCTGGTATTCCTCTGCCCAAACAAACTCTGCATCCTTCCTGGTGAGTCTAGTCATCGACTCGGCAATCCTTGAAAAATCTTGCACACACTTCCTGTAGTAGCCTGCTAGACCCAAGAAACTTCTGATCTCTGCCACTGAACTCGCGGTCTTCTAAGGCTCCCTACTGCGATGTTCTTCGGATCCACTGAAATTCCATTACCAGTTACAACATGTCCTAAGAACTCTACCTCTCTAGGAAGAACTCATACTCGGATAGCTTCCCATACAGTTTTTTCTTTCTCAGCACATCCAACATAATCCGCAAATGCTCATCGTGCTTCTTCGGTGTCTTCGAGTATATGAGTATGTCATCGATGAACACCACCATAAATTTGTCAAGGTACTGGTGGAAAACCTTGTTTATCAAATTCATAAATACCATCGGGGCATTACTCAACCCAAACAACATCACCATAAACTCATATTGGCCATATCGAGTTCTAAAAGCAGTCTTCGGAATGTCCTCCGGCTTTATTTTTAACTGGTGGTAGCCTGATCTCAAATCTATCTGAGAAAATATCTTGGCTCCACTCAATTGATCGAACAAGTTATCAATCCGTGGCAACAGGTATTTATTCCTGATAGTAAGATTATTCAATGCCCTGTAATCGATGCACATGCGCACCGATCCATCCTTCTTCGGTACAAACAATAGCAGGACTCCCCACGGTGAAGAACTGGATCTGATAAACCCCTTATCTTGTAACTCATCCACATTCTTCTTCAGCTCGACCAGCTCGCTGTTGTTCACTCTATAGACATACTGTGAAATTGGTTCTGCACATGGCACCAAGTCTATAGAGAATTCAATATCTCGATCTTGCGGTAATCTTGGCAATTCCTCAGGAAAAACATACAAGAATTATGCTATCAACGGATGCGGCAACTCCTTGTCTTCCACCATAGCTCTACAAATAATGCCTTCTCTCTTCTCTGTAGCTCCTCTAGCAAACTCAAACTCTGGTTCTCTTGACAGGCTAAACAAAACTCTACCTCCTATGCAATCTATACTAGCATGGTACCTACTCAACCAATCCATCCCGAGTATAATGTCATAGCTCGAAAGTGGCATTACAAGTAGACACACACTCAGCTCCTGGCCTCCCAGAGTACCTCTCTGATCCTTGAAAATATCACAAACCAGGATAATGCCTCCCCCGGTCATGATCGTGCAAGTCCTACGCAAAGGCTCAGCTACCAAACAATACTTTAGAGCAAAAGAAATATATACAAAACTATAGAAAGCACCACTATCAAACAAAGCTAAAGCTGGAATAGAATCAAGAAGAACAGAACCTGCGATAAAATCTCCGGTAGACTCAACCTCCTCAACTGTCATAAAAATACTTGTCCTTGATGTGCACCTCTCTGATGCTGGGCATAACGCTGCTGCTGGGTCAAAAGCGGCGGTCCCCTCGGCTATACTGCAGGTGGCCTCGCCCGTGTCCTCGGAGCTGGAGCTGCTCCCTGAACTGTTTGACGAGAGTTGGAAGGACACTCTCTCAGCTGATGCCCCTCGATACCATAATACAAACAAACTCCCAACCTCTTCCTGTAAACTTCTCAGATATGGCCGAACTTCTTATAGTAGTGGCAGGAAGCTTGTTGTGACTGTCTCAACTGTTATGGTACCTGGTGAAATGGTGCCTTAGCTGGAGTCTGGTGTTGCTGCGACTGCTAAAAAGGTCTGGACTGGAAATGAGGACCCTTAGCATTCACTGTGCTGCTATTAGCCCCCAAAAAGAATTGTGATCTCTCTTGGATTTTAAGCCCAACTCTCACTCAACCATGCGTGCCTCCACAAGTATCTCCGAATAGGTCTCATAGAAAGACAGAATGAGGATCTTCACTTCCCAGTTCATACCCTCGCAGAAACAGATTGCTCAAACCTCCGACTCCCTCACCAAATACTCCGTAAATTGGCTCAGCCAACCGAACTCTGCAGCGTACTCCTCCACGGACATGCTTCCCTGAGTAAGGCCCTCAAACTGCCTCCCCAAGTCCAACCTGTCCGCCCGAGCAAAAAACTTCCTCTTGAAAAGTTCCTTGAACACCTCACGAGACTGCCCCACATCAGCAAGAAGTGGCTCCTTCCTGAACTAAGTGCGGGTGATGTCGAATAGCTAAAGTCCTCCGGTCTCAACCTTCCGATCCTCAACAAGACAAGATACCCTCATGAGACGCTCAATATCCTTGAGCCAATCATCATCGTAGATGATGCCCTTAGTCCCCTTGAAGATCCGAGGTTCTAGCTTCTTGAAGTCTTGGATATTGCCTGGCTAAAGCTGGGCAACCTGCGGAACAACCTACTGCTGGACCGGAACTCCTCTCTTTATTACAGCAAGGGCAAGCTGATGAGCACTCTTAATGCCCTGTCGCAACACGTCAGTCTGCCTTTGGTGTGCCTCAGACTGGCCCTCTAAGCCTTAATTATCTCGCGAAATAGTGCGAACACCTGAGTCGCATCTGTCGGTACGAAAGGTGGAGGTGAAAGTCCTTCAGATACAGCCGGAATTGTCCTCTGAGTTGGAAGTGGACCCCCGAACGCAGCTGATACACCAATCACCGGAGAAGTGACTGGTGCAGGCCCTCGAAAAGTCACAAATCTCTCAGAAAATGCTACTCTCAGTTATGATCTAGTCTTAGGCGGCATCTTGAGACAAAGCAAAAGGAAAGAATCAATATGGTACATGATGTAATGCATTCAAAGAAGGATAGTTTAAATATCAATTATCAATATCAAGAAAGAATAGTTGAAATGAATCAATAGAATTTTTCTAGATGTGATTGAGTATTCTCAGCCTATATCCTATATCCTAAAACAGGTTCGTAATAGCACTCAAATTAGAGCACCACTACGAATCGTACTAATTGCGACCTCGAAGACCTGTATGGGCCACTACTAAAAATGTCACGACCCACACCCGATGTAGGGGCACGAGTAGTGAGCAACGCCCAGCCTACCCCACAACATCGACGATAGAATACTGTTTGGGTAATCTATCTAACTAATAATCAAGATATAAATATGCCACTAATGCAATATAAATATACTTAATCGCAGATCTATAAGATGGAATAACACACGAATATGATAAAAGAATAGAAGAGTCACAAATACAGCTCCCAAGAAAAATAATATCCAATGAGTCAAAAGAAATACGAATAACTGAGTTGGAGACAAGTCCAGTACAAAAGAGTCTAAATACTGTGCTACGAGTCCTGGGTTATCTGTCTCAGTCAGGATGAGACCCTCCTAAGCCAAGGTCTATAGCTCTAAGCATACGATATCCTGAGGCCCATAGTGAGTGGGGTACCACTCCTTAGTGTCATCTGAGAAAAATATATCCAGTCAAGAAATGAGCAAAGTACATCTCTAACAACAATTCTAATAAATGACATAAACTATGTAACAGTAAATATAGCTGTAGAAGCATGAAAAATACGGTGGATAGATCTACGTAGGATATTGATGCAAAGCAGCATAAAAAGAGGACTTCAGAGCCTTCAACGTGCAAACAGAGCTTCTCCGCCAAGCACAGCGTAAAATATAGGCTCGAGGACCATCCGCGTAGGGCAGTATGTCCAGGCTGTTTCAGCATAAACATGGTGCTTCATCGCCTTTATGGCGTAAAACTCATCCGCTTTCAATGCAGTATTGAAGTGTACGAGGGATGCTTCGTATTCTCCGAAATGAACCTGTCAGATCCTGCAATGAACCTGACGTCTCAACTTCTGATAAAGGGATACTGCTCGACTACCCAGGCGACTGCTATAATGATGGCACGATACTGCAACCCAGGCTGTTATTTACTGCCATTTCTCTTGCGTAAACTGCTTTTACGTACACAGAGGAATATGCTGCCTAGTTTTACACAGGCAGATGAGAGCTCCTTACGCTCCACAGAAGGCAAACCGCCTGTCACGTCAAAAGTTATACTCCGTACGGGACTCGAGGCGCGTCTCTGCATTTAATGCACAGGGTGGTGACAGGCCCTCAAGGCACGTCTCTGCAATTAATGCGCCGAATACTGACAGTTGCCTTAGGCACGTCTCTGCGTTTGATGCACAGAAGGGTAGCAGACCTTCAAACCACTCCTCTGTATTTAATGTGCAGGATGATGGCAGATCTCCATATTTAATATAAGAGATTTGATTAAATGTCACCGAACTGTCATTTAGTGACATACCCTTTGCGAGAGCTGCTCCTACGCATACAAGAGAATACGCTGCCTAGTTTTACACAGGCAAACGTGAGCTCCTTACGCTCCGCAGAAAATGAACAGACTGCCACGACAACAGTTACTCTTCGCACAGGATTCAAGGTGCATATCTGTATTTAATGCGCGAAATAATGGTGAATCTTAAAGACAAGCATCTGCATTTAATGCACAGGATGGGAGCAGATCTCTGCATTTAATGTAAGAGATCTGATTATCTCCAAGAGCCATAATTCTGGCTAAGACGTCCACATCATCATTCTGGCACGTTACGCAGCGACTTCTACGCCTATTCAGCTTCAGTGCCTATTCGGCTTCTACGCCTACTCGGCCTCTATGACTGCTCGGCTTCTACGCCTATTCGGCCTCTATGACCACTCAGCTTCTATGCCTACTCGGCCTCTATGACAACTCGGCTTCTACGCCCACTCGACTTCTACGCCTACTCGGCTTCTACGCCTATTCGGCTTCTATGCCAGTTTGATAACTATTTGGCTTCTATGCCATGGTGACAGACATTGGCTTCTATGCCAACCTCTTCTACACGAGGGATACCTACCTACGTGGCTTCTACGCCGTGATCTTCGTAGCAGTTATACGCGTTTTGTCCCTTAGTTGGACCCGCATCACACGCTCATTCAAAAGATCATCTATACGCAGGCATTGGTTATTTTAACCGTTGTGTAAAAGGGTGCTGTACTTTCTACTACTCGGTTTTTACACCGATTGAGTGGTCACTGTCACTAAAATCTATAAATAGAGACCTCTATCAACAGAGGACAAGGTCGAACGATCAAAAATAGGAGAAAATTGGTCGAACGATCAGAAAGAGGTCAAAAATTGGTCGAACGATCAGAGGGAGGTCGACAAATTGAAAGGAGAAATAGAGGAGAGAGAGAAAGGAGAATCTAGAGCTCAGGCAAAGAGAAGGGATCGACGACTTTGGCATCGGGCATCTACCCTCTTTAGTAACCTTCGAAGCTGCTACCTGTCTTCCACGGTACTTCTTCAACATCGTGTGATCTAAGGGCTAAAGTGATCGACAGTAAATCAGATACCTATAGTAATATTTACCCAGATTAAATAAATTGTACTTAGACATCCTCGTGTAGGATCAAATTTGTACAATCTTGTTTGTAAACATAAAAGAAGGGCGTGTCTTCGTATAAGACCTTATTTTTTGCATTCATCAAATCTTTTCTCGTTTATTATCCGAAATAAGATGGTGACTCTGCTGGGGACATCTTTCTCTTCTGATGAGGAAGCTATTGCTCAACATGATGCGATATCCGTAGGATCCGTGAAGAAGACACTGGTCGTCCAGTTCGACTAATCTGCCTACGAAGATATGCTCCGAACAAGGGGCAGCTCTCACTCTCTCTCTGTCCAAAACAACAGAAAACTGCGTAAGGTCTGGATGCCCAAGACATCCTTTACCATTCCTGTGGACTCTTCGATCTCTCCGATCTCTCCGACCAATAAGGTTGTAGCATTGCTCCCTCCGTATCTTGTGCGTAAAATTCAGTCGCCTGTCTCTAATATTACCGATAAAACTTTTGGCAATGTCTCAGCGCTAACCCAGAAGTATACTACGTGCTCTGCGTGTGAAGTTCAGTCTCCCGTCCCTGGCGGAACAGATAAAACTTCTGGCAATGCCTCAGCGCTAGCCCAGAAGTATACTCCGTGCACTGCGCATAAAATTTAATCTCCCGTCCCTGGCGGAATAGATAAAACTTCTGATAAATCCTCAGCGCCAAATCAGAAGTACAAGATACGCTCCACGCATAAAACAACATCTGACCTCTACGGAGAACCAGATGATCCCTGTGATCTCCGCAAGGGAAAGCAAGCGGCGGACTACTCAACTTCTCGGCCTTTACGCCAGCAAGAGAACAATCTGCACGCCCTCCGAATTACGCGAGATGCTGATGGCCGCCTGAGGACATCCTCAGCTCTACCCTAACCAGAGCAAAGCTCTAAATTATGCCAGGCGAAGTCCCTAAGCATAAAGAAGGCTCCAGTTGCAGAAAGGCACCCTCCTCGGGGATTATCCGCCACCCAGATGGCCAACCTGTTGTATACGGGTGGCACAGAGAAGACTATAGTTCCCATCATCTGCATGCCCACCGATGGGAACAGAAGGAATAAGCCATCATCTTCTTCTTCTACAACTCCTCCTGACCTGTGCAAGTAGCTAATCCAGAAACGCAAGGAGAGGGGATCTTCCAGCGTGGCTATTACGCCTCCTAGCGAGCACTGTTGTAATAGTCACAGGATTGTAATTAATTATTGATGTTCTAAAGCAAAATGGCCAGTTTTTGACCGGCTGAGCTACTCTCCATCTTTCCTAGAAGAAGAGCCCACGCATGCATCTGTGAACATGGCTTCACATATACCTGGAGGAAGCTCTGACTCAAGACGTCCGTCCTCTAGAACTCCGAGCCGAAGAAAATTCAACATGCTCTTTAGGGACACCGAAGCTGGGGTGTTCCAGAACACTCGTTCAAGGTCACGACAACTGACTTCGTGCTCTTCTAATTCCGATGCTGGGGGTCGCCAGTCTCCCGAATCAGATACTGAGAGTATAGAGTCAACTTCTGCAGCAACCTATACTCATCCTTCAATGACGCCCAGGGAGATGGAAGTTTATGCCATTGGAGATGAACACGAGGAAGCCTCGCCATCAGGGAACGCTGAGCAACGCATTACTACACTAGAAACATCTCTGAAACAAATGCAATCCATGATGGAGAACATACACCAAATGATGCTAACTCAACAGGCGGCTGCTATGGCTCAAACATTGGTCCCGCCTACTCAGATATGCGTGGGGGTGAACCTACCACCATCCAACACGATCCAAGAGCCTGCTCTAGATCAAGAGTCAGCTGGTCCTTCACTTCCTCACTCGGAGAATGTACTACCTCCTGCGGGAGTCATGATACAACCAACTCTGCACCATTCCGTGGTCTCGCTACCAGCTAAAAATCCGATGCAAGCAGTACGGGAGTTGAAAGCCCAATTCGATGCCTTGAAGCACAAAGATCAGCTAAAGAAATTGGGAATCAACCAGCCATACCCAGCTATCTGGGAAGAGGTCCCTTTTCCTCTGAGGTACAAACCTCAGACCATGGCCCTGTTCGAGGGAAAAACATCACCAAGTCAGTACATGAACTATTTTAGTTTGATGACAGTGTTGCTACAAGGGAATGACGCCCTCCTCACCCGGGTGTTCAAGGGCTGTCTCTCAGGAGTAGCTTACCAGTGGTACCGCAGCCTGGCGGACAACTGCATTACTTTTTTCAAAGACTTCAAGACTTTATTCTTCAAACGATTCTACAAGGGAGGAATGGACATGTCTATGTCCTCTCTCATCGAAGTCAAGCAGAGGGAGAAGGAGGACGTTCGCACATTCGTCGAACGTTTTTGTCAAGCCACCTTACAGATGCCTCCAGGAGTTCCAGACTCAGCATTGGTGGATATTTGCAGGAAGAACCTTCTTCCCATGATCTCGGTGTTCACAGGACCATATCAGTTCCATGATTGCCCCTCGTTCATCATCTCAGCGGTAGCCGCCGAGGACAACAGTCGCAAGGCGCATGACAATGGCATCATGATCTCTACCTCTGACAGAGGCAAGAGGTCATCCCCCAACGGCGACCATCCTCGCAGTTCCAAAGGAAAAGAAGCTCTGGCGATCAATACGTCCAGACAGAAGACTGCGGCAACCACGCAGACAAAACCTGGGACTTCCAGGCCCGTCGAGGTATACTCTTTCGACGACGACGATATTCCGAGTATATTCGAGTGTCTCGTTAAAAGTGGCAAGATCACCCTTCCGGAGGAGAGGCGGCCCAGTGAAGTTGGCAGTGCCAACAACCCCAAGTACTGCATCTTCCACAGATACGTACACCACCCAATAAAGGTGGGTTACATATTGAAAAAGAAGATCCAGGAGCTGATCGATGCTAAAGCCATCACCCTTTGCAATAGCGAGAAGACGGTCACGGCCAACATGGTCTCTCTGCAATTTGGCAATCTACTATTTGTGGTATTAAACGAAAGAATGAAATGTGTTATTTCAATGACAGGGTTTGTGCAAAACCCGCGCCCTTTGGTTTACAAACAAACTTGTACAGTATAATCCTATACGAGGATGTGGGAGTATAATTTATTTAATATGGGTAGATAATTGCTATAGGTGTCTGATCTGCGGTCGATTACTTTAGCCCTTGGACTGCGCGATGTTGAAGAAGTGCCGTGGAAGACAGGTAGTAGCTTCGAAGGTTGCAGGGGAGGGTGGATGCACGATGCCGACGTCGTCGATCCCCGCTCTTTGCCTGAGCCCCGGGTACTTTCTCTCTCTCTCTCTTCTCTCTTCGACCTGGCTCGATCTTCCGAATTGTCGACCCTGGATCTGATATTGGTTCCTTTACCAATTTTTCCCCCTTGTTCCCCATTGATAGGGGCCTCTATTTATAGAGTGTTTGGTGACAGTGACCACTCTGTTGGTGTAGTAACCGAGGAGTAGAAAATACAGCACCCTATTACACAACGGTTAAAGTAACCAATGCCTACGTATAGATAATCTTTTGAATGAGCGGGTGACGCGGGTCCAACTAAGGGGACACAACGTGTACAATTGCTACTAAGATCACGGCGTAAAAGCCACGTAGGTAGGTATCCATTGTGTAAAAGGGGTTGGCGTAGAAGCCAAATGTCCGTCACCATGGCATAGAAGCCGAACAGGCATAGAAGCCGAGTTGGCATGGAAGCCGGGTAGTCGTAGAGACTGAGAGGGCGTTGAAGCCGGATGGGCGTTGAAGCCGAGTGGTCCTAGAGGCCGAGAGGGCATTGAAGTCGGATGGGCGTAGAAGCCGAGTGGTCCTAGCGGCCGGATGGGCATAGAAATCGAGCGGTCATAGAGGCCGAGAGGGCGTTGAAGTCGGATGGGCACAGATCCTGAATGGGCGTAGAAGCCGCTGCGTACCGTGCTGATGTGGACGCCTTTAGCCGGAATTACGGCTTTTGAAGATATAATCAAATCTCTTGCAGAGATTTGCCATCATCTTATGTATTAAATACGGAGGCATGTTTTGAAGGTCTGCACCCCTTCTGTGCACCTATCGCAGAGACGTGCCTTGAGAGAAACTGTCACCGCTCTATGCAATTAGATGTGGAGACGTGCCTCGAATCCGGTAGGAAGTGCGGCTTTTGACGTGGCAGGCGGTTTATCCGCTGCGGATCGTAAAACCACTCATGTTTGCCTGTGTAAAATAGGGCAGCGTATTCCCTTGTACGCAGAAGAGCGGTTTATGCGGAGGGGACTCCAGTAAGCGACGGTTCGGTGATCTTTTAACTAAATCCTCTGCATTAAATGCAGAGATCCGCCATCATTCTGTGGTGCGCATCCCGAGGGGCCTGTCGTCGTTTCCAGCCGTCGTCTGGGTGGTCGTACAGCACTTTTTGTCAGGAGTCAGAGGTCAGATTCACTGCGTGACTTGACAGGTTCATTTCGGGGAAGACGAAGCGTTCCTCGTACGCTATAAAGCTGCTTCGAGAGCGGATAAGTTTTACGCCATAGAGGCGATGGAGAACTCTTTTTTACGCTGGAGCGGCCTGGACGTACTGCACTTACGCTGATGGTCCTGTGAGCTTTATTCTTCACGCTGGAAAAAGCTCTATTGTACGCTTGATGGCTCTGGAGGCCTTCGTTCACGCTGCTCTGCATTAAGAGGCTACGTAGTTCATCCCAGCATATTTTTCATGCTTCTACAAGACCCCCTTCAGAGCTTTTAAATTTCTTGGAATTTGAAATGCTTTAAACGAAGCATGAACGGCCCCTCGTAACTCGAAACATTTCTGAATGGAGCGTTGAAACGGTCGGTGCAGACTTTATGGCAGATTTATTGGGGATCGCTGTGACCTCTTTCGCCTATAAAAGGCTGGGGGAGTTAGCCTGTTCTCCCCACATCTTCATCCCCACGCAGAGACGATCGCCGGAGTTCGCCGGGTCGATTTGAGGAAGAAGGAGATCATGTTCTTCCAGCATGTAAGGAGCCAAAAAAGACGGCATCTTCGAGCAAGTGTCCACTGCAACGATGGATCATGGAAGGATATTTTAGCCTCCTTTGCTCGGGATAATCAGCAACTTTGTATGGCGTTGCCCCAGGAGAGAGGAAGGGTCATTTTTGACCACAGCTGCTGGTCATGCTGTGCCTTCTCTCGATGCCCTCCGATGACGAGAGTCAGACAGACTCGTTCTGTCCCGGCTTGAGCGGCGCACGAAGCATGGGATCTGCAAAATCTATGCAGGCCCAGTTTTGTATTCGCCCACCGTTTCACGGCAACCGACTGACTGCCGGAGAAGATGGATAAAGAATTGAAGCCCAGCGAGAACCTGTCAGAACAGCTTCTGGGCAATCTTCAGACGACGAGGGGGTATCTCCTTTGTATACGGAGTTTCCCTCAGATGTAATCATGAAAAGAAAATGCTTGTAGAATGGATTTCCCTTATATGTAATCATAATTTTAATCTTTAATAAAATTGTCTTTCTTCTTCATATGATCATCTTGCCATACGTTGCTGTAAAGTCTGAATATGTGCAGCTTCAACACGTCTGAATTTGTACGCCGACTCTGTAGAAAGAGTGTTAGGTCTTGTCCTTTACGCATAGCGAGTAGTCCATAGAACGCTGTAGAGCATCTTGAACATTCTTTGAACTGTCCTGTTGCTAGGACTGAGGAACCGCGTAAAGCTCTGAACTTCTGATGGACAGAATTTTTGTTCATCTTCATCTTCAAGAGTGACTTCTCAAAAATCCCTTGGAACAGGGTCGAGGAATGGCTGTCAAAACTGAGTTGCCATCTTTTGATAGACGAGATATTCAGACTGGAGTCTGGATAAACCTCCAATTGACCCGAGAAGAGTAATTTCTCAATTTTTAAACTCTTATATGTTTCGGGTACTTAGGATATGTTGAGGCCAAGAAGGAGTATCTTCTGTGTGAACTCCTAGCAATTGACCGCTTTGGGGACTTTTCAAATATACGAAAAGTCGTGGAGCGAGAAATCATCAGTTTGTGGCCTCTGGGCGTAAAACACCGTCGAGCATGGAATCGTAGACTTGTGGTTCCTGTGCGTGAAGTCATGGGTTTGTGGCCTCTCGAGCATAAAAGCTACTGAGCACAAAGGCATCCGGGCCAAAACCTGACTTGTAGCTGTCAAACGTAAAGTTGTGGATTCGTAGCCGTCGAGCGTAGAAAGCTCCTTTAGCGTAGAACTGTTTATCTGTAGCTCCTGAAAAGAAAATTTCTCCGAGCGTGAAGTTTTGCGGGTCTGTTGCTTCTGGGCATAAACTGAGCGCCACCGAGCGTGAGATCATCGATTTTGGTATCTGCTGAGCATAAAGTCGTAGATTCGTGGCCTCTCGAGCGTAAAAGCTACTGAGCACAAAGGCATCCGGGCGTACAACCATAGACTTGCAGCTTGCGAGCGTAAAAACCGTAGATCTGTAACCGTCGAGCGTAGAAAGCCCCTTAGCATAGGAACCGCTGAACCGTCTTGCACGAAAAAACTTTTCGAATTTTGCTGACTGTCCGTCTTTCAAGGTTAGTGGGCTGACGCAGCATCCAATCATAATCCATCATTTAATTTGCGAGATTTGGTTAGGGTCTCGAGGAGTCTGTCTGAGGATTCGAGGAGTCGGCCCGAACTCTATATATACCCAAGTTTTCTGAGAGAAAAACTTTTTATCCATCTTCTGCGAAAGAGAGTTTTCGACTGTTTCGAGTTTTTCTCTGTTCCCTCTCCGAGCACTTCGAGTCTTCAGAAATGGCGTCGAAACAGACCCCCTCCGCTAAGGGAAAGAGTATAGGTTCCTCTTCTCATCCTTCTGTCCCAGCGAGGGAGTCTCGGTCGGTCAAGGCGAACTTCCTTCTGAGCAAAGCGTCCCGCCGACGAGCAGTGCACCCGGTCTTAGAGGTAGAGCCTTCGGGGTGACAACACGACAAAAAAAATTCTTCGTACACGTTGAACATGACCGAGCTAGGTCGTCTTCTGTGCTGATAGCCTCTTTTGAGAAAGATGATGCACGAAGACGTTTTCATCTTTTACGCCCACATTTCTAATGTGCCAGCGTAAAGACTCCACATTTTCGTAGTCCTGAGCGTGAAAGCTCTGGCTACCGAAAATTGGGGTATATCGTAAACTTTGGGTTTTACGCTTGTGGGAGGGGGACCTCTGGCGTAAATACAGCTCATGTTTGAACAATCCTGCGTATAGCGCAGACTGTTGTTTCTTTGGTCCGTATGTTTCGTACAAGACTTGCAATGACATATTTTCCTTGCACTTTTGCAGTTGACGTAGGTGAGTCTCCACTAGCCGAGGTGATGGGCTCCGCTGCTGGGATGCTGCACTCGAACTACCTGGAGGATCTGTCCCACGTGGTATTTCCTATCTCCGGGCCGCAATACCCTGAAGGAAGGAGGTTCTTGATATCGACTCAGGGCGAGCGAATGCTGCTGAGCATGATCAACGGGGAGCCCCTGACTTATATAGACGGGGAGCAGTACATAAAGCCGGCTTTCCTCTTTGGGGATATGATCGACAAATGGTCCCAAACGAAGCCTAAGAGGGAGCGCTGGGTTTTTCCTGCCGGGATTTTAGTTTTGTACCTACCCACAATGCCGAGGGATTATCCCATCTCGGCTTTCTTCCACGCGACGCATCCCAGGCAGATATCGTGGATGCTGACTCCTGATCTTCACAGCAAGCCGGGGAAGATCTTTCATCTGAAAGGAGCTGATCAGGGGTCATTCGTCAGTCGCCCTTTCGGCATCGTGATGTTGTTCAGAGGACTGTGCCCGGGCAGTGTCCCTAGTAAAGACAGCTCGGTGATCCAGCCGGTTCAATTGCCGACTTTCTGTAATGACTTCATGGGGCAAGGCGAGGTATATCCCAAGGAGAATCCTCGGTGCAGTGGGTGGATTGCCCCAACAAACTCCCGATGGATATGCCTAGTCGACTGGGCTTTGAAGCACTTTCGGAGAGAGCTGGAGGGCATAGGACTATATGCTGCTGTGGGTGCGACTAGCGTCGGGTTGCCTCCGAACCCTAACTTGTTCCTGGCGCTGATGGAGCGGTACATTCCGCTCACTGGGACTTTTGCCACTCCACTGGGGGAGATGGGACTGGCGCTCCACGAGATGGCAGTTGTCTCAAGATTGCCGATGGGGGATACCCCATACGAAGAGTATGTTCCCACCAACCGGGAGTTGGGGGACTTGGACCCTCGGGTGGCGGAAGTATATCAGGAGCTGATGTGTCAATACTTCGCGTGCACCGCTTTTTATAACGAGCCCTCTGACTTGGCTCATACCACCAAGTGGATGTTCTACCTCTTCTTCCACCGAGCTACGGCTGCCAAGTCGGAGAAAGCCTCGGGGGGCAAGAATGAGCCCATGAACTATTTGGGCATGCTTAATGCCCAGGTCGTGGAGGCTCTTATGGAGGAGGCTGGAGCTCCGGATCAGATTCTCGCCGAGGGGGTAGGAAAGTACCCTGAAGGCACCAAGGCCTGTAGTTACTTGAGGCGCTATCGCAGGCCTCTGTCTAAGGAAGCCCAGTTGGTTGGTTTCCTCTCCATATGGCTGCATTTGGTAGTAGTGCCTGGTACTGCGTCCGCGGACCGTATTCACCGTAACATTCTGTGGCCGGCGGTGCGCCTGGTGTTTAGGGCAAGACTGGGCTTGCTTCCTACCATGGTGTGCCGCATACAGGTTGGTTTGAGGGCCATAACTGATGGGTTGCTTGTTGACGAAGCTCGGCGTGAGAGTTTTCCCAGAGTGGAATTACCATACCTATATTTGATGGGGTGGTTAATTCTCCACAATCCCCGGGTTATGTCTCCTGGCTCCGGTAGTAGTTCGGAGAGTATGTTCTTGTTGAACTACAAGAATTCCTCCTGGAACGTGACCACAGCCTTAGACTGTCGGCTGGTGTTGAACCTCAGCCACGGCTGGAAGCTCCTCTGTACTCCCCCTTCTGTACATTGCAATCAATCAGGGATGAGGCTGGAGGATTCAGGTGGAGAGAAGACTGATCTCTCTTCGGAAGCTTTTTATTGGCTGGTCTGTATTAGACCATCCCATCTGCTGTACAGGAGCGAAGATCACTGCTTCTTCGAGTCCTACTTGCCTAGTCGGTTTGCCAGACAGTTTGGGTACGACCAGTTGCATGTGGGCAGTGCCGTTACCAGCTTCAGGTCCTGGGGTGGACTCATTGATGGAGCTAGAGGGTGGCGATATTTTATCATGGGTTATATGAGAGCAACCTTCATTGTGCCGGTGGTAACAATCTCCACGGAGCTTCGCATTCTTCACTCTTACGCCCAGTTCTACGTGGCGATTAACACCTTCTATCGTGACTTTGATATGCGTGGAAGTTTCAGGGTGCCTTTCCCCAAGCCTGGGGGAAGAGTTGACGTCCCTTCGGTCTCTCCGGACAAGGATAAGGAGACTGGCCCTCCAGATGAGCCTCTGGTGTCGGTGCCGAGGTGTGAAGTGCCTCTGCCCGCGGGGGCTTTGGTGGTCTCTTCTGGGAAGCGACGGGCCTCTGCTCCGAAGGAAGTTTCTCTCCGTAAGAGGAGGAAGGAGACTGTCGCTCATCCTCTCCGCATTTTTGGCGTTGAGGAACCCGGGAGTGAGCCTGCTCCTCCCCATATTAGGGATGATTCTTCGGCTGGAGGTTCCTCGCCTTTTAGAGAGGGACCTTCTACAGTTCCGGCAAGCGGCGCTGGAGGACCCTCGCTAGAGGTTGCTGTCGTGGCTGCTGCTTCAGGCAGCGGAGCGCGATTGCCTGCATGGCCGAGGCAGATGGGAGAATCTTTCTCGTGGTCAGCAGTGAGTGAAACTCCCGCCGTGTTAGCGTGTACGTCTGGCGAGATTCCGACTGACGAACTCCGACCGCGTCTTGGTGAAGGCCTGACAGAACTCTTGGCGATGTCGGTCGGCCCGCCTTCTTCTCCAGGCATGATGGCTCGCATCGCGTCGTTAAGACATGGTTTAGATTCGGCTGCAGATGCGTCGTATATGCCGCTGGTTCAGGGTAAACGTCGCCTTTTATGTTTCCCTTTAGAAAGATTATCATTATACTGATATCAACTCTCTTGTCTTTTTCTCAGGGGACGACGTCCATGGAGGGTACAGCGTTGAAGCGTCCCCTGGCTCCGCTCCGGCTCCTGGCGATGATGTGGAGGCGCCTGATTTTGAGGAGAAAGTATCCTCGGGGACTAGCTCGCCCAGAGTGGTTTCGTCGTCTCAAGAGGAAGGCGAAGCCGTCATCGTGAGTATGTCGATGACTTTGATTGTGGCCGTTGTATCATCTTCGGTCGCGCCATGCGTCTATTCGGCGGCTGTGGCTACTTCGTCTGCAATCGTCCCTGGAGAGGGACTTGCTGGGGTCACGACCGCTCCTGGCGTTCAGTCGGATCTAGTTGCTTTGACTAAGCAACATACCAGTCTCTTCTACACCGGTTTGAAAATAATGATATCAATGGTGTTAGCGAAGAGTCTGGATTTTGAACGCTTGAAGAAGACTTCTCTGGCGTCGATCGGGGTCATCAGGGAGCTCGGTGATCCTGGGGCAGCTGACGCCCTGGAGGCGGTGGTTAATGGTTTAGAGCAACCCATTAACGAATATTTGCAGCTGACTCGGGGCAGCTTCGATGCCGAGGTCCAGACCAGGTACGACCACATGATCGTGCGGCTCACCACAAAGCTGGAAGGCCTAGACTAACTCATTAAGACACATGAGCTGGAGATGGATAGGCAAAAAGCTGGTGTGGCAGAGGCTCTCGCTCTTGAGGCAAAGTGCCATTCTGAACACGAAGGGAATGCAACGAGGGCATCCAAGCTGAAGAAAGAACTCGCTCGGGCAGAGGAGTGGGCTTCTCAGTCGCTAGCAAGTCTAGATGTGGCGTCCAGTCGACTGAGCGCAGTGCGACGGGAGTTGGACCGTGTAGAGGCTGCTCGCTTGGGCTGTCTTCGGACAAGGGCTGATCTGGCTTTTACGAACACCCCCAAGGCCCGGCTGGAGCAGGCTCGCGTAGATGTCTTGGCCCTTAGGAATGAGAGGATATCTGTACTGGGGCGGCTGATTGACAAACTGGCTAACCCGCCATCGTGATGTATCCTTTCTTTTCATGCTTCCCCCGATGTAATCCTGCTCTCTTTTGGGAAATAAAAGCGGCTCTTTTCTGACTTTTGTTGGACCCATCATTTCAGAATATAAAATGACAGGTTAGGTGAGAGTGATATCAGAGGTAGTATGGACGTGATAAACTCTCGATAAACTTCTTAGCGGGATATATCTATTCAGAGGTCATACGGACATGATAGAGTGTAACCCAACTAATTGTGTTCTGGAAGTAGTTTCGTCAGAATAGAGGTCCTCGCTATTTTCCTCTTGAGCAGGAGAGATTAGGCATAGTACCTTTTCAGGAATTTGCCGTTGATAGGAGCCATTAACAGGTCTCCGTTAGGCTGGGCTATCCTGTAGGTGCCGTTCGAGAACGTTGTCTCGATCACATAAGGGCCTTCCCATTTGGGTTGGAATTTGCCTTTACTTCTGTGAGTGAGAATCATCGGCCTTCTTACGGCTAGGACTAGCTCGCCGACTTTGAACACTCTTTCCTTTACTTTATGATTGAAAGCTTGGGAAATACGTGCTTGGTAGAGCGCGATACGCTGCTGAGCTTGTAGGCGTTTCTCGTCTAATCCTTCCAGCTCTTGGAGCCTTAACAGGTTATTCTTTTCTGGAGTCAGCTCACTAGTCACGGCTATCCTGAGCGACGGGATCTGGATTTCGATGGGAAGAACCGCCTCGCTCCCGTAGACTAGTGAAAAGGGGGTACAACCTGTTGGTGTCCGTACCGTTGTGCGGTATGTCCAGAGACATTCGCCCAGCTTCTCGTTCCAGTCTCTTTTGTTTGAAGAAACGAACTTCTTCAGAAGTTTGATAATGGTTTTGTTGAAGGCTTCCGCCAAACCATTAGCAGCTGGATAATATGCCGTAGAGGCAATATTATGTATTCGACTTTTATCGCAAAATCGATGAAACGCTTGGCTGATGAACTGAGGTCCATTGTCGTGGATTATCCTTCAGGGAGTCCCAAAGCGATAAATAACGTAGTGCTTGATGAAGATGATTACGTCAGACGCCTTTACTTCAGCCAGAGGGATCGCCTCTGCCCATTTGAAGAAGTAATCTGTGATGGCCAGTATGAACCGGTGGCCTCTGAAGGAAGACGGGTGAATAGGCCCAACGATATCCATACCCCAGGCTTTGAAGGGCCAGGATGCAATCATAGGATGTAGATATTTAGACGGTTGATGTATGAAGTCTGCATGGACCTGACGGGCCCTGCATCGTTTCGTATAGCTAATCGCGTCAGTGATCATAGTGGGCCAGTAATAGCCCATTCTCCTGATACGATCCTACAGCTTAGGACCGGGCTGATGCGCTCTGCATACGCTATCGTGAGCTTCCCAGATAATCTGCTGCGCTTCGTCGTCTGAGAGGCATCTTAATAGTAGTCCGTCGTAGGTCCGACGATACAGGCATTGTGAGGATGCGTCGAAGTAGAAGCGTAAAGATTGTCTTTTGATGGATACCGCCTCTCTGGGGTCCTCTGGTAAGATTCCGTAGGCGACAAAATCTATGAAGGGACTCCTCCAGTCCCTTCCAGGGGGGTCTGTGTTCATAGCGTGACTGCGTTCTATGTGAAAGTTGTTCTTCACACAGAATAAATCTCTGTTAAGAAGGATCACAGAATCCTGTCTTCTTATAAGAGTGGCCAAATCCGCCGCTAGACTGGCTAGGGCATCAGCTTCCCGATTCTGGTATCGAGGCACATGCTCTAGGAAGAACCCTTTGAATGTCGTGGCTATCTCGACCGTCGCTTGATGGTAGGGGATGAGGTCTGGATTCTGGACTTCATATATTCCTCTGACTTGATTGACGATAAGCAGAGAATCACCGAAAGCTTCCAGGGATTCGACCCCCAGCTCTTTTACGACTTGGAGGCCGATTAACAGAGCGTTGTATTCTGCTACATTGTTGGAACATGGCTCGTTGAGAGAATACGCCCGGTAGATGACGAGTTTGTCAGGAGTGACTAGGACGATTCCTACCCCTGAAACTATGTTTCCCTTGGGGCCAGTCCTGGAGGCGCCGTCGAAGAACAGTTGCCAAGAGTCACTTTCCATTACGGAATTACATTCTGCAACTTCGTCGGGAATGTCTTCGTATAACCTGGAGGCCTCCGGGATCGGATGAGCAGCTAGGAAGTCGGCCAGCGCTTGGCCTTTGATGGACTTCTGCGGGATGTACACCATGTCGTATGGCGTTAACAGCATTGTCCAAGTTGCGAGTCTGGAATTAAGAATACTCGGTTTGCTCATCAAGACTCGAAGAGGGTTGATCCTGGAGACAATATGAATAGTCTGGCCGGTGACATAGTGCCGCATCTTTTGGATAGCGAACATCAGGGCCAGGCATTCTTTCTCCACTAGGTTGTACCGGTGTTCGGCCCCGACCATCATCCTGCTGAGGTAGTAGATAGCCTGCTCATGCCCCACGTCGTTCTTCTGCGCGAGAAGAGCTCCTAGCGAATGATCCATCGCCCGGACGTACAGCAAGAATGGTTTCCCCATGATGGGAGGCACCAGAACTGGTGGATTGGTGAGGTAGCGTTTGATATCCCCGAACGCTTGCTGGCAGGTTTCGTACCACACAAAGGATGCACCTTTCTTCATGAGATGCGAAAAGGGCTGGCATCTTCCCGAGAGGTTGGATATGAACCTCCGGATATAGGCCAGACGGCCCTGAAACCCCCGGAGTTCCCTCAGATTGTGGGGTGGTCGCATTTCTACGATGGCCTGAACTTTGTCACGGTCCACCTGGATGCCTTTGGTGGTGATGACAAACCCCAAGAATTTGCCACTGGATACACCCAGGAAGGACTTCGCGGGGTTCATTTTGAGTTGATGCTGGCGCATTAACTCGAATACCGTCTTCAGGTCTTGAATGTGATCACCTTGGAGGCGGCTCTTGACGGCTATGTCGTCTACGTAACATTCCACTGTCTTGCATAGATGTTCGTAGAATATGTTGCTCATAGCTCGTTGGTATGTAGCCCCGGCGTTCTTCAGTCCGAAGGGCATGACTGTATAGCAATACACTCCCAACGGGGTACGGATGGCAGTGTGCTTCTCGTCTTCAGGATACATCTTGATCTGATTGTATCCTGAGAACCCGTCCATGAAAGACATACGTTCAAAACCGCAGGTGTTGTCGATCATGATGTCCGTGATGGGAAGAGGAAATTCATCCTTGGGGCAGGCCGTATTCAGATCTCGGTAATCGATGCAGATACGTACCTTTCCATTTTTCTTCATGACTGGAACAACGTTGGCGACCCAGTCGGGATATTGTTCTTCCCGGATGAACCCACAGGCTATCAGCTTTTTGACTTCAGCTTCAATGGCGTCCATCATGTCCGGTCGAAACCGGCGTTGGTGCTGCTTCACAGGCTTTGAGTTAGTCAAAATGTTGAGTTTGTGAGTAGCCACCTTTGGGCCTAGGCCCGGCATGTCTCCATAATCCCATGCAAAGACGTCGACGTATCCCTTTATCAGCTGTATGATTTCTTTCCTTTCGGCTGGTGGAAGATTGTCACTGATAAATATCGGCTTTGGCGAAAGCCCACCCCCAACATCAATTTGGATAACTTCGTCTTTGGTTAGAGGTTCCCTCTGTTCGAAGCAGAATTCCTACTGTGTATCCATTTGTTGAGCCCAAGAGTCATCCTCAAACGGCTCAGAATCTCGTTCCTCTGCTTCTGAGGGATCTGTCATCACCATATTTGCTGATAGTGCTTATTCGGGAGCACTAGGTGAGTTGGGGGGTGACGAGCCATCCCAGGAGGAGGAAAAGATGTCCTTATCCGACGTGGAAGCCGTAAGGGAGGTGGCATACCCTAACCCGAAACGAGTTTGTTGGTAGCGGGGGTCGCCGCGTGGCGGCGTTCGTCTGCCTCTTCCGTAGTTGAGGCCCGGCTTTCGCTTCAAGTTGTAGCCCATGTTTTGCATGATCTTCAGCGCTTGAGGGCTGTATCGGTGAACCTGTATCTTCCCAGTATCGTCATCCAAAGGATCTTCCTGGATGGCTGGTTGATTGCGCATGCGGCCGAATACTATTGTACGCTGACTGCTGCAGGTAGGCGGGATTATGAAGATAGAATCTTCATACGGTCCATACGTTGTGATAACGTTGGATGATGACGCTGCTTCCCAGATATGCGGATGGTAGGAGTCCATAGCTTCCAAGAACTTTCATGCTATGGGTTCTACCTCGTCATGGGGAATGGGTTCCTGATTTGGAATCTGAGCATTAATGTACTGGAAGAGAGGATGTTTATTGCCATCTGGAACTCTGTTCCTGGTCGTGTTTACATCGGTCGGCTGCTCATCGCGCCGTAAGTTGATGACCAAGGGTGGAGGCTTCTGGTTCAGAGTAACCACTGGAGAATTGCTTCTTTTCCCTGAGCTGGATCTGTTCAGGTGAATAGCCATGGGCTCTATGGCTTTTGGACGAGTGGTTCGCCCTTTCACTCTGATCGACAGCGGTAGTGCGGCAGAGGGTTCTCCTGGCTCCTGGTGGGATTCCTTCTCTGTCTTGCCCGCCACTTCTTCCCTGTGGTCCTGCGAGTACAACACGGCGTCGGAATAGTAGGACCCTACTCCTTTAAACGGGTTTAGGTCGGCCACCTCCGTTTGTACCATTCTTTGGGGGTCTACATATTTAAGACATTGATGTAGAGTTGAAGGAACGATGTTATGATCGTGGATCCACGGTCTTCCCAGCAAGATATTGTAGGATACCTCTGAATCGATCACGTAACATGTGGCCACCGATCTGAGGTTGCCAATCTGGATCCTCAGGCGAATCTTCCCCAACGACTTACTTCTTCCGGCGTTGAATCCCACGATTGTAGTGGAGGTGTAAGCCAGTTCGTTGGTAGGAATCCTCAATGGTCTGAGCAGACTGTGAGGGATGATGCTGATCGATGATCTCGGATCTATGTGAATCCGATCAACCTCCATGGAACTGATGTACCCGGTGTAATAGAGGGGCCTGTCATGCCTGTTATGTTTTAACAGCATGTCGTCTTGGGTGAAGGTGATATTTGGGACCACCTCCATCACACTGTGGCATTGAGGGCACGCTACTGGTTCTTCGTCGGGAGACTTGAGATGGGTCAAGCATGCTTTCGCCTGCATCAGTGCTTCACTCAAGGCTAGACGAGTGTCTTGGGAGAGCCTGAGTAGCTCGAAGATGGAGAGCCTGGCCGGTATATTAGCCAGTTGGGCTAGGATGTCGAAGTTGTATGGCTTCTCAAAACCTTTGTTCGGAACGTTCTTCACAGGTTTATCAAAATGCACTTCTCTTTGTTTCCCTTTGTCCGTCGGCGTCGGTTTTGGAGGGTTGGCTTTCGGTATGACGGGGCTTGGCCCTGCAGGGTTGGCGGCTGAAACGTCTGCCGGTATATCCTCCTGACTTGCTCCGTAGTCGTTGAGGTAGGCTCTCCCTGATCGGGTTGCAGCAAGTACCTCGTCTTCGTCTGATGGCGAAGAATTTGCGACCATATGGCATGGTTTGCACTTTGAGCTCCTCCTAGACGCAGCTTTAGTAGCTTTAGTCTCTTCCTCGAGCTCTGACACCAAATCTGGATGAACCCACATAATCTCGCCCTAACGGGTGGCCAGGGGTACCAGGTTATGATTTTGATCCCTAGCCGGAGGGAGATTGACGATGTCCATTGTGGCTCGAGAAATGGGCGTGATACCGTCCATGACTTCTTGGGGAGGCAGATCGCCGAACCGCAAAGAGATCATGTTGGCCGTGACCGTTTTCTCGGTGTTGTGCAGGGTGATGGCCTTAGCATCGATCAACCCCTGGATCTTCCTCTTCAGTACGTAACACACCTTTGTTGGGTGGTGTACATATCTGTGGAAGATACAGTATTTGGGGTCGTCGGTACTGCCGACCTCTTGGGGCCGCCTTAGCTCCGGTACGGTGATCTTGCCAATTTTGACGAGACACTCAAATATACTAGGGATATCGTCGTCGTCGAAAGAGTAGACCTCGACGGGCCTGGAAGTCCCGGGCTTTGTCTGCGTAGTCACCGCCGTCTTTTGTCTGGACGTATTGACCGTCAGAGCTTCTTTTCCCTTGGAGCTGCGAGGATGGTCGCCGCTGGGAGATGACCTTTTACCTCTATCGGAGGCGGAGATCATGATGCCATTGTCGCGTGCCTTGCGACTGTTGTCTTCGGCGGCCACTGCCGAGACGATGAACGAGGGCCACTCATGGAACTAATATGGTCCTGTGAACACCGCGACTATAGGAAGGAGGTTCTTCCTGCAAATATCTACTAACGCCGAGTCTGGAACTCCTGGAGGCATTTGTAAGGTGGCCTGACAAAAACGTTCGCGAAGGTGCGAACGTCTTCCTTTTCCCTTTGCTTGACTTCAATGAGGGAGGACATAGACATGTCCATTCCACCCTCGTAGAATCGTGTGAAGAATAGCGCTTTGAAGTCTTCGAACAGAGCATTGCGGCCATTCCCTCCTGGTGATGTTTTTCGTTCGAACAGAGCCATAGTCTGAGGTTTGTACTTCGGAGGAAAAGGGACTTCTTCCCAGATAGCCGGGTAAGGCTGATTGATTCCTAGTTTCTTGAGCTGATCTTTATGCTTCAAGGCGTCAAACTGGGCTTTCAACTCCCCCACTGCCTGCATCGGATTCTCAGTTGGAAGCGGAGGGACTGCTGACTCTTGATCTAGAGCAGGTTCTTGGCTCGGGTTGGATGGTGGTAAGTCCACCCCCACATGTATCTGAGTAGGTGGGACCGACGCTTGAGCTATGGTGGTCGCGTGCTGAGTTAGCATCATCTGGTACATGTTTTCCATTACGGATTGCATTTGCTTCAGGGACGTCTCTAGCACAGTGATGCGTTGTTTCGCATTTCCTGAAGCCTCCTCGCGTTCGTCTTCAATGGCGTAAGCTCCCACTTCCCTGGGTATCATCGAAGGATTAGTATAGGTCGCCGCAGAAGTCGACTCTACACTCTCAGCATCTGTTCTGGGAGATTGGCAACCTCCAGCGTCGGAATCAGATGAGTACGGAGCTGGTTGCTGTGACCTTGCCCGGGTATTTTGGAACACCCCAGCTTCAGTGCTCCAGAGGAGGTCTTCGAATCTTCTTCGGCTCGGAGGCCCAAAGGGATGACGTCTTGAGCTCGACCTTCTTCTGGGTGTGCGTGAAGCCATGTTCACAGACGCATACGCGTGCTCTTCTTCCGGAAAAGACTGAGAGTAGCTCAATCGGTCGAAGATCGACCGTTTTGCTTTAGAACAGCAGCAGTCGATCACAATCTTATGACTATTACAACATTGCTCTCTAGGGGGCGTAATAGACATGTCGGAAGATCCCCTCTCCTTACGCTTCTGGATTAGGCATTCGCGTAGGTCAGGAGTAGCAACCTGAGCTTGCTTTACGCCGCGGGACTTCGCCTGGCATAATTTGGAGATTCGCTTAGACTGGCGTAAAGCTGAAGAGGTCCTCAGTCGGCCATCGACTTCTCGCATAATCCGGAGGGTAGGCAGATTATTCTCTTGCTGACATAAAGGCCGAGAGGCTGAGTATTCGCCTGCTTGCTTCCCCTGGCGGAGATCACAGCGCTCATCTGGTTTACCGTAGAGGCCAGATGTTGCTTTGCGCGTGGAGCGTGATCTGTTCTTCCGATTTGGCGTTGGGGCACCATCGGAAGTTTTGTCTGTACCGCGCGTAGCGGGAGACTGATTCCTACGCGTAGAGCGCAGGGGATACTTCGGGGTCAGCGCTGAGGTTTTGCCCGAAGTTTTGTCTGTACCGCGCGTAGCGGAAGACTGATTTCTGTGCATAGAGCGTAGAGGATACTTCTGGGTCAGCGCTGAGGCTTTGCCTAAAGTTTTGTCTATACCGCGCGTAGCAGGAGACTGATTCCTACGCATAAAGCGCAGTAGATACTTCTGGGTTAGCGCAGAGGCTTTGCCCGAAGTTTTGTCTGTACCGCGCGTAACGGGAGACTGAATTTTATGTACAGGGCACGGAGGGAGTGACGCTACCACCTCATTGGTCGGAGAGATCGGAGAGATCGGAGAGTCCACAGGAATGGTAGAGGATGTCTTGGGCACCCACACTTTGCGCAGCATCCTGTTGTTTTGGACAGAGAGAGAGTGAGAGCTACCCCCAGTTCGAAGCATGTCTTCGTAGGCGGACTGATCGAACTAAACGACCAGTGTCTTCTTCACGGTTCCTATAGATACCGCATCGCGTTGAGCAATTGCTTCCTCGTCAGAAGAGAAAGATGTCCCCAGCAGAGTCGCCATCTTATTTGTGGTATTAAACGAAAGAATGAAATGTGTTATTTCAATGACAGGGTTTGTGCAAAACTCGTGCCCTTTGGTTTACAAAGAAACTTGTACAGTGTAATCCTATGCGAGGATGTGGGAGTACAATTTATTTAATCTGGGTAGATAATTGCTATAGGTGTCTGATCTGCGGTCGATCACTTTAGCCCTTGGACTGCACGATGTTGAAGAAGTGCCGTGGAAGACAGGTAGTAGCTTCGAAGGTTGCAGGGGAGGGTGGATGCACGATGCCGACGTCGTCGATCCCCGCTCTTTGCCTGAGCCCCGGGTACTCTCTCTCTCTCTCTCTCTCTCTCTTCTCTCTTCGACCTGGCTCGATCTTCCGAATTGTCGACCCTGGATCTGATATTGGTTTCTTTACCAATTTTTCCCCCTTGTTCCCCATTGATAGGGGCCTCTATTTATAGAGTCTTTGGTGACAGTGACCACTCCGTTGGTGTAGCAACCGAGGAGTGGAAAGTATATTACCCTATTACACAACGGTTAAAGTAACCAATGCCTACGTATAGATGATCTTTTGAATGAGCGGGTGACGCGGGTCCAACTAAGGGGACACAACGCGTACAATTGCTACTAAGATCACGGCATAAAAGCTACGTAGGTAGGTATCCATTGTGTAAAAGGGGTTGGCGTAGAAGCCAAATGTCCGTCACCATGGCATAGAAGCCGAACAGGCATAGAAGCCGAGTTGGCATGGAAGCCGGGTAGTCGTAGAGACTGAGAGGGCGTTGAAGCCGGATGGGCGATGAAGCCGAGTGGTCCTGGAGGCCGAGAGGGCGTTGAAGCCGGATGGGAGTAGAAGCCGAGTGGTCCTAGAGGCCGGATGGGCATAGAAACCGAGCGGTCATAGAGGCCGAGAGGGCGTTGAAGCCGGATGGGCACAGATCCTGAATGGGCGTAGAAGCCGCTGCGTACCGTGCTGATGTGGATGCCTTTAGCCGGAATTACGGCTTTTGAAGATATAATCAAATCTCTTGCAGAGATTTGCCATCATCTTATGTATTAAATACGGAGGCGTGTTTTGAAGGTCTGTACCCCTTCTGTGCACCTGTCGCAGAGACGTGCCTTGAGAGAAACTGTCACCGCTCTGTGCAATTAGACGTGGAGACGTGCCTCGAATCCCATACGAAGTACGACTTTTGACGTGGTAGGCGGTTTGTCCGCTGCGGGTCGTAAAACCGCTCATGTTTGCCTGTGTAAAACAGGGCAGCGTATTCCCTTGTACGCAGAATAGCGGTTTATGCGGAGGGGACTCCAGTAAGCGACGGTTCGGTGATCTTTTAACTAAATCCTCTGTATTAAATACAGAGATCCGCCATCATTCTATGGTGCGTGTCCCGAGGGGCCTGCCGTCGTTTCCAGCCGTCGTCTGGGTGGTCGTACAGCACTTTTTGTCAGGAGTCAGAGGTCAGATTCACTGCGTGACTTGATAGGTTCATTTCGGGGAAGACGAAGCGTTCCTCGTACGCTATAATGCTGCTTCGAGAGCGGATGAGTTTTACGCCATAGAGGCGATGGAGAACTCTTTTTTACGCTGGAGCGGCCTGGACGTACTGCACTTACGCTGATGGTCCTGTGAGCTTTATTCTTCACGCTGGAAAAAGCTCTATTGTACGCTTGATGGCTCTGGAGGCCTTCGTTCACGCTGCTCTGCATTAAGAGGCTGCGTAGTTCATCCCAGCGTATTTTTTATGCTTCTACATCTGCCTCCCCAAGAAGTACCGGACGGTGTTACACCTATTTCCTGGACAACGATGAACATCGTTAATCTCCCTCTAGCAAGGGGTCAAAGTCATGACCTGTTATCCCTAACTACCCAGAGAGGCGAGATTATGTGGGTTCACTCAGACTTGGTGTCGGAGCTCAAAAAAGAGACTAATGCTTCTAAAGCTAAGTCCAGAAAGAACTCCAAATGCAAGCCATGCCATATGGTTGCAACTTCTTCGACACCAGACGAAGACGAGGTTTTGGCCATAGCAACCCGTTCAGGGAAGGCTTACCTCAAGGACTATAGAGCAAGTCAGGAAGATGAACCTGCAGACGCTTCAGCTGCCAAGCCTTCGGAACCAGAGCCCGCCGTACCAGAGGCCGGTCCTTCGAGACCAACTTCGGCGGACAAGGGGAAGCAAAAAAAAGTGTGCTTCGATAAACCTGTGAAAAACATTCAAAACAAAGGTTTAGAGAAGCCGTACAACTTCAACATCCTGGCCCTACTGGCTTACACCACCACTACTATTGTGGGTTTCAACGCCGAAAGAAGTAAGCCGTTGGGAAAAAATTCGCCTGAGGATCCAGATTGGCAACCTCAGGTCGGTGGCTACATGCTACGTCATCGATTCAGAGGTGTCCTACAACATCCTGCTGGGAAGACCATGGATCCACGACCACAACATCATTCCTTCGACCCTACATCAATGCTTCAAATATGTAGACGCCCAAGGGACAGTACAAACGGAGGTCGCTGACCTAAACCCGTTTAAAGGAGTAGAATCCTACTACTCCGACGCCGTGTTATACTCTCTGGATTACACGAAAGAGGTGTCAGCACAAGCAGAGAAGGAATCCCACCGGGAGCATGAAGAGCCTTCTGCCAAGCAACCTCTGTCAATCAAGGTGAAAGGACGGACTACCTGTCCAAAAGCCACAGAGCCTATGGCTATCCACCTGAACAAGACCAGGTCAGGGAAAGGGGGTGATCCTCTAGTGATCACTCTAAACCAGAAGCCTCCGCCCTTAATCATCAACCTTCGACGCAACAAGCAGCCGAGTGATGTAAATGCAACTAGGAATGCGATTTCTGATAATAATAAAGGACCTCTTTTCCAGTATATCGACGCCCGGATTCCAAATCAAGAATCCTCTCCCCAAGACGATATAGAGCCTATAGCACAAAAATTCTTGGCAGCTATAGATTCCTATCATCCGTACATATGGGAAGTGGCGTCATCATCCAATGTTACCATGACATATGGACCACATGAGGATTCTATCTTCATTGTTCCCCCTGCCCGTAACGGCCAGTGTTCCATAGACTTCGGCCGCATGTGCAACAGCCAGACTATACAAGAGGATTCCTTCGATGATGACTCTGGTGAAATACAAGTTCACAGGTACAGCCCACAAGCCTTGAAGATCATGCAAAAATATAGGTTACAACTTGAGGATGGAACTAGGTCTCAACTACGGGAAAGGCAGACGAACACCGCTGCTCGGCAATCCCCACTATCAACAAACCCATTTCGGGTTAGGGTATGCCACCTCCCTTATGACTTCCAATTCGAACGAGGATATCTTTTCCTCTTTTCAAGATGGCTCATCGCCCTCCGGCTCATCTCATGCTCTCGAGCAAACATTATCGGCAAATATGGTAATGACGGATTCCTTCGAATCAGACGAACAAGAATCCGAACCATTCGAGAATGATGCTTGGGCTCAGCAGATGGATACACAATGGTAGTTCCGCTTCGAGCAAAGAGAACCTTCCACTAAAGATGAAGTTATCCATATTGACGTAGGGGATGAACTTTCACCAAAGTCGATATTTATCAGCAGCAACCTTTCCGAAGAAGAAAGGGAAGAAATTATCCAGCTAATAAAAGAGTATATCGATGTCTTTGCGTGGAATTATGAGGATATGCCAGGTCTTGATCCAAAGGTGGCTACTCATAAACTCAACGTACTGCCCGATTCGAAGCCTGTGAAGCAGCACCAACGCTATTGAAGCTGAAGTCAAGAAGTTAATAGCCTGCGGCTTCATCCATGAGGAACAACATCCCGACTGGGTCGCCAATGTTGTCCCGGTCATGAAGAAGAATAGGAAAGTACGTATCTGCATCGATTACCGAGATCTGAACGCAGCCTGCCCCAAGGATGAGTTCCCTCTTTCCATCACAGATGTCATGATCGATAATACAAGCGATTTTGAATGTATGTCTTTCATGGACGGATTCTCAGGATACAATCAGATCAAGATACATCCTGAAGACGAGAAGTATACCGTCTTCCGGACACCATTGGGGGTATATTGCTATACGGTCATGCCCTTCGGATTAAAGAATGCCGGGGCTACGTACCAACGGGCTATAAGTGACATATTCCATAAGCATTTACGCAAGACAGTGGAGTATTACGTGGACGATATAGCTGTCAAAAGCTGCCTCAGGGATAATCACATCCAGGACTTGAAGACAGTATTTGAATTGATGCGCCAACATCAACTCAAAATGAACCCTACAAAGTCCTTTCTAGGGGTATCTAGCGGCAAATTTCTGGGATTTGTCATCACCGCCAAAGGCATTCAAGTGGACCCTGATAAAGTCAAGGCCATCTTAGAAATGCGACCGCCCCGTAATCTGAGGGAACTCAGGGGATTTCAAGATCGTCTGGCTTATATCCGAAGATTCATATCCAACCTCTCCGGGAGATGCCAGCCCTTTTCTCGTCTCATGAAGAAAGGTGTATCCTTCGTGTGGGATGAAGCATGTCAGCAAGCGTTCGGAGATATCAAGCGCTACCTCACTAGCCCGCCGGTTCTGGTACCTCCCGTCATAGGAAAACCATTCGTGCTATATGTTCTTCTCGCACAAAAGAACGATATGGGCCACGAGCAGGCTATTTACTACCTCAGCGGGATGATGGTCGGAGCCGAACACCGGTACAACCCTGTGTAGAAAGAATGCTTGGCTCTGATATTCGCTATTCAGAAAATGCGACACTATGTCACGGGCCAAACCATTCATATCATCTCCAGGATTAATCCTCTTCGGGTACTGATGAGCAAGCCAAGTATCCTTAATTCTCGACTCGCGACTTGGACGATGTTATTAACGCCATATGACATGGTGTACGTCCCTCAGAAGTTCGTCAAAGGCCAAGCATTGGTTGACTTTCTAGCTGCTCATCCCATCCCGGAGACCTCCAAACTGTACGAGGACATTCCCGACGAAGTTGTAGAGTGTAATTTCGCAACGGAATGAGATGCATGGCTACTGTTCTTCGATGGCGCCTCCAGGACTGGTCCCAGAGAAAACATAGTTTCGGGAGTAGGGATCATCCTAGTCACTCCTGATAAACTTGTTATCTATCGAGCATATTCTCTTAGCGAGCCCTGTTCTAACAATGTGGCGGAATACAACGCTCTACTAAACGGGCTCCAAGTCGCTAAAGAGCTGGGAGTCGAATCTCTGGAAGCCTTCGGTGATTCTCTGCTGATCGTCAATCAAGTCAGAGGAATATATGAAGTCCGGAATCCTGACCTCATCCCCTATCACCGAGCAACGGTCGATATAGCCATGACATTGAAGGGATTCTTCCTTGAGCATGTACCTCGATCTCGGAATCTGGAAGCTGATGCCCTAGCAAGTCTAGCTGCAGATTTAGCTACTCCTATAAGAAGGCAGAATTCGGTAATCCTTCTTAACAGAGACCTATTCTGTGTGAAAAACAACATTCATATCGAATGCAGCTACACGGTGCACACAGATCCTCCCAAGAGAGACTGAAGAAGTCCCTTTATAGATTTCGTAGCATACGAAATCTTGCCAGAACATCCTAAAGAAGCAATATCTGTCAAATGACGATCATTACGCTTCTACTTCGACGCATCGTCACAATGCCTATATCGTCGGTCTTATGACGGGCTATTATTATGATGTCTCTCTGGTGATGAAGCACAGCAGATTATTCGTGAAAATCACGACGGCGTATGCGGGGCGTATAAACCCGGTCCTAAGCTACAGGATCGTATCAGGAGAATAGGCTATTACTGGCCCACTATGATCGCAGACACAATCCAGTATGCTAGACAATGCAGAGCCTGTCAGGTTCATACAGACTTCATACATCAACCGTCCGAACATCTACATCCTACGGTTGCATCCTGGCCTTTCGAAGCATGGGGTATGGATATTAACAGTCCTATTCACCCATCTTCTTCCAGAGGTCACCGGTTCATACTGGCCATCACGGATTACTTCTCCAAATGGGCAGAGGCGATCCCTCTTGCAGAGGTAAAGACATCTAATGTGACCAGCTTTATCAAGCATCACTTTATTTACCGCTTTGGGTTCCCCGAAGGATAATCCATGACAATGGGCCTCAGTTCATCAGCCATGCTTTCCATCGGTTTTGCGATAAAAATCGAATATAAAATGTGGCCTCTACGGCATATTATCCGGCTGCTAATGGTTTGGCGGAAGTCTTCAACAAAACCATTATCAAGCTCTTAAAGAAGTTTGTCTCTTCGAACAAAAGAGATTGGAACGAGAAGCTGGGAGAATGTCTCTGGGCATACCGCACCACGGTACGAGCACCGACAGGTTGCACACCATTCTCATTGGTCTACCGGAGTGAAACAGTTCTTTCCATCGAGATTCAAATTCCGTCACTCAGGATAGCCGTGGCCAACGAGTTAACTCAAGAAAAGAATGACCTGTTAAGGCTTCAAGAGCTAGAAAGATTAGACGAGAAACGCCTCCAAGCTCGGCAGCGCATCGCGCTCTACCAAGCACGCATTTCCAGAACTTTTAATCAAAAAGTAAAGGAAAGAGTGTTCAAAGCCGGCGAGCTAGTTTTAACTGTAAGAAGGCCGATGATTCTTACTCACAGGAGTAAAGGCAAATTCCAGCCCAAATGGGAAGGCCCTTACGTGAATGAGACAACGTTCTCAAATGGCACTTACAGGTTAGCCCATCCAAATAGAGACCTGCTAATGGCTCCTATCAATGGCAAATTCCTGAAAAGGTACTATGCTTAAACCTCCTCTGCTCAAGTGGAATAAGGTGATCTCATTATGATAAAACTACTTCCAAAATGAAACTAGTTGGATCATATTCTATCATGTCCATATGACCTCTGAATAGATATGCTCTGCTAAAGCGTACCAAAAATATATCACGTCCATACTACCTCTGATATCACTTTTACCCAAACCTGTCATTTACTTTCGAAATGATGGGTCCACAAAGTCAGATGAAAAGCCTCTTTATTATTCCTAAGAAAAAAAGAGCGAAAGTACATTCGAAAAGCAAAAGCAAAAGTACATCATGAAGGGGGAGCGGTCAGGTCGCGAAGCTGCTGCGCCAGTACGGCCATCCTCTCAGCCCCGAAATCCAAGACATCAGCGCAGACCCGCTCCAACCGTGCCTCGTCATCTATCAGGAGGGACAGTTCGGCTCTAGCCCGAAGGAGACCGGCACGGGCAACTCCTGTACTTGCCAAGTTCTGTTGTGCTGTGATCAGTCGGCCATTCACCACATCTAGACCTTCCGACGACTGAGAAGCCTGCTCCTTTGCCTTAGCAAGCTTTATCTCCAGTTTGTGAACTCTCACTACATTGCCGTCATGCTCGGCCTGACACTTCGTTTGAAGGGCGATAGTCTCCTCCAAAATGACTTTTCCTTTGTCCATCTCCTGCTGGTTAGTCTCGATGAATTTATTCAGACCTTCCTTCTTTTCAACAAGATGCGCAGTCAAGGAGTCGTATCTGGCCTAGATCAGAGCTTCAATGTTGCCTCGAGCAAGCTGCAGGTATTCGTTAATGGGTTACTCCAAACCAATAACCATCGCCTCCAGCGCGTCAGCTACCCCGGCATCACCGAATTCCTTGATCGCCTTTATCGAGAACCGAGAAGACCTCTTCAGCGACGCAAAGTCTAGCTTCTGCGCCAACACCATTGACATTAGTGTTCTCAAAGTGGTGTAGAAGATACCGATGTACTGCTCGGTCAGCGCAACTAGGTCCGCATGAACGCGGGGAGTATCCGCGATGTTGGCGACTTCTCCCCAGGAATCACCACAGACGATGTTGCCATGGCCGTTGCCCCAACAGGAGGAACGACGAAAGAAGAATCGCCAACACCGGACGAAGTGATCGGCATGCTCAAAAGAGGCACTGTCGCAATGACAGGCTCGTCCTCCTCTTGAGATATCTCAAGAGTCTCCTCAACAGGCAAGCCAGCACCCGAAGATATCTCCTCTTCAAAATCAGGTACCTCCGTGTCACCACTAGGACCTGACACAGAGCCAACGGGCGCGTCTACATCACCCTCTCCGAAGAGGTCTTCCCCTGAAAAGAAGACAAAAGGAAGTTAATATCAACGTAATATTAATTTTCCCAAAGAAGAGGCATAAAAGATGACATTTACCCATGGCCGACGGCATATACGTCGCATCTGCAGCCTGTACAGCTAAATTATTTCTTAATAATGCTAGGCGAGCTGTCATACCTGGAGAAAGGGGTCTGCGAACTGACACTGGCAAGTAGTCTTCCAGGTCCTCCTCAAAATCCAACCTAGGCTCATCAACTGGAATCTCGCTAGGTGCGCTCACAGGAGCGGTAGAAATCCCTCCCGATGCCGATCCGACTAGAGGTATACGAAACTTTATTATACTCAGCCCTGAAGGCGATCTCGTTCCACTACCTGAAGCAGTAGCAGCGGCGGCGGCGTCCAGCTGAGATTCTCCGGCACCACTAGCCGGAACTGTAGAAGATCCCTCTCTAAAAGGCGAGGAACCTCCAATCAAAGGATCATCTCCAACACGGGAAGATACGAGCTCACTTCCAGGAGCCTCAATGCCAGGAATACGGAGAGGACAATTTACCGTCTTCTTCTTCCTTTTATGAGGGGAAGACTCCTTGGGAGCAGGAGCCCTTCGCTTCCCAAGAACTACCAAAGCCCCTACAGGCGGAGGTACTTCACCCCTAGGGACCGACACCAGAGGCTCATCCGGGGTAACGGACTCCTCACCCTCGTCGGAAGAAACCGAGGGGACTTCAACTCTTCCTCCAGGCTTGGAAGAGGGCACCCTAAAGCTTTCATGCATTTCAAAATCGTGATGGAAGGTGTTCGTTGCCACATAGAACTGGGCATACGAATGCAGGATACGCAGCTCCGTGGAGAGTGTAATGACGGGCACAGTAAAAATAGCCCTAGTACAGCCCATGATAAAATATCGCCATCCCCTCGCTCCATCAATGAGTCTACCTCTGGACCTGAAGCTGGTGACGGCATTGCCCACGTGCAACTGATCATACCCAAACTGTCGGGCAAACCGACTGGGCAAGAAGAGCTCCAAGAAGCAATGATCTTCGCTTTTGTACAGCAGATGGGATGGTCTAATACAGACCAACCAATTAAAAGCTTCGGGAGAAAGAATGGTCTTCTCTCTACCCGAATCCTCGAGCTTAATCCCCTATTGATTGCGATATACAGAAGGGACGGTGCAGAAAAGCTTCCAACTATGACTGAAGCCTAGCGCCCGCCGACAGTCTATAACTGTATTCACATTCCAGGAAGACTTCCGGTAGTTCAACAAGAAACTACCCCCCGAACTACTGTCGTACCCGGGAGACATCACCCGGGGATTATGGAGAATTAACCACCCCATCAAATACAGGTATGGCAATTCTATCTTGGGAAAGCTATCACGCCGCATTTCATCGACGAGCAGCCCGTCAATTATGGCCCTCAGGCCAGCTTGTATACGGCACACCATGGCAGGGAGCAAGCCCAGTCTTGCCCCGACAACCAGACGTACTGCAGGCCAGAGCGTGTTGCAGTGAATACTGTCCGCAGATCCGACGCCAGGCACTACTACTCGACGCAGCCATATAGAGAGGAAGCCAGCCAGTTGAGCCTCCCTGGACAGAGGCCTGCGATAGCGCCTCAAATAACTATAGGCCTTAGTTCCTTCATGATACTTTTTTGTCCCTTCGTCGAGAAACCGGTCCGGGGTACCAGCATCCACAATAAGATCGTCAACTACCTGAGCATTAAGCGTACTCAGGGGATTCACAGGCAGATCCTTGCCCTCCAATACCTTATCCGGCTTAGCAGTCCTGGACCGGTGAAAGAAGAGGTAGGACGTCCATTTGCTGATGTGAGCCAAATCTGAGGGCTCATCATAAAAAGCGGTGCAAGCAAGGTAGTGGCACATCAACTCCTAGTACACTTCTACTACCCGAGGGTCTGAACCCTCCAGCTCTCGGTTCGTGGGAACATACTCTTCATATGGAGTATCCCCTATTGGCAGTCTCGAGATCTCTGCCATCTCATGCAGGGCCAATCCCAGCTCCCCCAGTGGAGTGGCGAAAGTCCCGGTAAGCAAAATATATCGCTCCATCAGTGCTAGAAACAGGTTAGGGTTAGGAGGTAACCCAACACTGGTGGCACTCACAGCGGCAAACAGACCAATGCTCTACAACTCGGTCTAGAAATGCTTCAGGGCCCAATCAACTAAACGAGCCCATCGAAGATTTGTAGGGGTGATCCACCCACCACACCGAGGGTTCACCTTAGGGTATACTCCCCCACGCCCCATAAAATTATTACAGAAAGTCGGTAACTGGACCGGCTGGATCACCAAGCTGTCTTTGTCACGACCCATACCCGGTTTAGGGGCACGAGTACGTGGGTACGTCCAGCCTACGCCGCAGCATCGGCGGTAGAACGCTGTCTAGGTCGAGTACTATCTAACAATCTCACGCTAGTATCCAACTCCATAAGGAGATTCGGATAATACTATAAAAATACTCACAACATACTCAATCACAACTACAGCACGATAGGAATTTGAAGAAATAAAAGAATACAACACAAGTCTAAAGACAACATAATCATACCTGCAATCAGTAACATCCAATCCCCAATGTCAGAAACAAGTCCACTAAGGTCACAGTCTGGAAAAATATTTTCCAGTCAGGAAGGAGCAAAGTACATCTCTAAATAGCAGTTCTATATAAATGACATAAACTATGTAGCAGTTCTAGATGGAAACATACCAGATGCATGTATAGGTACGAGAAATGTACAATGAAAGAAATACTGGAAATTCTGTAAGTAACTACAGGAAAAGAAAACAATATGTCCAAGAGCAAGAAACCTATGACTAAGTGTGTGAGTACTAGCTTTAACATGTGATCGGCTTGGGAACTTGATCAGGCTGGTTACATGTGATTAGCTATGATTCACGAAGGTCAGGCTAACCGTTGGTTAGCTATGATGCATGTAGGGGTCAGGCTAATCACACGTAACAGCTATGAGGCACGGAGATGGTCAAGCTTCACCCGACGTGAGATGTGGGGTGAGCTATAATGCATGAAAAGTTGGGTATGATCACATATCTACACTAAAATACTCCCCACCCCCCTGACTGGTATAGTAGATCCAATCATGGTACGCTATGGCACGGGATTCCCTAGGAAGGTAGCAAATCTCCCCGGGAATCAGTGTCTGTACATGCACAAGATATCAAAGAAACAAGTCTTGTACAAGCTACACCATAAATAAGGAATAACATCTCATGACGAGATCCGTATATACCAATCCGTGTAACCAACGTGTCAGGAACATGGATATTTACACTAGATATAGTGAACATAGGAGATATCATAAATTAGAAACTAATCAGAGAATGTACTCGCCTTTGGTCCTTAGCTGGTAAAACCAATGTCCTGTCCCAGAGTATCGTCTGGAGGAACCAACAGTCCTAAAATATATCAAATACAACATTTGCATCAGGTGCTACACTAACACATCACAACTACAAGAACTCAGGGGCTCTGCCAGGCATGGCTCTAGTCAACTAGGTCATCTAGTAGGGATACGTATATAACACACATTACACTTATTAATACTTACTATATTTATACATGCACCAATTTAAATATATTTACAATATATATTTGATTTATACTAGTTGAACATTATATATGTATACTCATACATATGCTAAAATACATTTTAAAATATATATATATATGTGTATTGTCAATGTTATTATTATTATTAAAATATATACTAATACTAGTACATCACATTAAATACATATACAATACATTAATTGTATGTACAATATATATATATATATACATTTATACCAATATACATTTATTTATATTTAAATACTGAAACATACCTTAATACTTAGTATACCAATAAAACGTATATAATATATATATAAGTGTCTATTAGTAATTTAAAAAATACGTATTTGTGTATATACACTAATAGATGTATATACATATATACTTTTTATACCAAAATACATATTTGTATATATATCAATCAAAAATCCTTATACATAATACATAACTAAATTATAAACAATAAAACTAATATGCATATATATATATATTACCAAACTTATTATAGGAAATTACTAAACTAATTATATTTAATTAATAAACAAGTTACATAAATTTCCAAACTAATTACAAATTACTAATTTATTAAGAAATTAATAACTGGTTATTAATTAACTAATTAATCTAATTAATGATTACTAAATTTAACTAAACTAATTTTATAAATTAAAACAATAAAACTAATCATGTTGTATTTACTAAACTAGTTACATGAATTTACTAAGTTAATTATATGAATTTACTAGACTAATACATATTAATAAAATCAATTTATATAAATAACCAAAATACATATTAATATAAACTAATTATATTAATATAACCAAATTACATTAATTAACTAATTATATAAAATAACTAATCATATATACTAACTAATTTTTATAATTAATTAACTAATTATGAATTAATGAAACCCATTTTGAGTTAATTAAACTAATTATAAATTTACTAAACTAATAAAAATTAACTAATGATTAATAATTAACTAACTATTACTTATTACTAATTAATCTATTATATACTCATCTCAACTCATTTACAGAACCGAAAAGAAAGGAAAAGGGGAAAGGGAAGAAGAGGCTCACGAGGGCTTCTCCGGCGTCGGCGCGGGCTCGCCGGGGTCGGCGCAGGTGAGGCGGCCCGAGGCGGCAGCGGGAACTCGGCAGCGACGGAATCTTCTGCGGCGGGCTCGACTTGAGGCGGTGGCGGGCTGCTCGAACTCGGCGATGGCGGTTCTCGGGAGCAGCGGCGGCTGTTCGACTCAGCGGCGGGCCAGATCGAGGAGGCGGTCGGCGGCTTCGTCCCGAGGAGATCCGAGGCGGTCGGCGTCTTTCTCGGCGGATCTGGGCGGCCACCGGCGGCTTGATCTAGGGTTAGGGTCGGTTCTGTGGTGAATCGTGTCCGGGGCAGGACACGATGGGTTGCTGTACTGTGGACGTATCCGGGTGTTGGACACGGGGTGGGTGTTTGCTGTGGTGTGGGGGTTGTGTCCGGGTGTGTCGGACACGGAAATCAAGTTATAAAGTTGTAACCGGACACAAGAAATAAATGGATACGGTGGGACACCCGGGGTCGGACCCGAGGCCATCACGGCTGACACGGTGATGCTGGACACACGGACACGAGCACACAAAAATGGTGGTGGCTTTGGCTTGTGGGAAATTATGGGGGCTAGCTAATAATCTGGAGATTAGGGTTTCTTGGGAATTGTGAGAATGAGAACTTAAATAGGGAGAGATGGTGTGGGATAAAGGGTTGCGGGTTGGCCCAATAATGAATGGCCCAGAATAATTAAACGGGTTTCTCACGTGGGGAAAAATGAGGGTGTGAAGGCTAGTTGATGGGAAATGGCAACTTGTAAAAATAAAAATAAAGATTATAATTTCAGAAAATATTTTAGGAAAGCTATGTAATTTATTTATTTACTATCCCATTAAATATAAAAATTATTTTGAAGAAACAACTAGTCTTTTAATTAATTTTATCCAATAAATAATTTTATGATTTCAAGCCAATAAACATTTGAAACTAGAGGAATATATATTATTATTATTTATTTATTTTGTACTACATCGACACTTAGGAAAAAGGATTTTTATAAAGGATTTTTAAATTACCTTCTACAATCAAACATCGTTCAAAATCAAATAAAAATTTCAAGGAGAAATATTTTATAAAACTTGATATTTTAAAATAAATTAAAATCTAATTATTTTGGAAATTGGAAATCGGAGGTTACAGTCTTCACTCGCGACACTGCCCGGGTACAGCCCCCTGAACAGCATCACAGAGCCAGAAGGGAGGCTGACAAACGACCCTTGGTCAGCTCCTCTCAGATGAAAGATCTTTCCTGGCTTGCCGTGAAGATCGGGGGTCAGCGTCCACGACATCCTCCTGGGATGCGTAGCATGAAAGAAGGTCGAGATGGGGTAGTCTCTCGGCATATTGGGCAGGTACAAGACCAAACCCTCGGCAGGAAAAACCCAGAGTTCTCTCTTGGGCTTTGTCTGGGACTGCTTGTCAATCATGTCCCCGAAGAGGAAAGCCGGCTTCAGGTATTGCTCCCCGTCTACGTACGTTAGGGGCTCCCCGTTGATCAAGTTTAGCAGCGTTCGCTCATCCTGAGCCGATATCAGAATTGCCCTTTCTTCGGGATACTGGGGCCCGGAGATAGGAAATGTCATGTACGACAGATCCTCCAGATAGTTGGAGTACAGAATCCCGACGGCTGGGCCCATCACTTCAGCTAGCGGAGACTCATGCAAGTTAACTACAAAAGTACAAAAGAAACACGTCAGTTACTAACTAAGGAGCTTGCAGCATCCGCAAAAAAATCAACAGTCCGTGCTCTACGCCAAGACTGTGAAACTTGAGTATTTTACGCTGGAATCCATTCCCTAGACGTAAAATTCAAGATCGGCAGTATACGGTCTGTGCTTTACGCCAGACTGATTAAAACTGAGTTATTACGCCAGGATTTTCATCCACAAGTATAAAACTCAAATTTTAATAGTATACACCAAGTTTTCGGCGGTCAAAGCTTTTACGCTCGACTGCGGAAAAATAGAGTTTTTACACTGACACATTAGGAATATGGGCATAAAAATTTGAAATGTCTCCGTGCATCATCTTTCTCAAAGAGGCTATCAGCACAGAAGACGACCTAGCGCAGTCACGTTCAACGTGTGCGAAGGATTTTCAGTCGTTCTCTCTTTCCCAAAAGCTCTACCTTCCAAGCCGGGTGCACTACTCGTCGGCGGGATGCTCCGCTCAGAATGAAGTTCGCCTTGTCCAACCAGAGACGCTCTCGCTTGGGCCAAAGAACGAGAAGAAGAGTCAACCTTCTTTCCCTTAGCGGAGAAAGTTTGTTTCGAAGCCATTACTATAAACTTTGAAGACTCGAAGAAGAAACGGAGAAGAACTTGAACAATCGAAAGCTTTTTCTCGCAGAAGACGGATGAAAAGTTTTTCTCTCAGAAACTTGGGATATATATAGAGTTCGGATGGACTCCTCGGACCCCGAACCAAATCTCCTAATTAATATTCGGTTATGATTGGGTCCTACGTCAGCCTATTTATTCAGAGAAGGCTGACAGTCAGTGAATTCGAAGAGTTTTTCGCCCAAAGCAGGTTCGTGGTTTCTACGCTAAGGAGCTTTCTACGCTCGACAGCTACAGATCTATGGTTTTACGATCGCAAGCTATAAGTCTATGGTTTTACGCCCGGATGCCTTTGTGCTCGGTAGCTTTTTATGCTCGAGAGGCTACAAACCTACGACTTCACGCTCAGCAGATACCAAATCGATGATCTCACGTTCGGTGGCGCATAGTTTACTCTCGGAGATGACGGATCCACGACTTCACGCTCGGAAAATTTTCTTTTCAGAAGTAACAAATCTATAGTTCTATGCTAAGGAGCTTTCTACGCTCGACAGCTACGAATCTACGGCTTTACGTTCGACAGCTACAAGTCGGGTTTTACGCCCGGATACCTTTGTGCTCGATAGCTTTTATGCTCGAAAGGCTATAAACCTACGACTTCACGCTCAGGAACTACAAGTCTATGATTTCATGCTGGATGGTGTTTAGTTTATGCTCAGAGGCTGCCAACTTATGATTTCGTGCTCCATGACTTCCCGTACATCTGAAAGATATGCAGGCCAAAGTACGCGTATATCTGAACGATCCTCAAGGCGGTCAATTACAGGAGTTCATACAGAAGATACTCCTTCTTGACCTCAAGATATCCTATGTGCCCGAAGCATACAGACTTAAACATTGAAAAAATTACTCTTCTTCATGGGTCGATTCGAAGTTCATCCAGACTCTAGTCTGAATATTTCACCTACCAAGATGGCAAATCAGTTTGACAGCCATTTCTCGCCCAGTTCCAAAGGGATTTTCGAGAAATCATTCTTGAAGATGATGTCTGAAATAAAGAAATTCTGTTTATCGGAAGTAACAGTTCAGAATTCTACGTGGTTACTCACTCCTAAACAACAGGGCAGTTCGAACACTCGAATGCTAAAGCGGCTTTCTACGCATCCCTAAGTTATGCGTAAAAGACAGGACAGGACCCAGCATTCTTTCTAAACAGAGTCGACGTAAAGAATCAGATGTATCAAAGCTATACATATTCAGACTTCACATCAAAGTATGGCAACATGATCATATGAAGAAGAAAGACGATTTTATTAAAAATTAAAGTCATGATTACATATGAGGGAAATCCAATCTACAAGGGTTTTTCTTTATTTTCATGATTACATATGAGGGAAATCCAGTCTAAAAAGGACTTCTCCATCATGGTCTGAAGATCGCACCGAGAAGCTTTTCTGCCAGGTTCTCACATTGGTGAAGGTCTTCCTCTTCTTCTAAGACGGTTCGTCGACATCCACAGTCGATGAACAAAAAGATGATCAGTGGCGGGAGGATACAAAATGAGCATAGACCCATCCTCCAACAGAAGAAAAGCAGAGTAAATCTGCTTTCTTACATCCCGCACCACGGAGGTAATGGGAGAAGGTGCCACTTGCAAGCAGCATGGTAAAATACGATTCTTCTTCTCTCCCGAAGAACCACCATACAAAGTTGCTGATTATCCCGAGCAAAGGAGGCTATGATATCCTTCCATGATCCATCATTGCAGAGGACATTTGCTCGAAGACGCCATCTTTTTCGGCTGCTTACATGCTGGAAGAGCATGATCTCCTTCTTCCTCAAGTCGACCTGACGAACTTCGGCCATCATCTTTGTATGATAAAGGAAGTGTGGGAAGAACAGGAGAACTCCTCAGCCTTTTTATAGGCGAGAGAGAGCACCGATCCCCAATAAATCCGCCATAAAGCCAGTCTCGACCATTTCAAAACTCCATTCAGAAACGTTTTGAGTTACGAGGAGCGGGTCATGCTTCATTCAAAGCATTTTAAATTACGAGGAATTTAAAAGCTTTGAAGGGGGTCTTGTAGAAGCATGAAAAATACGCTGGATAGATCTACGCAGCATATTGATGCAAAGCAGCGTAAAAAGAGGACTTCAGAGCCTTCAACGTGCAAACATAGCTTCTACGCCAAGTACAGCGTGAAATATAGGCTCGAGAACCATCCACGTAGGGCAGTATGTCCAGGCTGCTTCAGCGTAAACATGATGCTTCATCGCCTTTATGGCGTCAAACTCATCCGCTTTTAATGCAGCATTGAAGTGTACGAGGGACGCTTCGTATTCTCCGAAATGAACCTGTCAGATCCTACAATGAACCTAACGTCTTAACTTCTGACAAAGGGATACTGCTCGACTACCCAGGCGACGGCTATAATGATGGCGTGGCACTGCAACCCAGGCTGTCATTTACTGCCATTTTCCTTGCGTAAAGCGCTTTTACGTACACAGAGGAATACGCTGCTTAGTTTTACACAGGCAGATGAGAGCTCCTTACGCTCCGCGGAAGACAAACCGCCTGCCACGTCAAAAGCTGCACTCCGTACGGGACTCGAGGTGCGTCTCTGCATTTAATGCACAGGGTGGTGACAGACCCTCAAGGCACGTCTCTGCAATTAATGTGTCGAATACTGACAGATGCCTAAGGCACGTCTCTACGTTTGATGCACAGAAGGGTGGCAGACCTTCAAACCACACCTCTGCATTTAATGCGCAGGATGATGGTGGATCTCCATATTTAATACAGGAGATTTGATTAAATGTCACCGAACCGTCGTTTAGTGACATCCTCTTTGCGAGAGCTGCTCCTACGCATACAAGGGAATACGCTGCCTAGTTTTACATAGGCAAACGTGAGCTCCTTACGCTCCGCAAAAAACGAACAGACTGCCATGACAGCGGTTACTCTTCGCACAGGATTCAAGGTGCGTATCAGCATTTAATGCGCGGAATAATGGCGAATCTTGAAGACAAGCATCTGCATTTAATGCACAGGATGGGGGCAGATCTCTGCATTTAATGCAAGAGATCTGATTATCTCCAAGAGCCATAATTTCGGCTAAGACGTCCACATCATCATTCTGGCACGTTACGCAGCGGCTTCTACGCCTATTCAGCTTCGGTGCTTGTTCGGCTTCTACGCCTACTCGGCCTCTATGACTGCTCGGCTTCTACGCCTACTCGGCCTCTATGACCACTCGGCTTCTATGCCTACTCGGCCTCTATGACCACTCGGCTTCTACGCCCACTCGGCTTCTATGCCTACTCGGCTTCTACGCTTATTCGGCTTCTATGCCGGTTTGATAACTATTTGGCTTCTATGCTATAGTGACAGACATTGGCTTCTATGCCAACCTCTTCTACACGAGGGATACCTACCTACGTGGCTTCTACACCGTGATCTTCGTAGCAGTTATACGCATTTTGTCCCTTAGTTGGACCCGCGTCACACGCTCATTCAAAAGATCATCTATACGCAGGCATTGGTTATTTAACCGTTGTGTAAAAGGGTGCTGTACTTTCCACTACTCAGTTTTTACACCGATTGAGTGGTCACTATCACTAAAACTCTATAAATAGATACCTCTATCAACAGAGGACAAGGTCGAACGATTAGAAATAGGAGAAAATTGGTCGAACGATCAGAAAGAGGTCAAAAATTGGTCGAACGATCAGAGGGAGCTCGACAAATTAAAAGGAGAAATAGAGGAGAGAGAGAGGAGAATCCAGAGCTCAGGCAAAGAGAAGGAATCGACGACTTTGGCATCGGGCATCTACCCTCTTTAGCAACCTTCGAAGCTGCTACCTGTCTTCTACGGCACTTCTTCAACATCGTGTGGTCCAAGGGCTAAAGTGATCGACTGCATATCAGACACCTATAGCAATATTCACCCAGATTAAATAAATTGTACTTAGACATCCTCGTATAGGATCAAATTTGTACAATCTTGTTTGTAAACAAAAAAGAAGGGCGGGTCTTCGTACAAGACCTCATTTTTCGCATTCATCAAATCTTTTCTCGTTTATTTTCCAAAACAATAGCAAATATACAATATGCAATATAAAGGTACAAGAGATATGCAATAAAAGAATACTAAAAATAAATTCAAGAATGAGCATCGTAGGAATGAACAAGAAATACTAATACTAAGTGAGTGAGTACCAGCTTAAACATGTGATCGGCTTAGGAATTAGCACAAGGATTATGGCCTGATTAATCAAACGTGCGTTGTATAATTAACAATATTCAAGGAACAAGACATGCACACGGAGGGTATGATCACATATCTACACTACATACTCCCCGCCCCTGACTGGTATAGTGGATCCAACTACGGTAGATTATGACACGGGATTCTCTGTGTAGGTAGCAAGTCACCCCAAGAATCAATATTTGTATATGTACAAGAAGAACAAGAAATAAGGCTTGTACAAGATATACCATAAATACCAAGGAATAACATCTCATGACGAGATCCGGATATACCAATCCGTGTAACCATCATATCAAGAAATCAAGGATATATATAATAAATACAAGAGACATAGAGGATATCATAAATGAGAAACTATCAGAGAATATACTCTTATGAAATCTGATAAATAGTATCAAATATGTCCGGTACGGTGCCTCGAAGACCTAAATATGGAATATTACATTAATATAAGATTTTGGAATAAAAATAAGTTAAACAAGTCAACTTCTAGGTCATAAAGCCATTTCTAAGTCAAAATAGTCAAACTAGGTCAACTCTAGGTCAAACTAGTCAAACTTGGTCAAACTAGCTATTTCTAGGTTGTATGAGTCCATCTCTAGGATATTGGATCTATACACTATGTAACTAGGCCATACTAGCTATACTAGGATACTAGGAAACCAACAAGATACCGTATCATAAGATATGCAATTTATTAGATATACAAATATTATAATATGTATAAAAACAACAATATACAAAACTCCTAACTAAACTAATGTTAAGTGGATACCTTGGCTTTGAACCAAAAGCGGTATCACACCACCTACACTCCCATCTTGATGTTCAAACTCAATACCTTGAGTAAAACCCAATACCTTGACATTACCTTAGTATCACAAGGTAATTCAATATCTAATATATTACTATACCCATACACCTCACTATACATTAATATGTATTAATATGTATTTAAACTTATAACAATACTATACTAAACTATATACTAACATACCCCTTGATATTCAATACGCGTACCCAAGATATCTCACCCTCATTACCTTGGTGTACCCCAAGGTAATCTAGAAATAATACTAACTAATATTAACTAGTACTTATGTATATATAAATCTCATATATAAATATATACTAACTTATTTAAAATATATATAAACTACTAGCTTATTAATATAAACTAATTATATATATATATATATATATATATATATATATATATATATATATATATATATATATATATATATATATATATATAACTTACTAACTTACCAGCTTTTCGATAAGTTGTTGCTTATTGACGCTGCCTCTGCTGCTGTTGCTTTCTGCTTCTGCGGCTGCTTCTGCTTATGCTTTTGCTTTTGCTGCTGCTTCCGCTTTCTGCTGCTACTTCTTGGCTTCTGCTTTCTGCTGCTTTTCAGCTTCTTCTTCTCAGCTTCTCACTGCTTCTCTCACTGTTTTCCATTACTTTTTTTTACTGTTTTCTATTGTTTTATTTACTGTTTTCTATGGTTTCTTTTTCCTCAAGCTCACACACATAAATGCACACACACACACACACACACACACTCACATATATATATATATATATATATATATATATATATATATATATATATATATATATATATATATATAAATATAACTATAATATCATAATACATATATATACATACTACCAAATTAGAGAAACACATTTACTTACTCTCCCATGATCACCAACACATCAACAAGAATTATAGATCAAACACACATCAACAAGAATTATAGATCAAACATATAAATATACATATATATATAGCTCACATAACAATTATAATTATAATATTATAGTATCTATAATTGAATTAAATTGTAAAGAACAAACACGTTGTAGAAGCATAAAAAATACGCTGGATGGCTATACGCAGCATATTGATGCAGAGCAGCGTAAACAGAGGCCTTCAGATCCATCAAACGCGCAACCGAGCTTTTTTCGCTGAATACAGCATAAAATATAAGCTCAAAGGACCATCCGCGTAAGACAGTACGTCCAAGCCGCTTCAGCGTAAACAGGGTGCTTCATCGACTCTTGGCCGTAAAACCCATCCTCTTTCAACGCAGCATTGAAGTGTACGAGAGACGCTTTGTATTCTTCGAAGTGAACCTGTCAGATCCTGTAATGAACCTGTCAGATCTTGCAATGAACCTGTCAGACCATGCAATAAACTTGACGTCTGGACTTCTGACAAAGGGATACTGCACGGCTACCCAGACGACGGCTATAATGATGGCACAGCACTGCAACCCAGGCTGTCATTTACCGCCATCTCCTTTGCGTAAACTGCTTTTACATGCACGAAGGGATACGCTTCCTTGTTTTACACAGGTAGACATGAGTTGTTTACGCTCCGCAGTAGACAAACCGCCTGCCACATTAAAAGCTGCACTTCGTACGGGGCTTGAGGCACGTCTCTACGTCTAATGCACAGAGCGGTGACAGTTTCTCGAGGCATGTCTCTACGTCTAATGCACAGAGCGGTGATAGTTTCTCGAGGCACGTCTCTACGTCTAATGCACAGAGCGGTGACAGTTTTTCGAGGCACGTCTCTGCGACGGATGCACAGAAGGGCTGTAGACCTTCAAAACACGCTTCCGCATTTAATGCACAGGATGGTGGCAAATTTCTGCATTTAATGCAAGAGATTTGATTATATCTTCAAAAGTCGTAATTTCGGCTAAGACGTCCACATCAGCACTCTGGCACGGTACGCAGCGACCTCTACGTCCATTCAGCTCCTGTGCCCACTCGGCTTCTACGCCCACTCGGCTTCTACGCCCACTCGGCCTCTACGACCACTCGGCTTCTACGCCCACTCGGCCTCTATGACCACTCGGCTTCTACGCCTATTTCGGCTTCTATGCCTACTTGGCTTCTACGCCATGGTGACAGATATTGGCTTCTACGCCCACCTCTTCTACACGAGGGATACCTACCTACGTGGCTTCTACGTCATGATCTTCGTAGCGATTATACGCGTTTTGTCCCTTAGTTGGACCCGCGTCACACGCTCATTCAAAGGATCATCTATACGCAGGCATTGGTTATTTTAATCGTTGTGTAAAAGGGTGTTGTACTTTCCACTCCTCGGTTTCTACACCGACGGAGTGGTCACTGTCACTAAAACTCTATAAATAGAGAACTCTATCAATCAGGAACAAGGTCGAAAAATTGGTCAAAAAAACCAATATCATATCCAAGGTCGACAAATTGGGAGGTCGAAAAATTGGTCAAGAAAATCAATATCAGATCCAAGGTCGACAAATTAGGAGGTCGGAAATTGGTCAAGAAAACCAATATCAGATCCGAGGTCGAACTTCCAAGAAAGATCGAACCAGAGGTCAAGAGAGAGAGAGAGAGAGAGAGAGAGAGAGAGAGAATCCGAAGCTCAAGCAAAAAGTAGGGATCGACGACTTTGGCATCGTACATCCACCCTCTTTTGCAACCTTTGAAGCTGCTTCCTGTCTTCTACGACACTTCTTCATCATCGTGTGGTCTAAAGGCTAAAGTGATCGACTGTAGATCAGACACCTATAGCAATATTTACCCAGATTAAATAAATTGTACTTCCACATCCTCGTGTAGGATCAAATTGTACAAGTTTGTTTGTAAACCAAAGAAGGCGGATTTCGTGTAAACCCCATCTTGAATACATTTTCATTTTTTCGTTTTCCACCACAAAAAAGATGGCGACTCTGCTGCGGACATCTTTCTCTTCTGATGAGTAAGTAATTGCTCAACACGATACGGTATATGTAGGAACCGTGAAGAAGACACTGGTCGTCCAATTCGACCAGTCTGCCTACGAAGACATGCTTCGAACCGGGGGTAGCTCTCACCCTCTCTCCGTCCAAGACAACAGAAAGCTGCGCAAGGTCTGGATGCCCAAGACATCCTCTACCATTCCTGTGGACTCTCCGATCTCTTCGATCTCTCCGACCAATGAGGTTGTAGCATTATTCCCTCCGTGCCCCCCACGTAAAATTCAGTCTCCCGCTACGCGCGGTACAGACGAAACTTCGGGCAAAGCCTCAGCGCTAACCCAGAAGTATCCACTACGCTCTACGCGTAGAAACCAGTCTCCCGCTATGCGCGGAATAGACAAAACTTCGGGCAAAGCCTCAGCGCTAACCCAGAAGTAGCCACTGCGCTCTACGCGTAGAAACCAGACTCCCGCTACGCGCGGTACAGACAAAACTTCTAATGATGCCTCGGCACCAAATCAGAAGTATAAATCATGCTCCGTGCGCAAGACAACATCTGACCTCTACGGGGAACCAGGTGAGCGCTGTGATTTCCGCAAGGGAAAGCAAGCGGCAGAGTACTCAACTTTTTTGCCTTTACGCCAGCAAAGGAGCAATCTGCCTACCCTCCGGATTACGCGGGAAGCCGATGGCCGACTGAGGACCTCTTCAGCTTTACGCCAGTCTGAGCAAATCTCCAAATTATGATAGATGTCAGCCCTTTTTGCATCACATGAAGAAAGGTGTATCCTTCGTATGGGACAAAACCTGTCAGCAAGCATTCGGAGATATCAAACGCTACCTCACCAGTCCACCAGTTCTGGTGCCTCCCGTCATGGGAAGACCATTCTTGCTGTACGTTCGAGCAATGGATCATTCGCTAGGAGCTCTTCTCGCACAGAAGAACGATATGGGTCATGAACAGGCTATCTACTACCTCAGCAGGATGATGGTCGGAGCCGAACACCGGTACAACCCAGTGGAGAAAGAATGCTTAGCTCTGATGTTCGCTATCCAGGAGACGCGGCACTATGTCACCGGCCAGACTATTCATATCATCTCCAGAATCAACCCTCTTCGAGTACTAATGAGCAAGCCAAGTGCTCTTAATTCTCGACTCGCGACTTGGGGATGTTGTTAACACCATACGACATGGTATACGTCTCGCAGAAGTCCATCAAAGGCCAAGCGCTGGCCGACTTCCTAGCTGCTCATCCGATTCCGGAGACCTCCAAACTATACGAGGACATCCCCGACGAGGTTGCAAAATGTAATTCTGCAATGGAAAATGACGCATGACAACTGTTCTTCGACGGCGCCTCCAGGACTGGTCCCAAGGGAAACGTGGTTTCAGGGGTAGGAATCGTCCTGGTCACTCCTGACAAACTCGTCATCTATCGAGCATATTCTCTTAGCGAGCCATGCTCCAACAATGTGGCAGAGTACAATGCTCTGCTAATCGGGCTCCAAGTTGCCAAAGAGCTGGGGGTCGAGTCCCTGGAAGCTTTCGGTGATTCTCTGCTTATCGTCAATCAAGTCAGGGGAATATATGAAGTCCAGAATCCAGACCTCATCCCCTATCACCAAGCAATGGTCGAGATAGCCCTGACATTCAAAGGGTTCTTCCTAGAGCATGTACCTCGATATCAGAATCTGGAAGCTGATGCCCTAGCCAGTCTAGCTGCGGATTTAGCCACTCCTATAAGAAGGGAGGATTCGATAATCCTTCTTAACAGAGATTTATTCTGTGTGAAGAACAACTTTTACATAGAACGCAGCTACGCTGTGAACACAGACCCCCCTAGAAGAGACTGGAGAAGTCCCTTCATAGATTTTGTCGCATACGGAATCTTGCCGGAGGACCCCAAAGAAGCAGTATTCGTCAAAAGACGATCATTACGCTTCTACTTCGATGCATCTTCATAATGCCTATATCGCCGAACCTACGACGGACTGCTATTGAGATGTCTCTCTAACGATGAAGCACAGCAGATTATCTGGGAAGCTCACAACGGCGTGTGCGAAGCGCATCAGCCCGGTCCTAAGTTACAGGATCGTATCAAGAGAATGGGCTATTACTGGCCCACTATGTAAGACAATGCAGAGCCTGTCAAGTTCATGCAGACTTCATACATCAACCGTCTGAATATCTACATCCTACGGTTGCACCCTGGCCTTTCGAAGCATGGGGTATGGATATCATTGGTCCTATTCACCCGTCTTCTTCCAGAGGTCACCGGTTCATACTGGCCATCACGGATTACTTCTCCAAATGGGTAGAGGCGATCCCTCTTGCTGAGGTAAAGGCGTCTAATGTAATCAGCTTCATCAAGCATCAAGTCATTTATCGCTTTGGGATTCCCCGAAGGATAATCCATGACAATGGGCCTCAGTTCATCAGCCAAGCGTTTTATCAATTTTGCGATAAAAATCGGATACATAATATTGCCTCTACGGTATATTATACAGCTGCTAATGGTTTGGCGAAAGCTTTCAACAAAACCATTATCAAACTCTTGAAGAAGTTCATCTCTTCAAACAAAAGAGATTGGAATGAGAAGCTGGGCGAATGTCTCTGGGCATACCGCACAACGGTAAGAACACCGACAGGTTGTACCCCATTTTCACTGGTCTACGGGAGCGAAGTAGTTCTCCCCATTGAAATCCAGATCCCGTCACTCAGAATAGCCGTGACTAATGAGCTGACTCAAGAAAAGAATGACCTGTTAAGGCTTCAAGAGCTAGAAGGATTAGACGAGAAATGCCTCCAAGCTCAATAGCGCATCGCGCTCTACCAAGCACGCATTTCTAGAGCTTTAAATCATAAAGTAAAGGAAAGAGTTTTCAAAGTCGGCGAGCTAGTTTTAGCCGTAAGAAGGCCGATGATCCTTACTCACAGGAGTAAAGGCAAATTCTAGCCCAAGTGGGAAGGCCCTTATGTGATCGAGACAACGTTCTCAAACGGCGCTTACCGGTTAGCCCAGCCTAATGGAGACCTGTTAATGGCTCCTATCAACGGTAAATTCCTGAAAAGGTACTATGCTTAACCTCCTCTGCTCAAGTAGAATATAGCGAGAATCTCAATTCTGACAAAACTACTTCCAAAGACAAAACTAGTTGGGTCATATTCTATCATGTCCGTATGACCTATGAATAGATATATCCTACCAAAGCATATTCTACCATGTCCGTATGACCTCTGAATAGATATGTCCTGCTAAAAGGTTATCAAGAGTCTATCACGTCCATACTACCTCTGATATCACTCTCGCCCAAACCTGTCATTTATATTCCGAAATGATGGGTCCACAAAGTCAGAAAAGATTCGCTTTATTTATTCCCAAAAAGAGCAGAATTATATTTGGGAAGCAAAAAGAAGAAAGGGTACATCATTGAGGGGGAGCGGTCAGATCGCGAATCAGTTGTACCAATGCAGCTATCCTCTCATTCCTGGAAACTAAGGCATCAGCGCGGGCCCGCTCCAGCCGTGCCTCGGGATTGTTCATAAAGGACAGTTCGGCCCTTGCCCGAAGAGAGCCAGCACGGGCAGCTTCTGCGTGCTCCAAATCCCGTTGTGCTGTGCTCAGTCGACCAGTCGCTACATCTAGACCTGCCAACGACTGAGAAGTCCACTCCTCTACTAGAGCGAGTTTTTTCTTCAACTTACGGGCCCTCGCTACGTTCCCTTCATGCTCGGATTGGCACTTCGTCTGAAAAGCAAGAGCCTCCTCCACGACAGCTTTTCTTTCATCCATCTCCAGCTTATGTGCTTTGATGGAGTCATCTAGGCTTTCCATCTGTTTAGTAAGCTGCGCAGTCATGAGATCATATCTGGCCTGGACATCAGCTTCAAGGCTGCCCCGAGCCAGCTATAAGTATTCGTTAATAGGTTGCTCCAAACCATTAACCATCGCCTCTAAGGCGTCAGCTACCCCAGAATCGTCGAACTCCCTGACCGCCCCGATCGAAAACTGAGAAGCCTTCTTCAGACGCTCGAAGTCTAGATTCTTCGCCAACACCATTGATATCAGCATTTTTAAACTAGTGTAAAAGAGGCTGGTGTATTGCTCGGTCAGCGCAACTAGATCCGATTGGACACCAGGAATGGCCGCGATATTGGCGAGTCCCCCTCCAGGAATGATTACAGACGAGGTGGCCACCGCCGCCGCCTCGACGGGTGGTACGACCGAAGGAGGTGCGACAACGATTGTCGAAGTCATCGGCATACTCGCGAGAGGCGAGGTCACGATAACGGGTTCGTCCTCCTCTTGAGGTGACAAAACCACTCCAAATGAGCTGGCACCCGAAGATATTTCCTCCTCGAAGTCGGGCACCTCCGTATCATCGCCAGGAGCCCGAGCAGAGCCAGAAGGCGCTTCAACGCTATACTCCCCGTGGACGCCGTCCCCTGAGAAGAGGACAAGAAAGTTGATATCAATATGATGGTAATCTTTCTAAGAGGAGACATAAAGATGACATTTACCCGTAGCCAACGGTATATATGTCGTATCTGCAGCCGATGTAGCTAAATCATGCCTTAATGATACAATGCGAACTATCATACCAGGAGAAGGGGGTGGGCCCACCTACGTCGCCAGGTGCTCTACCGAGCCTTCACCAAGACGCGGTCGAGGTTCGTCAGCTGGAATCTCGCCAGGCGATTTCGTTCCACTACCAGAGGCGGTGGCAGCAACGGCAGACTCAAGCAGGGGTTCTCCGGCACCGCCAGCCGAAATTGAGGGTCCCTCTCCGAAAGGCGAGGAACCTTCAATCAAAGATACATCCCCAACAGGGGAGACAGCAGGTTCCTCTCTAGGAGCCTCAATACCAGGAATCCGGAGAGAACGATTAACCGTCTTCTTCTTACTCTTGCGAGGGGAAGTCTGCTTCAAAGCAGGAGCCCTTCGCTTCCCAGAGACTGCCAAAGCCCCCGCAGGCGGAGGCACTTCACACCTCGGCACCGACACCAGAGGCTCATCCGAAGTGACGGACTCCTCACCCTCGTCAGACGAAACTGAGGAGACTTCGACTCTTCCCCCAGACTTGGGAGAAGGCACCCTAAAGCTTCCACGCATGTCAAAATTATGATGGAAGGTGTTGATCACCACGTAGAACTGGGCATACGAATGGAGGATGTGCAGCTCCGTGGAGAGTGTGACGACCGGCACGATAAAGATTGCTCCCGTACAACCCACGATAAAATACCGCCATCCTCTGGCTCCATCAATGAGTCCGCCCCTGGACCTGAAGCTGGTGATGGCATTGCCCACGTGCAGCTAATCGTACCCAAACTGCCTGGCGAACCGACTGGGCAAGTAGGGCTCGAAGAAGATATAATCTTCGCTTCTGTACAGCAAATGGGAGGGTCTGATGCAGACCAACCAATTAAAATCTTCCGGAGAAAGATTGGTCTTCTCTCCACCTAAATCCTCAAGCCTAATCCCCGACTAATTGTGATGTACAGAGGGGATAATGCAGAGGAGCTTCCAGCTGTGACTGAGGCTCAGCGCCAGCCGACAATCTAAAACTGTATTCACGTTCCAGGGAGAGTCCTTGTAGTTCAGCAAGAAACTACCCCCCGAACTACTGCCAGGGCCGGAAGACATCACCCGGGGGTTGTGGAGAATTAACCATCCCATCAAGTACAGGTATGGTAACTCTACCAGGGGAAAGCTATCACACCGAGCTTCATCAACGAGAAGTCCATCAGTCATGGCTCTCAGGCCAGCCTGTATACGGCACACCATGCCAGGGAGCAAGCCCAGTCTTGCCCCGAACACCAGACGCACGGCAGGCCACAGGATATTCCGATGAATGCGGTCCGCGGACGCGATACCGGGCACCACTACTTGACGCAGCCATATGGAGAGAAAGCCAGCCAGCCTGGCTTCCTTAGACAGAGGCCTACGGCAGCACCTCAAGTAACTGTAGGCCTTAGTGCCTTCAGGATACTTTCCTACCCCGTCATTGAGAATCTGATCTGGAGCTTTAGCATCCTCCATAAGATCCTCGACGACCTGGGCACTGAGCACGCCCAAACAGTTCACGGGCTCATTCTTGCCCCCCGAAACTTTCTCCCACTTGACGGCCCTGGCCCGGTGGAAGAAGAGGTTGGACATCCACTTAGTGGTGTGAGCCAAATCAGAAGGCTCATCATAAAAAGTATTTCACGCAAAGTAGTGGCACATCAGCTCCTAATATACCTCCACAACCCGAGGGTCCGAGTCCTCCAACTCCCGGTTGGTGGGAACATACTCTTCATATGTGGTATCCCCCATCGGCAGTCTCGAGATCACTGCCATCTCATGGAGGGCCAACCCCAACTCCCCCAGTAGAATGGCGAAGGTCCCGGTGAGCGAAATATATCCCTCCATCAGTGCCAGAAATAGGTTAGGGTTGGGAGGCAACCCAACACTCGTCGCACTCACAGCAGCATACAGTCCAATGACCTCTAGCTCTCTCCGAAAATGCTTCAAGGCCCAGTCAACTAGGCAAGCCCATCGGAGGTTTGTTGGGGTGATCCACCCATTGCACCGAGGATTCTCCTTGGGGTATACCCCCCTCGCCCCATGAAGTCATTGCAGAAAGTCGGCAATTGGACCGGCTGGATCACTGAACTGTCCTCACTCGGGATGCTGCCCGGGCACAGTCTCCTGAACATCGTCACATTGCCGGAAGGGCGGCTGACAAATGGCCCCTGGTCAGCTCCTTTCAGATGAAAGATCTTCCCGGCCTGCCGAGAAGATCGGGAGTCAGCGTCCACGACATCCTTCTTTGATGTGTAGCATGAAAGAAAGCCGATATGGGATAGTCTCTCAGCATCTTGGGCAGATACAAAACCAAGCTCTCGGCGGGGAAAACCCAGGGTTCTCCCTTGGGCTTCGTCTGGGACTGTTTGTCAATCATGTCCCCAAAGAGAAAAGCTGACTTGATGTACTGGTCCCCGTCTATGTACGTCAGGGGCTCCCCGTTAATCATGTTCAGCAACGTCCACTCGCCCTGAGCCGATATCAAGATCTCCCTTCTTTCAGGATACTGGGGTCCGGAGATAGGAAATGTCACGTGGGACAGATCCTCCAGATAGTTTGAGTGCAGCAACCCGGCAGTGGAACCCATCACCTCGGCCAGTGGAGACTCATGCAAGTTAACTGCAAAAGTGCAAGGAGAATACGTCATTACAAATCTTGCAACATAAAGACTAAGAAATGACAGTCTGTGCTTTATGCCAAGACTGTACAAATTTTGGTCATTTTACGCCGGAAGTCACATCCAGAAGCGTAATTGGCGGTATACAGTCCGTGCTTTACGCCAGACTGCCAAAATTCTAGTTATTACGCCGGAGGTCCCATCCACAAGCGTAAAGCTAAAAAATTTATAGTATACACCAAGTTTTCGGCAGTTAGAGCTTTTACGCTCAAAACTACGAAAATATGGAGTTCTTACGCTGGCACATTAGAAATGTGGGCGTAAAAGATGAAAACGTGTCCGTGCGTCATCTTCCTCAAAGAGGCTATCGGCACAGAAGATGACCTAGCGCGGTCACGTTCAACGTGTGCGAAGGATTTTTCGTCATTCTTTGTCATCCCAAAGGCTCTACCTCTAAGGCCGGGTGCGCTACTCGTCGACGGGATACTTCGCTCAGAAGAAAGTTCACCTTGCCCAACCGAAGACTCTCTCGCTGGGGCAGAAGAACGAGAAGAAGAACCTATACTCTTTCCCTTAGTGGAGGGGATTTGTTTCGGCGCCATTTCTGAAAACTCGGAGTGCTCGGAAAAAGAACGAGGGGAAAAACTCAAACAGTCGAAGGCTCTCTTTCGCAGAAGACGGATGAAAAGTTTTTCTCTCAAAAGCTTGGGATATATATAGAGTTCGGGTCGACTCCTTGAATCCTCGGATGGACTCCTCGAAACACGAACCAAATCTCCTAATTTAATATTCGATTTTGATTGGGTCCTACGTCAGCCTATTATTCAGAGAAGGCGGACAGTCAGCGAATTTGAAAAGTTTTTCGCGCAAAACAGGTCAGCGGTTCCTACGCTAATGAGCTTTCTACGCTCGACAATAGCAGATCTACGATTTTACGCTCGCAAGCTATAAGTCTATGGTTTTACGCCCAGATGCCTTTGTGCTCGATAGCTTTTATGCTCGAGAGGCTACAAACCCACGACTTTATGCTCAGCAGATACCAAATCGATGATCTCACGCTCGGTGGCGCTTAGTTTACGCTCGGAGGCGACGGATCCACGACTTCACGCTCAAAAAATTTTCTTTTCAGGAGCTATGAATCTACAGTTCTACGCTAAGGAGCTTTCTATGCTCGAAAGCTACAGATCTACGACTTTACGTTCGACAGCTACAAGTCAGATTTTATGCCCGGATGCCTTTGTGCTCGGTAGCTTTTATGCTCGAGAGGCTACAAACCTACGACTTCACGCTCAGAAACCACAAGTCTATGATTTCACGTTTGACGGTGTTTAGTTTATGCTCAGAGGCTACAGACTAATGATTTCACGCTCCATGACTTCCCGCACATCTGAAAGATATGCTGGCCAGATTACGCGTACATCTGAATGGTCCTCAAGGCGGTCGATTACAGGAGTTCACACAGAAGATACTCCTTCTTGACCTCAAGATATCCCAAGTACCCGAAGCATACAGAGTTCTACATTAAAAAAATTACTCTTCTTCATGGGTCGATTCGAAGTTCATCTAGACTCCAGTCTGAATATCTCGTCTATCAAGATGGCAACTCAGTTTGACAGCCGTTTCTCGACCCTGTTCCAAGCGATTTTTGAGAAATCATTCTTGAAGACGAAGTCTGAACAAAAATTTTGTTCATCAGAAGTAAAAACAACAGTTCAGAGCTCTACGCGGTTCCTCAGTCCTAGCAGCAGGACAGTTCTAAAATATTCAAAATGCTCAACAACGTTCTATGGACTATTCGCTATGCATAAAAGACTGGACCTAGCACTCTTTCTATCAGAATCGGCGTAAAGAATCAGACGTGTCAAAGCTACACATATTCAGACTTTACAGTAACTTATGGCAAAACGATCATATGCGGAGAAGAAAGACGATTTTATTAAAATCAAAATCATGATTACATATAAGGGAAATCCTGTCTACAAGGGGTTTTTTCTTCATTTTTCATGGTTACATATGAGAGAAATCTCGTTTATAAAGGATTTCCTCGTCTTCATTGGAAGGCCGCCCCAGAATCTGTTCTATCGGGTTCTCGGATCGGTGCAGGTCTTCCTCTTCTTCCATGGCAGTTCATCGACCACCACAGTCATGAACAAGAAGATCGATGGCGGGAGGATACAGAACTGGGCATGCATAAATAATGCAGATCCCATGCTCCGTACGCCATGACCGATCCAGTTAAGGCTTCTTTAAGACCCAACTCGACCGAGGACAACAGTTACAGTTTGTCTGCTCTTATCCGCAGAGATCTCAGGGGGAAATATACAGCCTGCAAGCTGTATGGTCTAATACGACCCTTCCCTTCTCCTGGAAGAACCGTCATATAAAGTTGCTGATTATCCCGAGCAAGGGAGGCTAAGATACCCTTCCATGATCCATCGTTGCAGTGGATACTTGCTCGAAGATGCCATCTTTTTTGGCTTCTTACACGCTGGAAGAACATGATCTCCTTCTTCCTCAGGTCGACCCGACGAACTCCGGCGATCATCTCTGCATGGTGATAGAAATATGGGGTGAACAGGTTAAACCCTCAGCCTTTTTATAGGTGAAAGAGGTCACACCAGTCCCCAATAAATCCGCCATAAAGTCAGCATCGACCGTTTCAATGCTCCATTCAGAAACGTTTGGAGTTACGAGGAGCAGTTCATGCTTCATTCAAAGCGTTTCAAATTCTGAGGAATTTGAAAGCTTTGAAGGAGGTCTTGTAGAAGCATAAAAAATATGTTGGATGGCTATACGCAACATATTGATGTAGAGCAGCATAAACAGAGGCCTTCAGAGCCATCAAACGCGCAACAGAGCTTTTTTCGCTGAACACAGCATGAAATATAAGCTCAAAGGACCATCCGCGTAAGACAGTACGTCCAAGCCCCTTCAGCGTAAACAGGGTATTTCATCGACTCCTGGGCGTAAAACCCATCCTCTTTCAACACAGCATTGAAGTGTACGAGAGACGCTTCGTATTTGCCGAAGTTAACCTGTCAGATCCTGCAATGAACCTGTCAGATCCTGCAATGAACCTGTCAGACCCTGCAATGAACCTGACGTCTGGACTTCTGACAAAGGGATACTGCACGGCTACCCAGACGACGGCTATAAAGATGGCACAGCACTGCAACCCAGGCTATTATTTATCGCCATCTCCTTTGCGTAAACTACTTTTACGTGCACGAAGGGATACGCTGCCTTGTTTTACACAGGCAGATATGAGCTGTTTACGCTCCGCAGTAGTCAAACTGCCTGCCACATCAAAAGCTGCACTTCGTACTGGGCTCGAGGCACGTCTCTACGTCTAATGCACAGAGCGGTAACAGTTTTTCGAGGCACGTCTCTACGTCTAATGCACAGAGCGGTGATAGTTTCTCGAGGCACGTCTCTACGTCTAATGCACAGAGCGGTTATAGTTTCTTGAGGCACGTCTCTGCGATGGATGCACAGAAGGGTTGCAGACCTTCAAAATACGCTTCCGTATTTAATGCACAGGATGATGGCAAATCTCTGTATTTAATGCAAGAGATTTGATTATATCTTCAAAAGCCGTAATTCCGGCTAAGACGTCCACATCAGCACTCTGGCACGGTACGCAGCGGCCTCTACGCCCATTCAGCTCTTGTGCTCACTTGGCTTCTACGCCCACTCGGCTTCTATGCCCACTCGGCCTCTACGACCACTCGGCTTCTACGCCCACTCGGCCTCTATGACCACTCGGCTTCTACGCCTATTTTGGCTTCTATGCCTACTTGGCTTCTACGCCATGGTGACAGACATTGGCTTCTACGCCCACATCTTCTACACGAGGGATACCTACCTACGTGGCTTCAACGCCGTGATCTTCATAGCCATTATACGCATTTTGTCTATTAGTTGGACCCGCGTCACACGCTCATTCAAAGGATCATCTATATGCAAGCATTGGTTATTTTAACCGTTGTGTAAAAGGGTGATGTACTTTCCACTCCTCGATTTCTACACTGACGGAGTGGTCACTGTCACTAAAACTCTATAAATAGAGACCTCTATCAATGAGGAACAAGGTCGGAAAATTGGTCAAGAAAACCAATATCAGATCCAAGGTCGACAAATTGGGAGGTCGGAAAATTGGTCAAGAAAACCAATATCAGCTCCAAGGTCGATAAATTAGGAGGTCGAAAATTGGTCAAGAAAACCAATATCAGATCCGAGGTCGAACTTCCAAGAAAGATCGAACCAGAGGTCAAGAGAGAGAGAGAGAGAGAGAGAAAGAGAGAATCCGGAGCTCAGGCAAAGAGTAGGGATCGACGACTTTGGCATCGTACATCCACCCTCTTTTGCAACCTTCGAAGCTGCTTCCTGTCTTCTACGACACTTCTTCATCATCGTGTGGTCCAAGGGCTAAAGTGATCGACTGCAGATCAGACACCTATAACAATATTTACCCAGATTAAATAAATTGTACTTCCACATCCTCGTGTAGGATCAAATTGTACAAGTTTGTTTGTAAACCAAAGAAGGCGGGTTTCGTGTAAACCCCATCTTGAATATATTTTCATTCTTTCGTTTTCCACCACAAACACACGTGAAGTGCATCGCACCCGTATCATACTAGATCTATGATACGCTTGCGATACAGCTCCACCACACAACAAAATGTATCCCAACATACACGAACAAGTCTAAAATCATAATTATGAATAAGACGAAGAGCTAACTACTCATCTACATGTCCGTGTCAAAATATGACATGCTCAAACCCTCGTGTCGGAGGAGAACCCCTAAAATAATCCGTATCTCCAAATTATCGGGATACGACCTACACGTATCCAATTTTGGATACGACACTAGTCACACACAATCAAACACATGTCAATTTGGTCTAATTGACCTATTGATAAACACAAGATGTGTCAATCTCGGAATTCCCCCAATATTGACAGAAAATACCACAAAACTTTCTCTATAGGCCTCCTATGAACCTAATTCCAATTTTTATGGGTAGCCTTAGTATATGGGGTGGTTCATAATGATTAAAATACATATTTAGAGTCTAATTATAGGGAAAACTGAATTTTACCTACTGGGAGATGGAATCCAATCAAACCTCCAAATTGAGTGAAAAGAACTCCTAACTTGTAGATCCTTGCTCCTCCTTGTAGATCCTTGCTTTCTCCTTATAGATCTGTCACGACCCGCACCCGAAAATTGGACATGAGTCGTGGGTACGTCCAGCCTACGCCGCAGCATCGGTGGTAGAACGCTGTCTAGGTCTCAACATATAATATATCCTGTCAATAGTCTCAACTCCGCATGGAGGACAATGATAAATAATCCACAGTTCTATGATATACTCAATCACAAGCTAATAGAAAATAATGGCACGATGAGAATAGAAAAGAGTTCTAATATAAACCAACCACATTAAGACCAACTCAAATCTTGGGTCTAGATGACCTCATAAATCACAAAATAATAAATACAACTCAGTCTCAGTCTAGAACAATAAATGCAGAAAAATAATCTAAGAATTGGCAGGTAAGGTCTCCTCTAGGATAGGCAACTCCTCTGGGGTTTCTGGAGTGAAATCACACTCTAATCCTGGGCCGTAATGAGTGGGGCACAAGCTCTCCAGGTCCTCTGAAAAATGTTATCCAGTCAGGATTGGAGCGAAGCACAAGCACTAACAGCAGTTTCATTAAATTGACAAAGACTATAAACAGTGTAAGAAATACAAGATGAAAATAAATACTAGAAATATAAAGTACTGGAGAAATAGAAATAGGCAATAGAGCATCTAGCAATGAATAATAAACAGTGAATGCTAGAACAAGTGAATCTGAATAAAATAGACATCTAGCTAAGTGTTTGAATTATCAGTTTATTATGTGATCGGCTTGGGACTTGATCAGGCTGGTTATATATGATTAACTATGATTCTTGTAGATCAGGCTAACCATATGGTTAGCTATGATGCATGTAGTGGTCAGGTTAATCATATATAACAGCTATGATGCATGTAAATGGTCTGGCCGTACCCGACGTGAGAAGTGGGGTGAGCTATGATGCATGTAAATGTTTGGATATGATCACATAATCTACTAATAGTTCCCCATCCCCCAGCTAGCACGATGGATTCCAATCACGACTCCTCATGATAGGGATCTAGGGTGCTAACCCGTGTATCCATAGTGTCGGAATCAAGTATGTAATACAACTGCATTATAGAAATAATCAACAATGAAAACTGTCAGAGAATGTACTCGCCTGTGGTCCTGAGCAAAGTGTAAGGATCGAGGTCCAAAGTGGAATCACAATGACCTATTTATGGAAAATTAATGTCAGGATAATGAATTAAAGAAAGGAGCATGATTAACTAATTAAAAACGAGGTTTCTAGGTCATACTAATGTTTAGGGTTCAAACTAGTTAACTAGTCTAAAAGGTCACTTAACTAACTAGTACTAACTATATAAGGAATATGATACTCTATGTATATTGGTATATAATAACTAACACTTATGTCTTAACTGACATAGACATACATATTTATATTACCTAACCTACATACAAATCTTATACTCTAACTCCTAATGTTGCTGCTACACTTGGTAAAATTAAATCTAACTAGTATCATTATCTAGTATTGAACTTAACTACCTAACTACCTGGACACATAAACACTGATACATACTCACAGGTATCACTCAGGGTGCACACACACAGGAACATACCCACTAGTTTCCACACTCACTCACAGACACAAACTGAAATTTGGGTACTCACCTCTAACTCACTTACAGCCACACATAGCTCACTGAACACCTACACACATACTGATACAGTTTCCCCACTGCTCTAATACCTCACATACTCACTGATCACACACAGCTAACCTCACAGGAACTAAATTCCTACACTGCCCTCACACTGACTTCTGGAACACATACACTCTCACCTACACTGGCACATACATAGATACACACACAGGTTTCTCAATCCTGCACACACCCTAAAATCTGAACTACCCTTTACACCCAGGCACTTAGCTAATACCTAGACACATATTGATATACACTGAGACACTTAGGTTCAAACACTGTAACATATACACACAGAAGTTTAACACACAGCCACTTAACTAGGCTCACACACAGTATACACTGAACACCAGGTTAGACACTAGCTACTGATATACTAGGAACTGTGCAGTACACACACGCTCCTCACTGCACACTATCTAACTGATACACAGGGTAGACTCTCCTCACAGAAATCACTCACTCATTGGAAACTCACACTGCATTCTCCTCTAGACACTATACACAATAGTCACACTGAGAACACATAGTAATTGAGTACAAGGACACCCTGATTTAAACTGATACGAATACACAGAGCACAGGCTCCCCCCATATCTGATACACCCTACCCAAACACTACCCTACACAAGTTACAGACACAGCACAACACATACCCCTATCTAACTAATACACACACACTAGTTTCACATTGGCACACACGCACAGACACACACTAACATTGATACACAGTTAGAGAACCACACAGACATGTAAGCACTCTTAACTGGGACACACACTATACTCTAACTAGGTTCACACAGATAATAACATACACAGACTCTCACAAAACTGCTTACTGATACTGGCTCTACTCAAAGATTTCCCCAATTCAGATATACTGATACATATACACTGAGACACACACATATATATTTACACATATGCATTCCCTGATCGGGGTACACACAGATATACATAGGTACACTCAGGTAGGCACACACTGCTCTCAACTGCACAGGGAAAGACACTGATGTTTATCACAGAAATCTGAGAATTTCTCACACAAACAGAAACTGAAGCCCACATAGGTTGCATACACAGAAACTTGCACAGACCTGGACCAAACCCCCCCTGCTCTCACTGAAGAAACACACAGGCCATCCCACAAATCCCGACTGTGCACAGGAAAACCCCTAACTCACCCGTGTACACACAACACACAACCTATTTACAACACAATAATACTTATGTATATAGATAGGTATATCAAAATATGTAGAAATTGAATAAGTTAGATAGATAAATCCTTAATGAACATTTCATCGAGCACTTAGGGTGCTGAAATTGAACCCATACACAGAACTTCTAAAAACCCAAATGAAACCCCTAAACGAGATCTGAATCTTCACGTTGGAGGGTGAAATCAGTCTACAAGCAAACCCTAAGGGTTAGGGTTCACGAAAAATGGGGGAAATCCAAATGATGGTCACCCAAAACCCAAATCAAAACCCAAAAATCAAAATCTAAACAGCAAGGGGTTCCTAAGGGCAATAACAAAAAAAAAGAATCTAAATGAATATAATAGGGTTTTACCTATAGGGAGATGGCTTCTTCAATGGAGGTTCTTCTTCTCCAATGCTTCTTGACCCAAGTTCCTTGCTTCCCTTGCTTTGGAGGAGGAAGATAGAATCCTAAGGTTTTAATTCCGAATTTGTGGTGGGGGAAAGATGGTTTTCTTGATGGAGGCTAGGGTTTCTTCTTTCTACATGAAGGAAGAGAGGGTTCCTTTTTATATTAAAACCAAACTAGGGTTTCTAATGCATAGTTTAGGTTATACCCCCTATGTTAGGTCATGTAGAACCTAATTAACTCAGGTTTAGGCCGTCTAGGGTTGAGGTTCCACCCAAAAATTAGAATTCTAGAGTTTCTCTAGAATTGGTTTTCAATTTAGGGTTTAGTCATAATGCGTTCTAGGGTTTGACCTAAAACCAAAAATCATTTACAATATATAATTAGTTATAAAACTCAACAGATTTATTAAACACATAATTATTCAAAATAGTGAATTTACACAAATGCCCTCATCTGGAAATGTGGTAGTGACAAGATCCTTGCTTCCTCCTTGTTCTAATAGCCTCCAATGATAATTTAGGAAGAAATTGGAAAGAAATTTGGGTAGAATTTGACGTGGGAATAAAAGAAATTGGAAGAAAAATTCTAGATCTTAATTTGAAATGGAAAAATAAAGAGAGAGAAATTTCCCTCCATTAATATTAGACCGGACCCCTTTCCCCCTTCCTAATCTACTATGAATTGTCTAGAATACCCCTTGGGGCTTCTCATGAAGAAATAATTAAAGAAGGAAGGTTCTAGTCTAATTAGTTTAACTTAATTAATTATCCTCCTAATGATTGGGCTTCTTATTGGGCTCAATTCTAACTAGAATTAAATATTGGTCCATGGATCTAATCTAAACTAGTTAGGTCCACCAATATAAGTCCAAAATAATATCTAACATCTAACAATAAATAAATAATACAATAAATAAATATTCAACATGTACAAAATTTAATTAATTATGAAAAGACCAAAATATTCTTTCCTAGAAAATATGGTAGTGACAAGTCTACCCCCCTTAAAATAATTTCATCCTCAAAATTCAAAGACGAAACTACCCCCAAAAAATAAAATAAAATAGAATCAGGAAAGAACATACCTCATGGCATAAACAAATATGGGTAATGCTTTCACATTTTATCCCCCCTCTAAGGTAGACTCCCCCGGAGAGTGATTCCTTTATGTGACACATACCAAAGGAATTGTCTGGTTCTTCAGCATCTTCTTCCTCCGATCCAGAATCTCAACTGGTTTCTCTGGATAGCTAAGAGTAGGGCCCCCCCTCTATATCCGATTGATCCCACACGTGACTAGGATCCACCACGTACCGTCTCAACTATGACACATAAAATACGTTGTGAACTCCCTCCAATGTAGGCGGCAAGTCTAGTCTGTAAGCAACTGCACTGACCTTCTCAAGAATACTGAAAGGTCCGATAAATTACGGACTAAGCTTCCCGCCTCCACCGAAATGAATCGTGCCTCATGTCGGAGAAATCCTCAAAAACACCAAACCACTATCCTAGAACAAAACACAATCTTAAGAACGTAATCTATAATAAACAACCAATATCAAGTACAAAACAAAAATCTAAAACTATACCTCAAATTCCAAAGGTCTTCAGTGACTATCGAGCCCAATGTCGCTATCTGTCATATGCCTCTCGAAATCTATCTCTGATCCGCTTAAACTTCTCTACTGCATCCACAACCATCTCTGGCCTTATCAAAACTCTCTCTCCAACATTGTCCCATGACAAGGGAGTACGACATCTCCGACCGTACAGTGCCTCAAATAGTGACATCTTTATACTAGCCTGATAGCTGTTATTATAAGCAAACTCTACCAAATGGAGATGGTCTTCCCAAGATCCCCCAAAATTTAGTACACAGGTATGCAGCATATCCTCGAGAGTTTGAAAAGTCCTCCCTGACTTCCCATCCGTCTGGGGATGATATGTAGTACAGAACTTGAGCTGGGTGACCAAACTCGCCTGCAAACTCCTCCAGAAATGAGAAGTAAAATGACTATCCCGATCCGAGGCTATGCTGATGGAAACCCTATGTATCCTGACGATCTTTCTCACACACATCTCTGCCAGCTTCTCCGTAGACAAACCCACCTTGAAAGGACAAAAGTGGGCTAACTTGGTCAACCTGTCAACGATGACCCAAATTGCGTCTTTTTTCTTGGAGATCGTGGAAGTCCGGACACAAAATTCATAGTAATGTGTTCCCACTTCCACTCTGGAATGGGTAATGGCTGAAGTAAACCACCTGGCCTCTGCCCCTCGGCTTTCACCTGCTGGCATACTAAGCATCTGGATACAAACTGCGCCACTTCCCTCTTCATGCCATACCACCACATACTTTCTCACATATTGTCACGACCCGCACCCGGTTTAGGGGCACGAGTGCGTGGGTACGTCTAGCCTACGCCGCAGCATCGGCGGTAGAACGCTGTCAAGGTCTTGATACTATCTAGCCAAACTCACACAAGCATCCAATCTCCATAAGGAGGCACGGATGACACAAATAAAATAATCACATACTCAATCACAGGATTACAGCACGATAAGATATCGAACAAAAATTAAATACAACACAAGTCTAAAGTAATAATCAAACTCAACAATATCCCAGTCATCAAAAATTGCCGGAGATAAATCCGGTACCAAAAGTCTGCTAAAAGAACTAATCAGAAAACTAGAAGAATTAGTGATTTCCAGCTAGACCTCACGGAATCACAACTAACTACCAAGCCTGCAGCTACTCACCATATGGTCCATAAAGTGTTGGCTACCGATCCTCTAAGGCATAGTCTGAAAAAATATTTCCAGTCAGGAAGGAGCAAAGTACAAATCTCAAATAACAGTTCCATATTATTGATAAGGACTATAAAACAATAAACAGATGATGCTAGATACTGAGAAGACAGTGAATAAATGCAATGAAAAAATAAAGAGACAGTCAATGTAAAGAGACAGGCAATAGGCAATATGATACAGTCAGTGCATGTATGAAAATGAAAAGAACAAGGAACAGTATCATATACGGGTGATGTAGTATATGATTTAAATAGGGAACTGTAATCTATTCCAAATATTTGAAATAGTAGTTTCAAAATGTGATCGGCTTGGGAACATGTACGATAGCTACAGGGCCTTGCTAATCATGGGTGAAGAGCATGATTAACACTTATATTGTTCTATACTACAATAAGAGGTTATGATCACATTTCTTACTAACTACTTCCCCGCCCCCAACTAGTACTGAGGATCCAACCATGACACGTCACGATACACGAGCAAGTCCAATCTATCATGTACGATGTCTAATATACATGTCGTGTACAATGTTAATACGATAATCAATGTAATATCTCATGACTGCAGATCCAAGCTATACTAGTCCGTGTAGCACAGTGTCAAGGATTCAGATGTAACATTTCTAGATAATTAAATTTATAGAAATTATCAACAATTGGAAATTATCAGAGAATGTACTTGCCTTGGGTCCTTAGCTGGTAATTATTGGTGTCCTGTTCCAGAATATCCCTTGGACGAAGCAACAGTCCTATAAACATATCACAAACACTTGCATCAGGTGCTACCCTAACACACAGTCAAAATACTGGCCTCAGGGCCATGCCAGGCAGGGCACTAGTCAACTAGGGTCATCTAGTAGGGATACGTAAAGCATATTACACTTATTACTACTTACAATATTTATTCATGCACCAATTTAAATGTATTACAATATATATATATATGCCTTTTAAATACATATTTGATTTATACTAGTTGAACATTATATATGTATACTCATACATATGCTAAAAATACATTTTAAATATATATATATATATATATATATATATATATATATATATATATATATATATATATTGTCAATGTTATTATTAAAATATATACTAATACTAGTACATCACATTAAATACATATACAATACATTAATTGTATGTACAAGATACATATATATACATTTATACTAATTATACATATTTAAAAATATATATTAAGTACATGTATATACAAAATATATATATACATATACCAAACATTATATATTTTTATACCAAAATACATACATAGATATATTAAGGGAAATACACATATACATATTCATTTAAATATGTATATATATATATATATATATATAAATCATATTAAATGTATATACATATACATATACACCAAAATATGTTTATATATATATGTATACTAAAATATATATATATACTATGCTTATACAAGCGTATTAACATTAAGTAATAATAATACTATACACATACCTACACATTAATATATACAAATACATATACACATTGCATTCATATTAATTTAATAAATGCTATACTTATATATGTATTTATATACTCATACGTATATACGTATGTATATATATATACATATATATATATACATATATATATACATATATATATAAAGGAAGGAAGAGGGAGAGAGGAAGGAGACTCACAGCGGCTGTCGGGGTGGCTGGCCGGCCGGCCGGAGGGGAGCTTGGTCGCTGAGGGGTGCTCGAGGAAGAACAGCAGCGGCGAGGGGAGGAATGGAGGAGCGGTTCGTCGGGTGTCGGGCTGAACAGGCCGGAGGGGACTGTGAGCAGGCCAGCGGAGGAGTTGTTCAGTCGTCGGTCGGGTTGAGCGAGCGGTGCAGCGGCCGCCGGAGTGGATGCAGCAGGGAGTCGGAGGAGGCCGTGCGGGTCGGCTGCTTGGCTGATCCGCCATAGGAAGAAGAGCAGTGGGAGGAATAGCGGGCAGCAGGTCGGCGGGAATGGGGAGTTGGGAAGTCCGCAGGAGTTGCAGTCAGCGGCCGGGGTGCGTCGAGACAGTAGGCCAGCGGAGGTGCTCGGGGACAGGCCGGAGGCCGGGCTGTTGGCGACTGCAGTGGACCGCTGTACGCCGGAGTCGAGGGCGGGTGCACTGACCGGAGCACAAGGAGTGAACAGGAAATTGGGGGTGAACAGAGCCTAGGGGCTAGGCCGGGCCGTCGGATGGAGAAAAGCCGCCGGGTTAACAGTAGTTGGGGGGTGAACAGTGTTCCCCCCTTCTTCCTTTTGAATTTTAATGAAGAAAAAAGAAAGAAGAAGAAAAGAAGAAGAGAAAGGAAGAAGGAGAAGAAGAAAGAGAGAAGGATTTCCTACGGTTGAGGAGGGGTCTTGGTTGGGGAAACCTAGGTTTTCTAGGGATTAGGGTTGATGGTGACATGACATAAATAGGGAGAGAGGGTGTTGATGGAGGGTGGTGATTGAACCCCTAGAATGAGTGGCTAGGATTGTTCGTGAAGGAAATTGTTTTCATGTAAAGTAGAGTGGGGAAAAATGCAATTTGGTCCACAAATAAATAACCTTTCCATTTGGTCTTGGACAATGGGGTGATGACACCTACAATTGAATAATTGCAACTTAGCCCCTTAAATTCAGGAAATTGCACAAACACATAAAATGACAAAAATTTGCCGGGCGATTCGGTGTCCGGTGTTTTGTAGGGTCAGGGGGCGCTGTATGATCGATATGTGCTCAATTAGCAGGGCACTGGAATTAAATTGGAATTTCAGAATTGGTTTAAATAGTATCCTCAATTTAATTAGAAATAAATGCAAGTTGTGTTCAAAAATTAATTAGGAGTACATGGGTCCAAAATCAAGTCAGGTCATCAATACCAATAATGAAGAAGACTCAGAACAGAATATTACCCTAATTTGGGCCGCACAAAAAATAGGTCAAGATTGCCTCCAATTTAAATTAGAACGCACAACGATACAAAATAGGGATTTATTAAATAACGTCTGCGACGATTTTTGTGTGGCTAGAAACATGGTACAGAGAGCATAATTATGAGTTGCAAAAATAGCAGAATGGAAGGCGGGCATGTCTAGGGCAAGATGGTAAAATTTGTTGGAAGGCAAAAGTCAGGGTAGCGCTCCAAAGATCGAAGCAAAGGCAATGCGCAAAAATATTAAATAAAATACATTAATTAATTACAAACTCCAAGAATTAAATTCTAACTAAAACAATTAACCTTAAAATCCTATAATTCGGACAGGTGTTCATCTACTGGGCTTCTAGGTCAAGTCTACCAGCTCAAACACAAACGAACACTGTATATAATATTATATTTAAATTACACATCACACATTTATTTAAAATCAAATATACTATTATGCAATTAATTAATTGTAACTACCATAATATTAAATATTATAAAAAGTCGAAAATACCCCTATTTTCGGAATGTGGTAGTGACAAGTCTACCCTCCTTAAAAGAATTTCGTCCTCGAAATTTAAAATCCTCATAGTAGCATTTATTCATACACATTATCATTTCCCTCAAATTTAAATTCATCAACCACGAAATCAGGTAATAATCCACAATATCTTTTCACAATTTTCAAAAATTTTGAAATTATTGCATTCCTGAAAAATTCTCGAAATAAAAATCAAAGTCCATTTTTATCAAAAATTTCCCCAAAATTTTTAGTTATTAATTCAAATACTCGGAATTTAATATCCACTCCTCAAATTTGATTTTAATCAATGCTCGTATATAAAATGAAATCTCGTCCAAAAAGTTTAAATTCAAACATTTAGTCCATCAATAATTTTATTTCTCGATTTTCTCTTCCTCAAATACTCAACAATACGATACTTAGGGATTTTCCAAATGCGACATCCAACTATAAAATTCTAAAATTCATAACTTGCAGCCAAATAAATATAATGATAGTCTCCCAAAATTTCAAAAAAAATTTATAACCAATTTAATCCTGTCAAAATCTTCCTGGAATTAATAAATCATAAATTCTGCCATGTTAAATTCTTGGCCCTTTATTTAAATCAATGTTTATCCTCAAATTTTAATCATCTTGTCTCTCTTGTCAAGTCATAACCCCTTCATGAATCTTCGTCATGGTCAAACCCCAATAATCATGGTCTAAGAAAAATCTTTCCTACAATCATACAACATGCAACCTAAGGGGAATATGTACGATCATGGTGTCTTTTGTCATGGTATTGCAGTCTCTGTATCAGGGGTACTACTAACTACATTATAATAAGAATCATGCATACAAGCTACGGTACTAAGGTATCAGTCAATCAATCAAATAGATAGGAACAGAAGGAAGGAAAGAACAGAGCCTGCTAACATATTACTTGTAGTATCAGTCTCCTCGACCGTCATCGCAAATGCCCCGCCCTGCTGGGGTGGTTCCCTTCGCGGGTGCTGAGCATTATATGGTTCCACAAGTAGCCTAACTGGATTTTTATACTCTGAAGCTGCGCGCTGGCCGGGGAGATAAGGGGCTAGAAGACAATCCTTTACTCGATGTCCCGCAGCGCCGCAGTGCAAACAAAGTCCTAGCCTCGTTCTACAGCTCTCCCAAAGGTGACCTGGCTTCTTATAGAAATGACAAGTCTGTCGTGTCTCTCTTGGAGGCTGTTGCTGATTCTGCTGAACACGGACTGGTGCCTGGTACTGTTGTTGATACTGATACGCCCATGGATGTTGCTGGATAGGAACTGGTGCTAGGTACTGCGGTGGATGCTGAAATATCCATGGTTGTTGCTGGCAATGAAATGGTACTGGATACTGCTGTTGGTGCTGAATACGGGGATGCTTGGCCGGTCCTATGCTACTATTCGTATCTCCAAAAGTGTTGTGACTCCTCTTAGGCCTGAGGTCCAGATCCTCTTCTGCAACCTGAGCATCCATCAAGATAGCCTCAAAGGTAGCGGTACGACGACCAGAAGTACGCGACCTAATCTCTCTCGTCAGGCCTTTTCTAAATTTTCGGGCTCGATCTCCTGGGTCCCGAATCATAGACGATGCAAAATGGCTCAATCGACAGAATTCTGCAGCGTACTCGTCGACCGACATGTTTTCTTGAACTAAGTCATGAAATTGACTTTCCAAGGTTCCCAATGCCACGTCGGGAAAGAACTTCTCCTTGAAGGTCTCCCAAGTAAGTCCTTGTGCAGTAATTCTCGGCTCCGTGCGATACCACGTGAGTGCGATATCGAACATCTGACTGCCAGCGGCTTCTATCTGCAAGTTCTCCAGAATCTGGGTCAATCACAGGCTCCTCTCTATATCCTCTAGCCAGTCGTCAGCGTAGAGTATCCCTTCGGTGCCTTTAAACTCTCGAGGCATCATCCTCTTGAAATCCACTATAGTGCCTGATCTCTGTTGCTGGCCAGGAAACTGCTGGTACTGTGCTACTCTCTTCAAAGCTTGGAGAGTCACTTGATGAGTATTCTCCATGTTTTCTCTCATCAGCTCAGTTTGTGCCTGGTGCGCTTCTGCTTGCACCCTCTGAGCCTCAGCTTGAACTCGCTGAGCGTCTGCCATCACTCTTTGGGCATCTACCATGCCCTGGATCAAGGTAAACATCTGCATCCCGTCCATGGGTAAACCTCCGGGAATCGGAGTCAGTGGAGGAGGAAGGTTATCCGTCACAGCTGCGGCAATCTTCTGAACAGGTGGGGGAGGAGGATCCCCGAAAAGTGCAGACACTCCTACATGTATCGGAGATGTAGGAGGAACTACTACTGTCTGTCCCTCAGGTGGAGAGGTGGCAGACCTCTCTAAAGCTGATGTTCCCGCTCTCATAGACCGTGTCTGCGGCGACATCCTGAAGACAGATCCCAAAGAATCAATTAAGGCAAAAATGCGATATCATCAAGGAAGGACAGTACAGTTCTAAAGAAGCAACATTCAAGGTAAAAGATTGGAAATAAATATTCCTAGTTGTAATTGCACAGGTCAAAGATACATCCATGGTCTGATACATCTATCCCCTAGGTACCACAGTTCTACTAGAAACATACTCACTGCTAGCTTCCTTACCTACTGTAATCATTGATACTAGTTATCTATATCACTCAAGTGCATATCAAATGCAACATACTACACTAAGTACTGCACTTCTAATACAACCCTAGATGAACACCCAAGTCAGTTGGCAGTGAAATCTCAATCATGCTCAAGCCAACAGATCCTTACACATGCATCTCACCTACTGATATACTAATATATCTCTCCCACTATAAGATCTTATCCTCAAATAAAATTCCTCAAAATAACTCCTCGCATAAATTTTAAAGTAAAAATGCATATACTTTCCTCAAGACCAATTATCTGAAGTGAAAATTTTATTAATTCCAAAAATCCTTACAGCTTGTCTAGGTTCATCAAATTAAATCTGGATTCCTCAAAATAAAATTTTAATAACATGATATCTCGACTCCTCAAAATTCAAAACTGCAATTCATTTTCAAGCTTCAAATTATAATTTAAATCCATATCTTGTAGTCCAATAGCCCTAGTGTTATCTTTCTCACTGTCCTCATCGACGTGTGTCATCAAGTAATACCATAAATCAGTCTGCAATTTCATCTTGATATAAAATCAAACCCTACAATGAGACCTAAATCCTAATTTAATACCTAATCAACAATCAACAAGTGAGAATGGACGGAACAAGGGAATAATTTTAAATTGGAAATTTTAACAAGATTCTCAGGGGTCATCCCAGGAATCTCTCAAGGAATTGTGATTGAGTATTCGCTCTCGTCCTAGTATCCTATGTCCTAGATCCTATCGGAGGTACGCAGTAGTGTAACAAAGATGCCACACTACTACGATATCGCACAACTCGTAAAGTCTGACCTGCATGGGCTACCACTAAAAATGTGTCACGACCCGCACCCGGTTTAGGGGCACGAGTGCATGGGTACGTCCAGCCTACGCCGCAGCATCGGCGGTAGAACGCTGTCAAGGTCTTGATACTATCTAGCCAAACTCACACAAGCATCCAATCTCCATAAGGAGGCACGGATGACACAAATAAAATGAACACATACTCAATCACAGGATTATAGCACGATAAGATATCGAACAAAAATTAAATACAACACAAGTCTAAAGTAATAATCAAACTCAACAATATCCCAGTCATCAAAAATTGCCGGAGACAAATCCGGTACCAAAAGTCTGCTAAAAGAACTAATCAGAAAACTAGAAGAATTAGTAATTTCCGGCTAGACCTCACGGAATCACAACTAACTACCAAGCCTGCAGCTACTCACCATATGGTCCATAAAGTGTTGTCTACCGATCCTCTAAGGCATAGTCTGGAAAAATATTTCCAGTCAGGAAGGAGCAAAGTACAAATCTCAAATAACAGTTCCATATTATTGATAAGGACTATAAAGCAATAAACAGATGATGCTAGATACTGAGAAGATAGTGAATAAATGTAATGGAAAAATAAAGGGACAGTCAATGTAAAGAGACAGACAATAGGCAATATGATACAGTCAGTGCATGTATGAAAATGAAAAGAACAAGAAATAATATCATATACGGGTGATGTAGTATATGATTTAAATAGGGAACTGTAATCTATTCTAAGTGTTTGAAATAGTAGTTTCAAAATGTGATCGGCTTGGGAACATGTACGATAGCTACAGGGCCTGGCTAATCATGGGTGAAGAGCATGATTAACACTTACATTGTTCTATACTACAATAAGAGGTTATGATCACATTTCTTACTAACTACTTTCTCGCCCCCAACTAGTACTGAGGATCCAACCATGACACGTCACGATACACGAACAAGTCCAATCTATCATGTACGATGTCTAATATACATGTCGTGTACAATATTAATACGATAATCAATGTAACATCTCATGACTGCAGATCCAAGCTATACTAGTCTGTGTAGCACAGTGTCAAGGATTCAGATGTAACATTTCTAGATTATTGAATTTATTGAAATTATCAACAATTAGAAATTATCAGAGAATGTACTTGCCTTGGGTCCTTAGCTGATAATTATTGGTGTCCTGTTCCAGAATATCCCTTGGACGAAGCAACAGTCCTATAAACATATCACAAACACTTGCATCAGGTGCTACCCTAACACACAGTCAAAACACTGGCCTCAGGGCCATGCCAGGCAGGGAACTAGTCAACTAGGGTCATCTAGTAGGGATACGTAAAGCACATTACACTTATTACTACTTACAATATTTATTCATGCACCAATTTAAATGTATTACAATATATATATATATATATATATATATATATATATATATATATATATATATATATATATATATATATATATATATATGCCTTTTAAATACATATTTGATTTATACTAGTTGAACATTATATATGTATACTCATACATATGCTAAAAATACATTTTAAAAATATATATATATATATATATATATATATATTGTCAATGTTATTATTAAAATATATACTAATACTAGTACGTCACATTAAATACATATACAATACATTAATTGTATGTACAAGATACATATATATACATTTATACTAATTATACATATTTGAAAATATATATTAAGTACATGTATATACAAAATATATATATACATATACCAAACATTATATATTTTTATACCAAAATACATACATATATATATTAAGGGAAATACACATATACATATTCATTTAAATATGTATATATATATATATAAATCATATTAAATGTATATACATATACATATACACCAAAATACGTTTATATATATATGTATACTAAAATATATATATATACTATGCTTATACAAGCGTATTAACATTAATTAATAATAATACTATACACATACCTACACATTAATATATACAAATACATATACACATTGCATCCACATTAATTTAATAAATGCTATACTTATATATGTATTTATATACTCATACGTATATACGTATGTATATATATATACACATATATATATACATATATATATAAAGGAAGGAAGAGGGAGAGAGGAAGGAGACTCATAGCGGCTGTCGGGGTGGCTGGCCGGCCGGCCGGAGGGGAGCTTGGTCGCTGAGGGGTGCTCGAGGAAGAGCAGCAGCGGCGAGGGGAGGAATGGAGGAGCGGTTCGTCGGGTGTCGGGCTGAACAGGACGGAGGGGACTGTGAGCAGGCCAGCGGAGGAGTTGTTCAGTCGCCGGTCGGGTTGAGCGAGCGGTGCAGCGGTCGCCGGAGTGGATGCAGCAGGGAGTCGGAGAAGGCCGTGCGGGTCGGCTGCTTGGCTGATCCGCCGGAGGAAGAAGAGCAGTGGAAGGAGTAGCGGGCAGCAGGTCGGCGGGAATGGGGAGTTGGGAAGTCCGCCGGAGTTGCAGTCAGCGGCCGGGGTGCGTCGAGACAGCAGGCCAGCGGAGGTGCTCGGGGACAGGCCGGAGGCCGGGCTGTTGGCGACTGCAGTGGACCGCTGTACGCCGGAGTCGAGGGCGGGTGCACTGACCGGAGCACAGGGAGTCAACAGGAAATCGGGGGTGAACAGAGGCTCGGGGCTAGGCCGGGCCGCCGGATGGAGAAAAGCCGCCGGGTGAACAGTAGTAGGGGGGTGAACATTGTTCCCCCCTTCTTCCTTTTGAATTTTAATGAAGAAAAAAGAAAGAAGAAGAAAAGAAGAAGAGAAAGGAAGAAGGAGAAGAAAAAAGAGAGAAGGATTTCCTATGGTTGAGGAGGGGGCTTGGTTGGGGAAACCTAGGTTTTCTAGGGATTAGGGTTGATGGTGACATGACATAAATAGGGAGATAGGGTGTTGATGGAGGGTGGTGATTGAACCCCTAGAATGAGTGGCTAAGATTGTTCATGAAGGAAATTGTTTTCATGTAAAGTAGTAGAGTGGGAAAAAATGCAATTTGGTCCACAAATAAATAACCTTTCCATTTGGTCTTGGACAATGGGGTGATGACACCTACAATTGAATAATTGCAACTTAGCCCCTTAAATTTGGGAAATTACACAAACACATAAAATAACAAAAATTTGGCGGGCAATTCGGTGTTCGGTGTTTTGTAGGGTCAGGGGGCACTGTATGATCGGTATGGGCTCAATTAGCAGGGCACTGGAATTAAATTGGAATTTCAGAATTGGTTTAAATAGTATCCTCAATTTAATTAGAAATAAATATAAGTTGTGTTCAAAAATTAATTAGGAGTACATGGGGCCAAAATTAGGTCAGGTCATCAATACCAATAATGAAGAAGGCTCAGAACAGAATATTACCCTAATTTGGGCCGTACGAAAAATAGGTCAAGATTGCCTCCAATTTAAATTGGAACGCACAACGATACAAAATAGGGATTTATTAAATAACGTCCACGATGATTTTTATGCGGCTAGAAACAAGGTACAGAGAGCATAATTATGAGTTGCAAAAATAGCAGAATGGAAGGCGGGCATGTCTAGGGCAAGATGGTAAAATTAGTTGGAAGGTAAAAGTCAGGGTAGCGCTCCAAATATCGAAGCAAAGACAATGCGCAAAAATATTAAATAAAATACGGTAATTAATTACAAACTCCAAGAATTAAATTCTAACTAAAACAATTAACCTCAAAATCCTATAATTCGGACAGGTGTTCATCTACTGGGCTTCTAGGTCAAGTCTACCAGCTCAAACACAAACGAACACTGTATATAATATTATATTTAAATTACACATCACACATTTATTTAAAATCAAATATACTATCATGCAATTAATTAATTATAACTACCATAATATTAAATATTATAAAAAGTCAAAAATACCCCTGTTTTCGGAATGTGGTAGTGACACATATCCCGATACATCATGTCAGCACCTGGATGCATGGAATACTGAGAGTGATGCGCTTCCTGCAATACCTCCTCACGCAGCTTCCCACTAGGTACACATAATCTAATACCATGTCGCAAAGAACCATCCTTAGTAATGGTAAAATCATCCCCCAATCATGCTCTCACCTGACCTCTGATGCATCTCAAAGATAGATCCTCATACTAGACTACCTTGATCCTGTCCATCAACTCCGAGTGTATCTGCAATCCCCACATCTGTATAGCAAAACCTGGAACTATCATCTCAATGCCCAAGCTTTCCAAGTCCTAAAATAAATATCGATCCTACGTCAACAACATAGCTACTGGATACCTGCTCAAGGCATCAGCAACTACATTAGCTTTCCCAGGATGATACTGCAAAGATATGTCAAAATCATTCACCATTTCCAGCCACTGATGCTGCCTCATGTTCAACTCCTTTTGATTGAAAATGTACTTGAAGCTCTTGTGGTCTGTGAAGATCTCCACACGCTCTCCATACAAATAGTTTTTTCACAACTTCAGGGCAAAGATGACTGCTGCCAACTCCAAATCGTGGTAGGGGAGGTCCTCTCTACTATCCCGCTGGTGGTCTTACGGGTGCTCTCTTTGCCTGGACCCCGCCCTGAGCTGGACGAGATGGAGCTCTAGGACAAGCCCTCAATTGATGGTCTCCTGATCCGCAAAATAAATATTGGCCCAATCTTATCCTACACGCATCCTATCTATGTCCCCGCTTCTTGAAAAATGGTCAAGGAATAGCTGGCCTCTGGATATAGTGCGCGTCTGCTTACTAGCGCTCTAGCTGGTTCAATATACTGCTGCCTTAGCTGCTGGAAGTGTCTCTAATGCTGCTGTTGAAAGTGAGGCCGCTTTATTGGACCCGTGTTAGTACTGAATCCTTCTATGTCCCTCGGCCTCTTGGAGCCAAGCTATAGATCATCCTCTGCCCTCTATCCCTGCCTCAAAATCTCCTCAAAAGTGGCGGTGGGGTCTCCATTCGCGTGTTATTTGATCTTTTTGTTCAGGCCCTTCCTGAACTTCCTAGCCTTTTCTCTGGGATTTTGTCCCTCCACAAAGTTGCCTAATCTACAATACTCTGTCGCATACTCATCCACCATCATACCTCCCTGAACGAGGTACTGAAACTAGCTCTCTAGAGATGTTAGAGCCACATCTGGAAAGAACTTTTCCTTTAAGAGCTCCTTAAAAGCTCCCCAAGTAAGTCTTGGTGCGGAGATCCTGGGGTTCGTCCTGAACCAAGTCAATGCGATATCAAACATCATGCTGCCTGCGGCCTATACCTACAACCTCTTTGGAATTTGCGCCAGTCACATGTTCCTCTCAATATCTTTAATCCAATCATCAGCATAAAGAATTCCCTCAGTGCCTTTAAAATCCTTTGGGCCCATCCTTTTGAAATCGATGCTAGTCCCCGGCATCGGCTGCTGCTGGGTGAACTGAGGTGGTACCATCTGTGGCTGGACTAAGGCAACTCTTTCGACTGCAACGAGCACAATCTGGTGGGCATTCTTAATATTCTGCCTCATACCCTCTAACTGGTGCTGCTGCACCTCCATCATCTGCTGAAAGAGCACAAACATCTGTGTTTGATCGACTGCGAGGGGTGGGGGTAGAAGATCCCCTGAAACTGTTGGTGTTGCCCTCCGTACCGAGGTGGAGCACCCCCGAAAGTTGTTGTCATGACCCGCACCCAGTTTAGGGGCACGAGTGCATGGGTACGTCCAGCCTACGCCGTAGCATCGGCGGTAGAACGCTGTCTAGGTCATGTAACTATCTAATCAAACTCACGTGAATACCCAACTCCATAAGAAGACGTGGATATCATAAAATAATGCTAGAAATACTCAATCACATAAACTAAAGTACGATGAGATATCAAGGCAAGCAAGAAATACAAGACAAGTCTAACGACAAAATAATCATACCTGCAATCATTAACTTCCAATCCCCAAGTGTGTCAGAAACCAGTCTACTAATGTCACAGTCTGGAAAAATATTTTCCAGTCAGGAAGGAGCAAAGTACATCTCTAAATAGCAGTTCTATATTAATGATATAAACTATATAGCAGTTCTAGATGGAAATATACCAGAAGCATGTATAGGTACGAGAAATAAAAGAAATACTAGAAATACTGTAAGTAAATGCAGGAGAAGAAACAATATGTCCATGAGCAAGAACCTATGACTAAGTGTATGAGTACTAGCTTTAACATGTGATCGGCTTGGGAACTTGATCAGGCTGGTAACATGTGATTAGCTATGATTCTTGTAAGGTCAGGCTAACCGTTGGTTAGCTATGATGCATGTAGAGGTCAGGCTAATCACACGTAACAGCTATGAAGCATGTAAATGGTCAAGCTGCACCCGACGTGAGATGTGGGGTGAGCTATGATGCATGTAAAGTTGGGTATGATCACATATCTACACTAAAATACTCCCCACCCCCGACTGGTATAGTAGATCCAATCATGGTACGCTATGGCACGAGATTCCCTAGGGAGGTAGCAAGTCTCCCCGGAAATCAATGTCTGTACATGCATAAGATAACAAGGAAACAAGTCTTGTACAAGCTACACCATGAATAAGGAATAACATCTCATGACGAGATCTGTGTATACCAATCCGTGTAACCAACGTGTCAAGAGCATGGATATCTACACTAGATACAGTGAACATAGGAGATATCATAAATTAAAAACTAATCAGAGAATGTACTCGCCTTGGGTCCTTAGCTGTCAATACCAATGTCCTGTCCCAGAGTATCGTCTGGAGAATCCGACAGTCCTATAAACATATAATAATATCACTTGCATCAGATGCTACACTAACACACAATAGAAATACACTGGCCTCAAGGCTATGCCAGGCATGGCTCTAGTCAACTAGGGTCATCTAGTAGGGATACGTATATAATACACATTTACACTCAAAGTATATACCAATAAAAATGTATATAATATATATATAAGTGTCTATTAGTAATTGTACAAAATACGTACATGTGTATATACACTAAATAGATGTATATAAATATATTTTTATATACCAAAATACATATTTGTATATATATATCAATCAAATATTTATATATATATATATATATATATATATATATATAACTAATCAGAGAATGTACATAATGCCACACTTCTCAAGGTGATCCCAAATGAAGTAGCAGTTAGTTCCAATGAGTCCGGAGCAGTCCAAATAGCTAAAAACTATATAAAGAAGTCCAAGTTCGGAGTTTGGCACAAAAATCGAGATAAGGATACCAGGCTAATAGGGGAAAGGGTCGTTTGTTTGTAATTAAGGTAACACCTTAATTTATGAAAATCATTTCAAAATTATTTTGAACAATAATTACAAGTAAAAGTTTATTTATAAAAATCTAGAATTTATGTAAAAGCCAATATATTTTTGTCTATAGTAAATTCAGTTACTAGTCCAAATAACCAATTTTGAACAAATTTATTATTGTAACTATTCCTTAATTAATAATATAAACCAAAAATTATTATTTTTACATAGTCAAAACCCATATATTTATTACATAAAAATAAACTAATTACATAAAATTACTAAACTAATTATATTTAATTACTAAACTAATTACATATAAACTAATTGATTAATTAACTACTGATTAAGAATAATTAACTGATTAATAAATAATTAACTAAACTAAACTAATATAAATTAACTAATTAATCTATTATATTAACTAACTGATTAAAACACCCGTAACCTAACCCATAGGAACAGAAGAAAGGGAAAGAGAAAGAGGGGCTCATGGGGGTTTTCCGGCGTCGGCACGGTGGGGTCTCGCCGGGGTCGGGCCGGCAAGGCGTCGGCGGATCTGCTCGGTCTGCTGTGGCGGGTGCTCGGTTCGAGGCGGCGGCGGAGCTCGTATCGAGGAGATCCGAGGCGGCCACGGCTCGACGAGGTCGAGGAGATCCGAGGCGGCCACCAGCGGCAGCGAAGCTCGGCGGATCTGCTCGGTCTCGCGGCGGCTGGATCTTCGAGCTCGACGCACGACGGTTAGGTCAAAGTTAGGGTTAGGGTTTTGAATTTGCTGTGTCGGGGTGGATCGTGTCCGAGGCTGGACACGATGGTGGTGTTGTGGTATTGGGGGTGGACGTATCCGGGTGTTGGACACAGAAATGATGTACTATGGTAGGGATGTGTCTAGATGGTGGACACGAGGATGATGTTTGCTGTGGTGGAGGTGGATGTGTCCGGGTGTATCGGACACGAAAATCTGGTTGTAATGTTGTAAATCTGGACACAGGAAATGAATGGATACGGTGGGACACCCGGGGTCGGAACCGAGGCCAACACGGCTGACACGGTAATGCTGGACACACGGACACGAGCACACAAAATGGTGGTGGTTGTTGGCTTGTGGGAATTTGTGAGGGCTAGCTAGGGTTTCTTGGGAATGGTGATGAGAGACTTTAAATAGGGAAAGAGGGTGTGGGATGAAGGGTGAGGATTGGCCCAATAATGAATGGCCAAGATTATACATGAATAAGTTCTTCATGTGGGAATGAGGGTGTGTTGGCTAGTTAATGGGAAATGGCAAACTTGTAAAATTTTTAAAAAAATATATTATAATTTCAGAAAATATTTTAGGAAAGCTAACTGATTCCCAATTAGCTACTAATTAATCCATATTGCAAAATCTTAGAAAGTATGAAATTTATTTATTTACTATTCGAGTAAATATAAAATTTATTATATTTTATCAACTAGTCCTTCAAATAATTTTTTTTATTTAAAACAATAATTTCATGATTTCAAGCCAATAAATATTCGAAGCTATAGTATTATATTTACATCATTATTTATCTATTTATTTTATAAGAAAGCGACATTTCGGAAAAATAATTTTGATAAAAGATTTTAAATCAGCTTCTAAAATCAAACATTGTTCGAAAATCTAGTACTAAAAATTCAAGGAGAAAATAATTTATAAACTTGATATTTAAAATAAATTAAAAATCTAATTATTTCGGAAATTTGGAAATCGGAGGTTACAAGTCTACCCACCTTAGAAAAATTTCGTCCTCGAAATTTAAGGTCCTCAATAATTGCATTTACACATTGTATTGTTTCTATCAAAATTTAAATTTCAAACCAAATAATCATGAAGTAATTCCATATTGCTATTTTACAACCTTTCAAAAATTTTATAACATCATATTCCTGAAAATTTTTAAGTTTAAAATCAAATTCAAATTTTTCTCATAATTTCCTCCAAAATTTAAGTTCGTATCTAAATACTCAAGGATTTTAATATCCAATCCTCCAATTGAAATCCAAATCAATGTATATTTATAAAAATCGTATCCCAAAATTTATATTTTAACCACTAATCCATCAATCATCTTACTCCTCTAACTCCAATTCAATTGATGCTTATTCAAATCTAAATTCTCCTCCGAGAATTGAATTCGACACCATTCCATTAACGATTTTATTTCCGAATTTTCTTTTTCCTCAAATACTCAACGATGCGATACTTTCAGAATCTTCAATGCAACATTCATAATATAAAATATAAAATTTCTATCTTGCAATCAATTAGATATAATGATAATTTCCCAAATTTTCTCAAATTTTTAATAACCAATTCAATCATATCAAGACCTTTCCTAAAATTAATAAATCCTCAAATTTTGCCCTGTGAATTTCTTAATTCTCCATTTAAGTTAATGTTTATCTTCGAATTTCAATCATACCTTAATTTTCGTAAAATCAATGGTCCATCAACTCTGTTATAACAACCCCTAAATTCTTTATTTAAATTAATGCTCATCCACAATTTAATTATCTTGTTCCTTTTTGTCAGTCATAACCTTGTCATAGATCCTTGCTATGGTCAAAACCCCAATGATCATGGTTTAAGAAAATTCTACCCACAGCCATGCAATCTAAGAAAAATATATAGGTCATGTACCTTTTGTCATGGTATTTCAGTCTCTGTTGGGGTGTACTACTAGTTATATTCTAACAAGAAAATCATGAATACGAACTACCGCACTAGGGAAATTAATCAATCAAGAGACGGGAACATTAGGAAAAAGAAGAATCTGCTAACATATTTCTTGCGGTATCTGCTATCTCTAACAAACACTTAACTCTAGCACATTCACTAACTAATTCCTATTCCTGTACACTGGTACCCCTATCAACTAATCACTAATCCACAAGATCCATGAATATATCTGTATTGCACACACCTGTCTATTACTGCCAAAATCTGATGCCAAGAATCTCTAATATAACTATGATTCAATAATGCATCCAAGTCGATACCTCTATCTCTTTAGTACCATACCCTCTGTCAGTTCCCGTTCCTACTATATTTGTTCATACTAGTCGTTCTTATCACTCAAATATACGTCAAGTGCAACACCATACTAAATACTGCTCTTTCCAATACAATTTTAGATGGACACCCAAGTCAGTCTGCGGTGCCATCTCAATCATGCTCAAGTCACCAAATCCTTACACATGTATATCATCTACTCATATTTTAATATTCGTATCTCTCATCTACCCAAAAATTAATCCTCAAAATAATCATCAAGGTTTAACTTCTCGATCAACTTAAAATAAATTACATATACCTCCTCAAAGTCAGATACTCAACATCGAAATAAAAATTTTAATCACTTCTAAAATCTTTGTAGCCTTGACCATGTTTACTGAATTCATATTTGAAATCCAAAAAATTTAATGACATAATCTCAACTCCTCAATTATTCCTAAAATAAAATCTTATTTCCACTTTTTAATTTATAAATCCACAAATGTACATATCAGTGCTCACGGTCTCTGATACTCAAGGTGCACTCAATGCATCTAGTGTCTATAACTGTGTACTAAAATTATACTGCCTGAATCACTTGCACCATTATCTCCAATGATCAAAGTTATCATCACCTGTAATTTCTTTCATGATTTTAATTTATGTCAACTGGTATATTATCCGATTATCATCACGCAGAGTGCTTACTATTTTGAGCGTCATTCTCGACTAATCCTCGATATAGGACCATTAGCACTCTTGGTATTAAATCACTAGTTCCATTGATGGATTATCTCATCAAGCTCATTAGAACTCATGATCACCTGAATCCTCTATTACACTCATGTTTCTTTACTCTCATGGGTATGTGTATGGTTCCTCATCTCGATTGTTGTATATGTATTTCCTTTTAACCTTTTATAGCATATTAAACTAGTCCGTGATACGCTTCCCATTTTTATTACTAATTCCGATATTTTACTACTCATGACACCTTATTATAACTCCTCATGCATATAAATTTCTTTACTTTTAACACGCCCGATATCAATCATCCGATTGAACGTTATGCTCCATTAATTCTTAACACAATTCCTTGATACCTAATTGTTTACATAGATCACTTAATTACAAAATCATGATTATCCAGGACGGGTAATTGGCTCTGATACTAACTCTGAGAACTATCACTGATACTCTATACTCTTCTTCTACTCTCAGTCTCTAATGACACTTATCTCAGAACCATTGGTACAAGGTACTATGCTAAGGGCTAACTCTAGATTAAAGCCTACTGCTCACATGTCCAACTAGGAAACACTTATAACTCACTAACAACACTCAACCAATACTAACACTCAAGACACAGCCATAATTATAAGTCACTAATTATCATTCTTAACAAGGAATCCTCAAAGAATAAAAGCTCAAAGGAACTGGATTGAGGACTGAAGGTGTTTCTACTGCTAGCAACCAAAAGGACGATGGAATAAAGTCTTGTATAACAGAAACAGATAAGTGTTGAGATGATACTTAAGAACAAAATTTTTAGACACAACCCAATAATCATACACGTCGATCAGAAATCATGACGCTGAGGATCCTCGCCATGCCAGTAAGCATAGGTGCGATAAGCGACAGGTTTCGTAACTAAAGTACGCAACCCTACAGTCATGTCATCTAGAATCTTCGCTAACCGGTACGGCTGCGATAACTCTAGGTTCTATAACCCAAGCAGACGTTTCACTTTTCTCACTGTTCTCATCCATATATGTCATCAGATGATATCATAAAATTTAGTCCGTAAAATTCATCTCGGCATGAAATTAACTCTACAATGAAAACAAGATTCTAATTTTAATAATTGATCAACAATAATCAAATTCAATATCAATGAGTGAGGACGGACGGAAATAAGGCGAAGGATTTAAAATTAGAAATTACAATGGGATTCTCAAGGAGTCATCCCAGGAATCTCTCAAGAATTTGTGATTGAGTATTCTCTCTCATCCTAGTATCCTATGTCCTATATTCTATAGCAGGCACGTAGTAGTACAACTATGATGTCGCACTACTACGACATCGCACCACTTGCGAAGTCAGACCTGCATGGGCCACCACTAAAAATGTGTCACGACCCGCACCCAGTTTAGGGGCACGAGTGCGTGGGTACGTCCAGCCTAAGTCGCAGCAACGGCGGTAGAACGCTGTCTAGGTCATGTAACTATCTAATCAAACTCACGTGAATACCCAACTCCATAAGGAGACGTGGATATCATAAAATAATGCTAGAAATACTCAATCACATAAACTAAAGCACGATGAGATATCAAGGCAAGCAAGAAATATAAGACAAGTCTAACGACAAAATAATCATACCTGCAATCATTAACTTCTAATCCCCAAGTGTGTCAGAAACCAGTCTACTAAGGTCACAGTCTGGAAAAATATTTTCCAGTCAGGAAGGAGCAAAGTACATATCTAAATAGCAGTTCTATATTAATGATATAAACTATGTAGCAGTTCTAGATGGAAATATACCAGAAGCATGTATAGGTACGAGAAATAAAAGAAATACTGAAAATACTGTAAGTAAATGCAGGAGAAGAAATAATATGTCCATGAGCAAGAACCTATGACTAAGTGTATGAGTACTAGCTTTAACATGTGATCGGCTTGGGAACTTGATCAGGCTGGTTACATGTGATTAGCTATGATTCTTGTAAAGTCAGGCTAACCGTTGGTTAGCTATGATGCATGTAGAGGTCAGGCTAATCACACGTAACAGCTATGAAGCATGTAAATGGTCAGGCCGCACCTGACGTGAGATATGGGGTGAGCTATGATGCATGTAAAGTTGGGTATGATCACATATCTACACTAAAATACTCCCCACCCCCGACTGGTATAGTAGATCCAATCATGGTACGCTATGGCACGGGATTCCCTAGGGAGGTAGCAAGTCTTCCCGGAAATCAGTGTCTGTACATGCACAAGATAACAAGGAAACAAGTCTTGTACAAGCTACACCATGAATAAGGAATAACATCTCATGACGAGATCCGTGTATACCAATCCGTGTAACCAACGTGTCAAGAGCATGGATATCTACACTAGATACAGTGAACATAGGAGATATCATAAATTAGAAACTAATCAGAGAATGTACTCGCCTTGGGTCCTTAGCTGTCAATACCAATGTCCTGTCCCAGAGTGTCCTCTGGAGAATCCGACAGTCCTATAAACATATAATAATATCACTTGCATCAGATGCTACACTAACACACAATAGAAATACACTGGCCTCAGGGCTATGCCAGGCATGGCTCTAGTCAACTAGGGTCATCTAGTAGGGATACGTATATAATACACATTTATACTCAAAGTATATACCAATAAAAATGTATATAATATATATAAGTGTCTATTAGTAATTATACAAAATACATATATGTGTATATACACTAAATAGATGTATATAAATATATTTTTATATACCAAAATACATATTTGTATATATATATATCAATCAAATATTTATATATATATATATATATATAACTAATCAGAGAATGTACATAATGCCACACTTCTCAAGGTGATCCCAAATGAAGTAGCAGTTAGTTCCAATGAGTCCGGAGCAGTCCAAATAGCTAGAAACTATATAAAGAAGTCCAAGATCAGAGTTCGGCACGAAAATCGAGATAAGGATACCAGGCTAATAGGGGAAAGGGTCGTTTGTTTGGAATTAAGGTAACACCTTAATTTATGAAAATTATTTCGAAATTATTTTGAACAATAATTACAAGTAAAAGTTTATTTATAAAAATCTAGAATTTATGTAAAAACCAATATATTTTTGTCTATAGTAAATTCAGTTACTAGTCCAAATAACCAATTTTGAACAAATTTATTATTGTAACTATTCCTTAATTAATAATATAAACCAGAAATTATTATTTTTACATAGTCAAAACCCTTATATTTATTACATAAAAATAAACTAATTACATAAAATTACTAAACTAATTATATTTAATTACTAAACTAATTACATATAAACTAATTGATTAATTAACTACTGATTAAGAATAATTAACTGATTAATAAATAATTAACTAAACTAAACTAATATAAATTAACTAATTAATCTATTATATTAACTAACTGATTAAAATACCTGTAACCTAACCCATAGGAACAGAAGAAAGGGAAAGAGAAAGAGGGGCTCACGGGGGTTTTTCGGCGTCGTCGCAGTGGGGTCTCGGCGGGGTCGGGCCGGCAAGGCGTCGGCGGATCTGCTCGGTCTGCTGTGGCGGGTGCTCGGCTCGAGGCGGCGACGGCGCTCGTATCGAGGAGATCCGAGGCGGCCACGGCTCGACGAGGTCGAGGAGATCCGAGGCGGCCACCGGCGGCAGCGAAGCTCGGCGGATCTGCTCGGTCTCGCGGCGGCTGGATCTTCGAGCTCGACGCACGACGGTTAAGTCGAAGTTAGGGTTAGGGTTTTGAATTTGCTGTGTCGGGGTGGATCGTGTCCGAGGCTGGACACGATGGTGGTGTTATGGTATTGGGGGTGGACGTGTCCGGGTGTTGGACACAGAAATGATGTACTGTGGTAGGGATGTGTCCAGATGGTGGACACGAGGATGATGTTTGCTGTGGTGGAGGTGGATGTGTCCGGGTGTGTCGGACACGAAAATCTGGTTGTAATGTTGTAAATCTGGACACAGGAAATGAATGGATACGGTGGGACACCCGGGGTCGGACCCGAGGCCAACACGGCTGACACGGTAATGCTGGACACACGGACACGAGCACACAAAATAGTGGTGGTTGTTGGCTTGTGGGAATTTGTGAGGGCTAGCTAGGGTTTCTTGGGAATGGTGATAAGAGACTTTAAATAGGGAAAGAGGGTGTGGGATGAAGGGTGAGGATTGGCCCAATAATGAATGGCCAAGATTATACATGAATAAGTTCTTCATGTGGGAATGAGGATGTGTTGGCTAGTTAATGGGAAATGGTAAACTTATAAAATTTTAAAAAGAAAAGATTATAATTTCAGAAAATATTTTAGGAAAGCTAACTGATTCCCAATTAGCTACTAATTAATCCATATTGCAAAATCTTAGAAAGTATGAAATTTATTTATTTACTATCCCAGTAAATATAAAATTTATTATATTTTATCAACTAGTCCTTCAAATAAATTTTTTTATTTAAAACAATAATTTCATGATTTCAAGCCAATAAATATTCGAAGCTATAGTATTATATTTACATCATTATTTATCTATTTATTTTATAAGAAAGCGATATTTAGGAAAAATGATTTTGATAAAAGATTTTAAATTACCTTCTAAAATCAAACATTGTTCGAAAATCTAATACTAAAAATTCAAGGAGAAAATAATTTATAAACTTGATATTTAAAATAAATTAAAAATCTAATTATTTCAGAAATTTGGAAATCGGAGGTTATAGTTGTTGCGGATACGCCCACCTGGATCGGTGAAGCAGACCTCTGAACTGTAGTTGCTGGAGCAATGTCTACTGCTGCTGCCCTCAGAGGCGACAAAGTAACTGACCTTGTTGACATTGTGCCTGATCACTGAGAACGCGTCTTTGGCGGCATCTTGAAGATAGGTTGAACAAAGTAATCAATATTGAGTAAAGATATCATCAAAGAAGGACATAATTATTCAAAGTAAATAAACTTTCAATAGATAATGATAGCAAAACAGATATTTAAAAATGTTCCCTAGTTGTGATTAAGTATACTCTCAGCCTATATCCTATATCCTAAAGCAGGATCGTAGCAGTACTCTAGGTGAGCACTACTACGATATCGCTCTATTTACGACTTTCGACCTGCATGTGCCACCACTAAAAATGTGTCATAACCTGTACCCGAAATAAGGGCACGTGTAGTGATCAACGCCCAGCCTACGCCACAGCATCGGTGGTAGAATGCTGTTTGGGTCACCCATACTATCTAACTTCTCACACAATATATATATGGTACCTGACAATATCATCTCAACTCCAAATGGAGGTACAATATGGTATATGATAATGGAAAACAATACTCAATCACATGGCAAACTAAGGAAGATAAAGCACGATATGGAATAACGAAGGTAAAGAGACACAATAAATCCACAAGTCCGAAATAATACATATACATGCCAATAACCTCAATAAAGTCTAATATAAGTCTAAACAATAAGTCTAAGCCTCCTCAATCTCTGGTACTAGGTCCTCCTGTTCTAAAGGAGTATCCTCTAATGGTACGTCGTCCTATGGCCCGTAGTAGGTGGGACACTGGTCCACAAGCCAATTATCTAAAAATATATCCAGTTAGGATTGGAGTGAAGTACATACCTCTAAAAGCAGTTCCAAATACATAATCGAGCATATATAACAGATAATAGAAAATGATACAGGATAACTAGCTATAAGAAATATAATGAACTAGAGTGAACAGGTAATATACTGGAATAAAGAACATGCAATAGAATAACTACAAAAAAAGAAATAGATAAAACTAGCTACTGTGCCATAGAGTACAAGTTCATTATGTGATCGGTTTGGGTTGACCACAAATACAATATGGTAACTTGGTTACATGTGAGATATATAATCAATATGTACACGAATACACTTGGGCTTAATCACATAACCAACTCCTACTCTCCCATCCCCAACTAATACCAATGGATCCAATCATGATACGTTACGAATACGGAAATGGGCACACTGAACACAAGTAGTATGTGAACATAAAGTACACTTAAATCAATACCCGATACACACGATAAAATATATATAAAGGAGTACCCACTGAATATGATAGGGGATAACATCCCATGACCGGATCCATTAGTACCATTCCTTGTAACTACTGGGTCAGAATCAAGTATACAGTTCTAGAACATGCGATATATACACTATTATGAAATAAAAACTAACAAAGAGATGTACTCGCCTCTGGTCTTGAGCAAAGGTGTCTCTTGATGCCCAAGCTGGTGTCACACAATCTTATTTAAGAAATATTAAGTTAAATGGTGTAAATAAATGATACATAGTTAAAGGATGCACAACAATGCATTTCTAGGCCAATACTAGGTTGTCCTAGCTAAACTAGGCCCACACTAAGGTTTTAAGCTCAATGGTCACTAACTAGCTTATGCTAGGTCAATCCTAACTAATATGGTCATTAACTAGTTAGAACTAGCTTATTCAAGCTATACTAGGTATTAATACTAAGTATCCTATACAATAAATGATATGTGTACACTAGCTAACTTATCATAAAAGTAATATTACTATTAATTAATACATACTAACTAACTGAGTATTTCACCATCAGCTAATACTAATTGGATACTCAACTAATACATCGATTACTAACCTAACTTATACTACTATAACTTAATCTATATATACTACTAACTGATACATATATTTACTATTTAACTGCTATATTCTAATACAAATACCTAGATAACTGACTCTAAGTAGCCCCCAAAATAACTGATAATACTCAAATATCCTAATATGATTCCTTAACTAATCCACTGCTGCCCCTTAAGATCCAATTGTATGTACTTCACTAAAGGCAATGCCTCTCCCAATTTACTGATACTCTTCTTGTTCCCAAATTTGATGTTACTGCTCTTAACTAATTTGTTGTTCCCAGTTTATCAATTTACAATCCATTTGTCCTCAATAGACTACTTGATACACCTTAAGGACAAAACCTAATACACCAAGCTAGGTTCCCAGTGACTGATCTCTAGTCAATTAGTTACTTATTCAACTAATACAATAGTATCGGTATATCCTCACATTCAATCTACTACTAAGTATTACTAACACTTAGCCCTACACCCAACTAACAAACAAGACACGAGTCTAACTGACACTCCAAGATGTTACTGCTGATGCTCAGGCAATAATTGCCCTTGCCACAACCTGGGTCACCCCCGCTTCACCCTACCTGCTAGTGCCACTGTTGCTCTATTTGATCAAAACCCAATCCTCCCTTGCTCCAATTACCTCACTCACAAGCTAACTTCTAACCCCAACACCTTACTGACAGAACACAGTCCAACCCTAAATGGGACACTCATAAAAAAATCTCACAGTCAGTTATACTGTATATCCATCCTGGATGATACTCTTTAGAGTATCACACATCATCACTCACACTACTCAAACTCAGTAATACCTATACTGGAGTATCATAATAAAACTAATACCAACTTACCTACCTCACTGCTCCAACGTGCAACCTGCAGTTGTAATACTGATCAGTTCCTCCATGTGTATCAGTGCATAACACTAGGCTCTCACTGCTACTGATGTTCACATCAGTCCCAGTTCGAAAAAAAACTTTTTCCTTATAGTGCACATCGCTGTAGTGGTAGCTGCTGATGATGATAAATTCTAATGCACCCTCTGCTGTGCATTCTCCTCTCTCATCCTATCTGACCTTGCATACATGTGTACTAGATGTACAGCCTCCATATGTTGCTGCTGTGCACATAAGGTGCTCAGCCCTATCAAACCCTCTCTCATGCTCTAATGTTACCAATAAATGAATGCAAAAACTACTAACAAGCCAACCCGACTCTACATAAGCAATGCACAGTGAACACACCTATCCAATTACAACATAGTTATGAATATATATATATATATATATATATCACTAAAGTACGAATACAATTACTAATCTATATGAAAACACAACCAATAACAAGTATCAAAACTGAATTTAGAACAATGGATGGCCACTTGGTCATTTTATCAAACACTTGGCGTACGTATCGCGATACGTTAAAATACGCTCATAATACGCACCCCAAATGTATCCAAACTTGACCCAAGGCATACCCACTTGTTCTAAATGACATATAGAGTCTAATTAATCTATTTACAAATACTATATATGCCATTCATGGGTTTCTACAAACCACCTATATAATATAATAGCTAATGCAACTTGCTACAATAGATATTAGAGGGAAAATCACATAAATTACCCAAATTGGGCCCCATATCATACTATTTCAAAAATACCATGATACGGTCTACACTTATCCATTTGTGGACATGTACCTAGTCCCACAACCCCGATCTAAGTCTAATTAGATCTAATTGGTCTCATGACACACAATTGACGTATCAATCTCGTATTTTCTCCTACATGCACATAAATTATCACATAGAACTCACAATATCTAACCAATTAGCCTAGAACTTGTTCCTATAGGTAGTCCTATGCCATGAGGTAATTCTTAGGGGTCAAATGCATGATTAAGAAGCTAAAATGACAGGGAAATTTAGGAATTATCAATTGGAAGATGAATTCCCAATAAAAACATAATTGGACATGATCTGGACACGATCTCTCAACCCAAGCTCATTATTCTTGTGCTCTTTGCTTCTCTAAGCTGCAAGCACCTTGTAGAATGAGAATGAGAGAGAATATAAAGGTGAATTGAGTGAGAATTCAATGGAGAAAATGATAGAAATTAGGGATCTAATTTTAGATCTAAAATGAATGCAAATAAGAGGAGAGAGAGAGAGAGGAGAGCCTCCTCTAATAGTGGCCCGCCCCCTTCCCTCTTTTCCAAGTCATGTGTATGGTCCAAATTGTCCCTCTCCACCCAATTATGAATAGGATTATGGAAGGGATATTTTGGAAAGCTTCTAACTAATTCTAATTAAGCTAATGCTCTCTAATTAATTAATGGTGGTGGGTCTAATGAGTTTGGATCTAAGCTGGGCTCACTAGTTGTCATGACAAGTCTAATTATTGGACTAGCTTCTAACAAAATAATTAATACAAGTCACATTTAATCTATAACTCACAATAATTAAATAATTAATACAATCATTAAATAATTTCTATAATACACCAATTAAATATTTATTCCTAAAATTTATTTACCCATGCCAATTTACCAAACTACTCCTAGCTGGAAAAGTGAGGGTGACAGCTACCTATAGGAAGAAGTTTTATGCTCTTTGGTTGTGTATTATGATTTCTACATGGTAAATTATGTCAAAATAGGCAGAATTACAAGATTGACACATCAATTATATGTCATGAGACCAATTAGATCTAATTAAACTTAGATCGGGGTTGTGGGACTAGGTACGTGTCCACAAATGGATATGAGTAGGCCGTATCTTGGTATTTTATGATATCGTATGATACGGGATTTATTTTGGGTGTTTTGTGCAATTATTCCTCAATTCTCATTACAGAAACTTATTTTAGTTGTATTATGATGTATTTAGATTATATTAATGTTAATTTTAAGGAATTAGGTGATTTGGCACTTTGGTTGAGTGAGTATATGTAGTATCATATTGATAGCATGTTAGGTGGTTTGGTGTCTGCTATCTCTGATTCGTGGAGAGTATCAAAGCATTACCAATAGGATGCTTGGGGTATGGTTTGTAAGTGAGGGATTAGTGAGGAGTACAGTAGTGTTGTAAGATCTGCAGGCAGTAGGTAGTCAAGATGGGTTGGTAGCAAATGGAAGAGTACTTATATGCAGTTGGCTTTGTAGTACACACACTTGAGCCATGTTATGGACTGACCAGGGAATACTAGGAAGAGTATAAAAGTATTGGACTTGGCTAGGGTAGGATTAAGGAATTATAAACTATTTTAGCATTAGCATTAGCTATTAACATTATGAGTAAATTTAAGGGCAACTGCAACATAAGTTGCCTAGCCATTACCATGTTCCCGTAGACTAAGTCATGAAACTGACTCTCCAAAGCTCCCAGGGCCACGTCAGGGAAGAACGTTTTCTTGAAAAGCTCTTTGAAAGCCTTGGAAGTAAGTCCTTGTACGATAAGCCTAGGCTCCGTGCGATACCAAGTGAGTATGATATTAAACAGCTGGCTACTTGCCACCTCGATCTGTAAGCTCTCTGAAATCTGAGCCAAACGTCGGATCCTCTCTATAATCTCTAACTAGTCGTCAATATAGGGTATCCCCTTGATACCCTTGAACTCCCGAGGAAAAATCCTCTTGAAGTCAACAATAGTGCCTGAGCTCTGCTGCTGCGGCTGACCAGGATGCTGCTGGACAACTCTCTCTACTTCCTGTCGAGCCACCTGGTAAGCATTGTCCATGCTCTCTCTCATCAACTCCGTCTATGCTTGGTGCACCTCTACCTGTACTCTATGTGCCTCAGCTTGAACACGCTGAGCCTTCGTTGAGCCTCCGCTGACACCCTCTGGGCATCTACCATGCCCTGGATCAAAGCAAAAATTTGTGCCCTGTCAGCAGGCACACCTCCAAGAAAAGAAAACCATGGCGGCAGGGGAAGGTCCTCCGCAACAACTGGGGCCACCCACTAGATAGGTGGGGGAGGAGGACCCCCAAAATCTGTTGAAACTCCTATGTAAACAGGTAAAGCAGAAGGAGCAACTCTAGCTGCCCGGGTGGCAGGTCGAGAGGTGGCAAACCTCTCTAAAGTTGCGGGTCCTGATCTTTGTGATCTGGTCTTCGATGGCATCCTGAAGACAGGTCGAACAAGAAGAAGTCAAATAAGGTACAAGATATAATATCATCAAAGAAGGACAACAAAATTTCAAAGAAAGCAACTATTTAGAACGATAAGAATAACAAAATCAATAGATTAGAGATTTTTCTGGTTGTGATTGGGTATACTCTCATCCTATATCCTCTATCCTATATCAGGATCATAATAGTACTCCAAGTCTGAGTCCAACTATGATATCACACTAGTTCCGACCTAGATCTACATGGGCCACCATAAAAATATGTCACGACCCGTACCCGAAAATTGGACATGAGTCGTGGGTACGTCCAGCCTATGCCGTAACATCGGCGGTAGAACGCTGTCTAGGTCACAATATAAACTAAAATATCTCACAATAATATATAACCTGTCAATGATCGCAAATCCATAAGGAGGACAAGAGGAATATAAATATAATGTTGAACACATATACTCAATCATAATATATAATCTAGAGGAAGACGAATGACATGATAAAGACATGAAATTATATAAAAGAAATTCAAACACGTAAGTCTAAAAATGAACATATTAAATAATAGCAATAACTCAAAGATTCTAGCTAATTCAATAACAACATAAGTCTCAAAATAGTAGAACTCAGAATATCTTCAAGTGGAACAACCCAAAATATATTATAAATGCTAGGCTCTAAGTCACTACTAATGGATCATCTACTGGAACGGGATCCTTTTGAGTCTCATGGATGTAATCCTCGTATACTCTCGATCCATAGTATATGGGACAAAAGTTCTCGAGATCCTCTGAAAAATATTATCAACTTTGTCGAGAATCAAGTATAATACTACAGAACTAGAATCATAGTAATCATTAAAAATAACAAAAAATATTAGAGAATGTACTCGCATGTGGTCCTGAACAATATGTGAGGATCGATGTCCAAAATGGAGTCACAATGACCTAAATATGAAATGTAAGTGCCAATGATTGATATGAGATGATATACATGGTTAACTAACTTGTTGTGATATTTTTAGGCCACTTCTAGGTCTTTACTTTGGTATACTAGTCAATACTAGGCTAACTAGTTTAATGCCTTGTTATACTAGGTTTTCTAGGTCTTAACAAGGTCAATTAGTTAATATTAGACTTCTACTAGTTAATAACAAGTATACTAGATAATACCTTATCATATTATTTATAGACTCTACATAATTAGTATCTTAGCGAATTTACCTTAGTGTTTAGTAATACTTAACTGATACACCTCTAGGACTTACTACTTGCACCCATTGTTAAACGAAGTCCTCTTATCTACTTGTAATGCACTATGAATATTTAATATCTAAATACTACTCCTACAAGCCTGGATACTTATAATTCTCACTGGTATCATAAATCTTAACACCTTGGTACCTGGTGCCAACTTTAATACTTATTATCTTATGCATAGATATAAGCTTACACCTATATAAATATCAACCATCTGGCTTGCTAGTTAGTATTACCTACCCTTGACTCTTCTAGAATAACACATACTCTAACACTAACTATTCTAAGGTATTTCAACTAGTATCAATCATCCATACTCTAGCCAAGAGCTAAATTCAGATTCTTCCCTCTGGTATTGTGTATCTCTAATTACTACACCCATAATGCCAATACCAACTACACAAGACAATAGTAGTAGTACAATCAACTAACCACTCACAAAATCACCAAAGTCTTTATTATGCCTTGATCCTTACCCAGATGCCCATAGATACTCACATCCTGATACCACCTTAGCACAATATGGTGCACTAGCTGCTATGCACTGGTGTACGGATTATTGCACACAGGAACAGTCAATCTCCTCATCTGCAATACTCTTCTTATGAAATTCCTTTGCACTGTATAGTTCTGAAGGATCTGCTGCTAAGGCAATATTTGTTGTTGTTAACTAAGTGCTACTGCTCTACTTATTATAGTGTACTATAATGGCTAATACTTCTACTGATACTTCTCCTTACAGCTATTGTATACTAACATATACATGATGCCTATTCACCAACAGACAACAACACAACACCAACAGGCAACTACCCGAGCATTAAGTGCTCTGATACCCTCTAACTGATACATGAAGCCCCCCATTTAACTCACTGCTGCAGCAGTTATTACTGTTGCGGATCCTACCTGTTATTCCTTCCACTCTAGGATGCCCGACCCCCTTAAAGTCTTGAACCAACTGCCACACACCATTGTGTCACTTCCCTACTGTGCATTGATACATCACGATACCCCTCCACACACACTTGTATGTGCACAAACACACACACACATACATATTAAATAATATATGTATACTAATATATATATATATATATATATATATATATATATATATATATATATATATATATATATATATATATATATATATATATACAACATCACGTGAATATAACATTCTAAATAGGTACCCTCTCTATTAGTCAAATTTATTAAACACCTTGAGTGCACAAGTCAAGATACTCTCTATAGTGTCATAATACACTATCACCAACATGCTAAATCCCCCAATATTCAACCAATATTATAAATCATATCAAATATAACTATATATATATATATATCTAATATGGTTAGTTACAATGAACATTAAGGAGAAACACACAAACAAGCATAAAACCCCCAAATTATCAATATGTATCATGACGTATTACAACGTGTCATGATACACCCTACTCGTATCCAATTATGGATACGTAGCTATCCCTATAATACCAATTTAGGTCTAATGAAACATATTTAACTCTATGGCACACACTTGGTGCACCAATCCTGAATTTTTCCTAATTTGAGTACAAAACTCAATGTAGAAGTCACAATAGGGGTCATTAGAAGCTCAAACTTCTTTCTATGTATAGCCCTAATCCATGGGTGGGTTCCTAATGGTCAAATGTATAATAAAAATAGAATTAGAGAAAAATTTGAGGGTTGTACCTATTGGGAGATGAATTTTCAATAAAAACTCAATAGGACACGATTTGGACATGAGCCCCTGGTGCTCCTTAGATGATGAATATGGAAGGGATTGAATGTGGTTTGGTAGAATTTGGTGGAGAAATAAATTAATTTAGGGAAGAACACAAACTTAGGATTTTATGAGCTATTAAATGAAGTAGAGGGAGGCTCCCCCCTTTCTAAATAGGGCCACCACTTAAACCCTAGGGTTAGCTAATATAAAATGTCCATAAGGCCCCTATGCGTTGTCATGAAGGGTTATTTAATTAGTGGAGGGTTCTATTATTAATGAAAGAAAATTTTCTCTAATTGCTAACTTAAAGGGAATTAATTAATCTAGTCTAGATGTGACTATTTTAACTAGTTGGCATCATGGGTCATGTCAAGTCTAGTCTACTAATCAATTTTAATAAATATAATAGTTATAATATATACATTATACATATTATATTTAATATATATAACACAATATATAATTATTGTAAAAAGTCAAAAATACCTCTATTTTAGAAATGTAGTAGTGACAGTTTGGGTCATTATTGGACGTGCAGATCAGGACAACATTTAGTGAGGGACTGTCCAAAGTAGAAGACCTTGGCACTTCCACAACCAATGCAGAGGCCAGCACTTCTAGCCCCGCAACCTGCCCAACAGATGCTGAGGTCAGAAGCACCAGGAGCTGGAGCACCTCGACCACCAGTAGTGGAGGATTTTAGTGAGGACTACCTCTACCTACTCAGGCAGAGTAGTTTGTAAGGTCCAAACCCCAAGAACTTCCTCAGAGGATTGGTTATACTTTTGCTATAGAGATAGATGACACAGAACATGAGGCTGATGTTATAGCAGGTATTACCCGTGTTGCTACCTTTTCTGCTGTGATACTATTTGATACAGGAGCCACTATTTGATACATGAGCCACACAATCATTCATATCTTCCAGTTTTGTTGCCAAATAAAATATTATCACTACACCCTTGTCTAGAAGTGTTAAAATTCTCACCAGGGGAAGAATTGTACCAGTTAGCCGAATTTGTATAGCCGTATTAGTAGATCTTGTTCTGTAATAGTTCATGGCAGAGAGATGAAGGCTCGTCTCTTAGTCTTTTCCATGCTGAACTTCGATATTGTTTCTGGGATGGACTGGTTAAGCCAGTATCACGCTTTTCTCGACTGCTATGGGGGAAGCATTCTCTTTATAGTACCAGGCCACCCAAAACTCAAGTTTATACGAGGATCCACTAAGATGCATGATAAGTCAATAGTTGGTGCTCAGATGGCATTGGATGAAGTCACTTATCACCCTATCATTCTAGAGTATCAAGATGTATTTCTAGAAGATTTGTCAAGACTACCTCTAAGAGGTGGAACTCTCGATCGAGTTGGTTTCAGGATTTGCACCTATAGCATCGAATGTCTATAGACTAGCGAAGAAGAAGATGGATGAGCTGAATGAAAAGTTCGAATAATTAGAGAGCAAAGGCTTTATATGACCAAGTGCATCACCTTGGGGAGCTCCAGTACTTTTTGTACCAAAGAAGGATGGTTCAATGCGCATGTGAATTGACTACAGGGCCTTGAATGCTGTGATTGTAAAGAATAAATATCCCTTGCCGTGTATTGATGATTTATTTGATCTGCTGAAGGAATCCAAAGTATTCTCGAAGATAGATTTGAGATCGGGATATCACCAGGTGAAGATTTAGAAGGAAGATATTACAAAGACTGTATTTAGGATGAGATACGTGCACTATGAGTTTTTGGTCATGCCATTCGGTTTGACCAATGCTCCAGATGTATTTATGAACTTTAAGAATCAGGTCTTCCATCGATATCTGGACCAGTTCGTGGTTGTTTTCATAGATGACATCCTTATCTATTCAAAGGGCTACGAGGAGCATGGGCAACACTTATGGATTATCTTAGAGACATTGAGGTGAGAGCAGTTGTATGCGAAGCTTAAAAAGTGTAAGTTTTTCTTGGAGAACATCTCATTCCTTGGGCATGTCATCACCGGAGATGGTATATCGGTTGATCCAGAGAAGATCTCGGCCGTAAAGACATCGCCCATTCCTACTTAATCATTGGAAGTAAGAAGTTTCCTTGTACTTGGGGGATATTACCGACTGTTCGTAGAAAATTTCTCGAGGATAGCAGAGCCTATGACTCGGTTGACTTGTAATGGCCGAGATTTTATATGGTACTATGAGTTTCTAGTCACTTTTGAGGAGTTGAAGAAGCGACTAACCACTACCTTAGTTCTAACCATTCCATCTGGATCAGGAGGCTTCATGATTTATAGTGATACATCAAAAAAAGGATTGGGATGCGTGTTGATGCATCATGGCAAGGTGATTGCATATGCATTTAGACAGTTACGAGTGCATGAGAAGAATTATCTGACTCATGACTTAGAGCTTACAACCATTATTTTTTCTTTAAAGCTTTGGAGACGCTACCTATATGGGGAATGAGTAGTGATTTATACATACCACAAAAGCCTCAAGTATGTCTTCACACAGAAGGAGTTGAATATGAGGCAAAGATGGTGGCTTGAGTTGTTAAAGGATTTTGAGATCGAGTTTTATTATTACCCAGACAAGGCTAACGTAGTAGCAGATGCATTGAGCCGTAAGCCTATGGAGCTCTTCTTGTCAACGCAGTGGGAGTTATTGGAGGACTTGCAAGAGCTTAGCATAGAGGTGGTATTCCCCGGATCAGATGAGATACTAGCCAACTTTCAAGTGCAGTCATCGCTAGTAGAGAGGATCAGAGCATCTATGCCTACAGATGCTAGATTTTGGTAGTTGAGAGAGAGGACTGAGGCATGAGAGCAGACGGGGCAAATTCATACTGATAGGACATTAAGATATGGTGATCGTCTATATATTCCTAATGGAGAGCTTCGGTAGAAGCTGATGGTAGAGGGTTATAGCTTGATATATTCTATTTAACCTGGTAGTACTAAGTGTAGGAACGTAAGGCAACTCTAGAGGAGGTGAATAGAGTACAACAGAATAATCTATCCAATTAAAAATTAAGCAAAGTAAAGGCAGCTAACAACTAATAGTGTATATGCAATAAAGTAATATAAAGCAGTAAGAGTAAGAGAGATAAAATGAAAATGCCGCGATGTATACTGGTTTCTCTCTGAGAGGACTAGTTCAGTCCAGAGAACTTCCGCTCAGAGTTTTATCCACTATAATCACCAATAGTGAATCATAAGCTTTGATCCGAAGGCTTATAACTTCCTTACAACCACGAGCTTTGATCCGAAGTCTCGAGAGACTTCACACACGTGCATTTGATATGAAGGGCACACAGACTTCACACAGAAGAAGAACTTGATGAACCAAGCTATTACAACTCAAAATAAACTTCTAAATGAGATGGCACTTGGCACTAGAAGGTTGTGGAGTTGATCTTTGAGATGGAAAGGTTAAAGCTCTGAGGGTTTACTCACTATAGAATAAAAATATGTAGAATGGATGAGTTATTGAGAATGTGAAATTGAATCCTATTTATAGGGTGATAGCAAACCAAATTCGGCCAAAGTTTGGATACGATTTAATTTAAATTTTAAACATTGAGGTCAAAAAATTAGAGATTTAACAACTGGTTGATTTCATACTAAATTGGTGACCGAGTTCGGTCAGAGTTCGACATAAATTTGGTCCAAGTTTGGTTGCCTATTCTAGGAAGGTTTGAGCTTGAATATGGGATGGTTTGGTGGATATGTTCAAGGGTTTATTTTAGTAGACTTAGGTTATGCCAGTACGACTCGATGTACATAAGTTCTAGACTCAATAAACATCAAATTATATTACAAACCAAGAGCACTAATGACGCCAATCTTCTAAAACATTCGCTGACCGAAAGACGCATTTTCTCTTGACGGCAGTTGTCTAAAGATAAACAGATCTGGGAATCTCAATACCTTTCGTGGGCTTCATCCCTGAACCCCCATGGGGGGCACTACCCCCTCAACCCCGGTCTGCTGATCGGGTAGTAGAACCCCTGAGTACGAGGCTCCGGATAAGTTGTAGGCGGTTCAGAGACATCTTCTGGTATAACATCGTCTTTGGCTCATCATCATTTCTTCATAGCATATGTCCATGCTGATATTGCTTATTACTTTCTATAAGTATATGTTTGACGAACAAAGCAATATACAGAAGCAAATATTATAATATTAGTATATATTTGGACAAAATTGAGTTTAAGTAGAAGTTACTATAGTGATTGTATGTTTGTCATATTGTTAAACTTAATCGATTGACCATATTGAAAAACTTGACTTAAATATTGGGCTAACACTAAGATGTATCAAGACTTGAGACAACACTTTTGGTGTCATAGAATAAAGAGGGAGATAGCTCGCTTTGTACCCAGATGTTTAGTGTATCAGCATATTAAGGTCAAACATCAGAGGTTAGTAGGAATACTGCAATCACTTTCGATTCCTCAATGGAAGTGGAAGCACATCACTATGGACTTTGTCACGGGTTTTTCGAAGAGTCCAAGTGGGTAAGATACTGTTTGGGTAATTATGGATCGACTTACCAAGTCAGCATACGTCTTGCCTTTTCACGTTGGCTAGTCTACAAAAGTTTTGGTCGATTTGTACATGAGGCATATTATAAGATTATACGGTATTCCATTTAGCATCGTGTGGATTAGGACTCGGTTCACATTATATTTTTGGAGGAGCATGCATGAGAGTCTTAGGACTAGTCTGAAGTTCAATACGTCCTATCATCCGTAGACAGATGGAAAATTAGAATGTATTATTCAGATATTGGAGGATATGCTGAGGGCACGCATGTTAGACTTCGAAGGATCATGGGAAGACCATCTACATCTTGTGGAGTTTTCTTATAATAATAACTATCAACGAGCCTACAAATGGCTCTGTTTGAAGCACTGTATGGAAGGAAATATAGGTCTCCTGTGTGTTGGAGTGACGTGGGAGTACGTCAGATCTTGGGCTAAGAGTTGGTTGTCAGCACTATGGAGAAAGTGAAGCTGATCCAAGGGCACTTGTGAGCAGTGCAAGACAGGCAAAAATAGTGGACAGACCTTTATCGTCGACCTCTTGAGTTTAAGGAAGGAGATCATATTTTTCTAAAGATATTGCCAACCCGAGGTACCATTCGCTTTGGATGATGTGACAAACTGAGTCCAAGGTATATTGGACCGTTTGACGTATTGGAAAAAATTGGAGAAGTTGCATATCGATTAGCACTACCACCTTCACTCGAGGGAGTGCATGATGTATTCCATGTATCATAACTGAGGAGATATATGGCAGATATCAGTCATGTTTTGGATTACTTTGAGATCACCATTGGACCGAGCTTGGCATACCAAGAGCAGCCTGTGGAGATCTTGATCGCCGAGCAATGGTATTGAGGAATCAGTCAATTCCGTTCGTTCGTGTGTCATGGAAGCACCAATCGCCAAGAGAGTCCACCTGGGAGTGCGAAGATGACATATGAAATCGCTTTTCGTATATGTTCAAAGATTAAGGTACTACTTACATTTTTCTCTTTTTCTATCGTATTGCATTCTCTTTCCATACCATGCTTATTTTTAATTTTGAGAACAAAATTCTTGTAAGTTTGGTAGAATATAAATTTTTCTATTTTTATAAATTAAAATATAATAAAAAATATGAATGTATTAGTTGAAAAAAATACTAAATTTTTTCTAGAATTTTTTTTAAATTTCTATACAAATTTTCTAGAATTTTTAGGGCTTAAAATGAAGTAGTAATAATAATACTACTAATCAGAATAATAATAATAAAACTTAACCTAATAACTAACCTTAAAAAAAACCATAACCTATTTCTAATCCTCCTACCCGGCCCAGACCCGACCGACCCCCTCTCTCCCTCTATATATAGCGCACAACACAGTTTGCCATTTAAATCAAAAAGAAGAACTAAGAGGACTTGGTTTTGATTAACAAACTTGAGAGTACAGAGTGGAGTCTTAAGAGACAATATAAGTACAAATTTGTTTTGATCTGGAGGGTGACGATGGAGGGTTATGAGTGTAGCAACTCTCTGTACTCCATGGACGATCCGGACGCAAAAACTTCTCTCCTTGGTTCTAGTATGAATTCGCAGATAGCCAGCCAGCCCTTTGTATGGGTGTGGTACCTTTCTATTTATAGTCGCCCTGTGGACATACTATGGATGCTGTATATGCCCGTGTTTTATGGCCGCATGGGGCTCCTTCAGTAGACGACTGTAACGGTAGCCGCATAGTGTGGGCATGCTGCCACTTGGGTCTGGTTAGGATTTTCTATTTTGAAGAGATCTCGGGGCTGTTGTGTACATGTCTCAGTCAATTAGACACTTGGTCAACACTAACTGTGCAAGAAATTGTCTTTGATTGTAACATAAAATCTTATGAGTTGAGAGCCACATACTGTTGTAGTCGCATAGAAGCTCTCATTTAGCGTTGATCGAAATGACCCTCTGGGCATGTGGACGAGGCCGCAAGGGTCTTAAAGCCAGATACGCACTTCTTGTTTAGCCCTATTCATGTGGACACTCTGGCCGTATGATGTCGAGGCCGCATGGGTCTTGAAGCCGCATACATAGGACACGTGGCATACCCGTCTATCGAGGCAATTAATGCACTGATGTGACATATTGTCTTTTCCTGAGTCAATATTTGCTCGAATTCTAAAGCATCTCAGGGTGATGAGTGAGGTGTGAGAGCTTCTAATAGACATCAAAATATGGGTCAGGGGGTTTTATGCGACCGCCCTGCTCTGTGGTCGTTCAGACCGCATATGGGAACTGCATGGAATCGAAATCGCATGGGACTAGTGACATAGGAAATGTATGGAGCCAAAGACGCATAGAACACATGAAGTCTGGGACGCATTGGGCCAGAGATGCATGAATCCTTTATCATTTTTTGCATTCGTGGCATTTGAACAGCTGTATACTGCCATAAGTAATTATGACCAAGCTGTCAACATGGATTCTAATCAGCGGTACAAGATTCGAGGCAGTCAGAATGACTGTCTATTTTGTCAGAGTCATTAATGCTCTGATATGACTGTAGAAGGACGATATAGGTCTTGGGATATCATATATTCGAGGGTGTCACGCGTCCGCTACTATTATGCGTCCACCGTAGTTATGCATATCTCGCTTATTTGTTGACTGTAAACTGGAGGGCATGGAGAGATTTTCATGCTTCTACAAGACTCCCTTCAAAGTTTTCAGACTTGGCTAAGTCTGGAATACTTTGAATAAGAAGCATGAATCCAGCACGCATTAACTGTCTGTTTTTGTCATATTGACGCATATAGAAGTTATCGCATGGAGGGCTCTGCCATGCTGTCAAACATTCATTAAATAGTGAGATTTTATTCTATCTTTGAGTCGGTCCATTAAGATCCTAGGCTATCTGATAACACGTGGCTCGAGGCATCAATTTTTAAGAAGATAAAAGAGGATCACGCAGATCGAGGTACAGGTTTATCTCAATAATCGCTCAGTTCATGGTCTCTATCCCTTCACATAGTTTTAGAGCCTATAAATAGGCAGTCAGGGAGAGAGAGAGAACTTTTATATCTTTGCTTCGTTTTCTCTTTTTCCTGTGAAGGATGTCGAAAGCTGCAACTCTCCTCGCCAAAGAGTTTATTAGGGGTGGTCTCTCTCCTTGACCTCCTGATCTGGATCTTTTGCTTGGAGGTATGCTCTTATTGGCGAGAACTCATGAAAATCCTTGAAAGAGATTTTTATCATATGTACCCTAGACCTTGAATATTATTGAAAACCCTTGAAATGTAGTAAATTTCCATCACATGTACTAATGATCTTGAATATTAATCAATAAAATCTCTTTTTTTATTTAGAATTTTGTATGTTGTGGACTTTTGGGTATTATACTAGAGATAATATGAATGTAGCACCATACCGTAGATTTTTAAGGATATCCCACTGGGGGATTTTGGTGGACCTATTACCCTTTTTGTGCACTTGGGGTACGAGTAATAGATTCGAAAACAAACCCTATCAGAGGTAATATGAACATGATATGTTTTATTGATAGTAAGGATATCCCGCTGGGAGATTTTGGTGGACCTATTACCCTTTTGCGCACTTGAGGTACGAGTAATAGATTCGAAAACAAACCCTATCAGAGGTAAAATGAATGTGATAGGTTTTGTGAACCCACTAATTTTTTAGCACGATAGTGCAAGTAATAGATTTGAGACAAGCCCTGCCAGAGGTAATATGAACGTGGCAGTTTTTGTGGACTTATCACCGCTGGCATACTCGGGATTGGGTACGAGTGATAAGTTGGAAGACAATCGATATTAGAGGTAATATAGACGTGATGATCGATGGTCAAGGCCAAAAAGTTTGCTCAGAGGTACTATGGACATGGCAAACTCTAGGATTGTGGACTTATACCCATGGCTTACCTTAAATACAGATAATAAGCTGAAACGACTAGCACTATCAGGGGTTATGCGAATGAGATAATAAAAATTTGAAAAATAGAACTTTACTCAGAGGTAATGTGGACATGGAAAAGTTTCAAAAATATCTTACTCATAGGTAATGTGGACATGGTAAGATATGATTATGTGGGGATAGAGGAGAGACATAGTTCAAAGAAAATATGGACTTGAACTAACTTTTTCTCTGCTGGGGAAAATGAAGTGTGGATTCATTTCTATAGCGGGTATCCCGCTGGGAAATTTATATGGACCTATTACTTCTTGTGTATGACGGTACAAGTAATAAGTTCGAGATGAGTCATGCCAGAGGTGATACGGACGTGGCAGTTTTGGTGGACTTAGCACCGCTGGTGCACCTTGGTGAGTACTGGTGATTAGTTTATACGACGATCGATATCAGGGGCCTTGTGGACGCGATGATCGATAACCAACACGACAGGTTTGGTCAGAGGTACGAAGGACATGGCAAACCCTACTAGGGAATTTTTGGGTGGACTTATTATTTGTTGCGTACATTGAGTGCAAATAATAAAATCGCCTAATAATCCTATCAGAGATAATATAGACATGATAAGTTTTGTAGAACCATTAATTTTTTGTGCATGTTAGTACAAGTAATTGGTTCGAGACAAGCCCTGCTAGAGGTAATATGGACGTGACAGTTTTTATGGACTTAGCACCGTTGGCGTACCTTGGGGGTATGGGTGGTAAGTGGAAATGACAACCGATATTAGAGGTAATATGGACGTGATGATCGATAGCTAAGATCCGAGATGTTTGCTCAGAGGTAATATGGATGTGGAAAACTCTACCGGAGTAGTGTATTACAGCGACAGTTTAGAGGTCCTGTGGACATGAACCAATGCCCAGGAAGATACGATGTAGTTTGGTGGTAGAGGAGTACCGGTCTAATTTAGATGTAATACTTTTTGAGGAACTTGCCATTGATAGGCATCATGAGCAAGTCGCCACTGGGTTTCGCCAACCGGTAAGCGCCGTTGGAAAATACGATTTCCACGATGAACAGGCCTTCCTATTTAGGTTAGAATTTCTTTGCTGTCTTGTGGGTCATAACCATGGGCCTTCTTACTATTAAGACAAGGTCACCCACTTAAAACGTCTTGTGTTTCACCTATTTGTTGAAGGCTCCAGAGAGACGTACTTGATACAACTCTATGTGTTGTTGGGCTAGAGCCATTTTTTGTCGAGTGCTTCTAATTTCTGTAGCCATCGGCGGTGATTGTCGTCGATGGTTAGCTGGTGGGAGAGGGACACTTAAAGTGAAGGAATCTGGATATCGAGAGGAAGGATCTCTTCGCTCCCATAGACCAGGGATAAGGGTGTATTGCCGGTAGCCACCAGAACCGTTGTGCGGTAGGCCCACAGACATTCCCCGAGTTTCTCGTTCCAGTTGTGCTTATTGGACGACACAAACTTCTTAAGGAGCATAGTGATGCTTTTGTTGAATGCCTCGGCCAGTCCATTAGCTACTGTGTTGTAGACGGTTGATGCCACATTCTGGATGTAATTTTTATCGCAGAAGCGGTAAAAAGCATGACTCGCGAACTGCGGACCATTGTCGTATATGATCCTTTGTGGCAAGCCAAAGTAATACATGACGTGATATTTGACGAAGCTAATCACGTTCAATATTTTGACTTGGAGAAGTAATCTGTGATGGCCAAAATAAACCGATGTCCCTTAGACGAAGGTGGGCTTATTAGTCCAATGATGTCCATTCCTCACGCTTCGAACGGCCAAGATGCTATCATTGGGTGTAGGAACTCAGAAGGCAGATAGATAAAGACGACATAGATTTGGCACGCTTAGCACTTTCATGAATAGTCAATAGCCTCTGCCACTATCGTTGGCCAATAGTAGCCCATTCTTCAGAGACGGTCATGTAACTTTGGACCAGGCTGATGTGCTCCGTATACACCATCATGAGCTTCACGGAGGGCTTGTCTTGCTTCTGCATTCGATAAGCATTGTAATAGGAGACCGTCGTAAGATCGACCATACAATATTTTAGTAGTTGTATCAAAATAGAATATGAGGGAACGTCTTCGAATCGAAGTAGCTTCCTTTGGATTCTCGAAAAGAATTTTATAGACTATGTAGTCGATGAATGAAATCCTCCAATCTTGAGTGTCGGTGTCAACCCCTGCGGCGTAGCTGAGGCACAAACTTAGGTTGCTTTTGGGGCATCCCAGCTCTTGGCCGACCATATTGATTAGCAGGTAAGCGTTGTTTTGTATTGCTAAGGAAGCGGCAAGGCCGGCCAAAGCGTCTGCCTCAATATTCTGCAACCGAGGGACATGCTCGATGAAGAACGTCTTAAAGGTTGCAGTGATGTTAAGTGCAGCCGGGTGGTAGGGGATTAAGTTCTCATTTTGGATTTCATACTCACCCCAGACATATTTAACTATTAGCTGAGAATCGCCGTAGGCCTCTAGGTATTCTATTTCGACATGTTTGGCAAGCTGGAGCCCGATGATTAAGGCGTTGTACTCTGTCACATTATTGGAACATTGTTCCGTGAGAGAGTAGGCACGATTGATGACGAGACCATATGGGGAGGTTAATACTACCCTGACCCCAACGATGATGTTGCCTTTGGGTCCTGTCCTTGAAGCACCATCAAAGAATATTCTCCAAATTGCTTCGTGTGAGGTGACATTAGCGTCTGCCACTTCGTCTGGAATCTCTTCATAGAGTTTTAAGGTTTTTGATCCCGGGTGGGCTGCCAGAAAGTCAGCCAATGCCTGACCCTTGATGGCCTTCTGTGGGACGAATATCATGTCATATGGAGATAATAATATTGTCCAGGTAGCCAAGCAGGAATTGAGTGCCCCAGGTTTGTTCATGAGGACCCTGAGGGGGTTGACTTATGAGATTACTTGAATGGTCTGTCCAGTCACATAGTATCGAGTTTTCTGGATGGCGAATACCAACGCAAGGCACTCTTTCTCGACTGCGGTATATCTATGTTCTGGGTCAACCATCATCCGACCGAGGTAGTATACGACCTGCTCGTGACCTAAATTACTGCTCTGGGCTAACAGGGCACCGAAAGAGTGATCAATTATGCATACATAGAGCAGGAATGGCTTTCCTATTACCGGGGCCATCAGCACGGAGGGTTTGATAGTTATTCTTTGATGTTGTCGAATGCTTGTTGGCATTCTTCATCTTAAACAAAGGAGACACCTTTCTTCATAAGCTGTGTGAACGGCTAACAGCATCCATAGAGGTTTGATATGAACCTTCTGATGTATGCCAACCTCCCTTGCAAACCGTGAAGTTCCCGGAGGTTATTTGTCGGATTCATCTCCAAGATGGCCTTGGTCTTTTCAGGGTCTATACGAATGCCCCGGGCGGTAATGACGAAACCCAAATTTTTTTTGCTGGAGACTCCCAGGAAGTAGGGTTCATCCTGAGGCAATGTGTGCACATCAGGTCAAATACAGTCCTCAAGTCTTGGAGGTGATCGTCTTTGGAGCAACTTTTGACGGTGATGTCATCGACGTAATATTCTACCGTCTTGCGCAGATGATCACGGAATATGGTGCTCATGGCTCATTGGTATGTGGCACCTGCATTCTTTAGACCGAAAGGCATGACCATGTAGCAGTATATGCCTATCGGTATCTGAAATGATGTATGTTTCTCATCGTCTAGTAATATCTTGATTTGGTTGTAGCCTGAGAAGCCATCCATGAAGGACATGCACTCGAAGCCATAAGTGTTGTCGATCATTACGTCGATGATTGGAAGAGGGAATTCGTCTTTGGGATATATCGTATTTAGATCATGAAAGTTGATGCAGACTCGGATCTTCCCATTCTTTTTAACTACTAGCACGATGTGGGCTACCCATTCAGGGTATTGTTCCTCGCGGATGATGCCACTAGCTATCAGTTTATTGACTTTAGCTTTGATGAAATCCATCACGTCTGGGCGAAACCACCGTTGTTGTTGCTTGACTAGTTTGACGTTTGTCAAAATATTGAGTTTGTGGACTGCGATTTGGGGATCTAGTCCTCGCATGTCTTCGTAGCTCCAAACAAAGACGTCAACGTATTCCTTGATGAGTTGTAATAGGGCTTCCCGGTATTCGTCGGATAGGCTTTTGCTGACGAAGATAGGTTTGGGGTATGATTCATCGTCAAGGTCGACTTGTATGACTTCATTCTCTGTGGGAGGTTTTCGTTGTTCGAATCGTATCTCCCATTTTAAATCAAGGTGTTGGACCCAAGGTTCCATCTAAAAGAGTTCAGATGGGCCTTCGTTGTCTTCCTCGGGGTCGGTAGATATCATGTTGAAGGATAGCATTTGTCTTAGCATATCTCCGATGCTGATGTCGGAGTCCCAGACTGAAGATTCTGATGAGAGTGAGTGTATATCATCTTCTTCGTCTGAGTCCTCAGGGGTGTAGGAGGCATCACATATCCTAAGCCATGCTTGGTTTTATGGTAGTAATCCTCGGGCTTGCCTGTAGGAGTGGATAGATGCAGGGGCAACCTTCGGCCTTTGTCGTAGTTCAGCCCTTTAATAGCCTTCAGATTGTACCCTATTTTTTGGATAAGCTACAGGTCTTGTGAACTATACCGATAGAGCGACATTCTGTCGATGTTAAGTTCTGGTTCTTCTTCCCCTAGGATGAAGGACTGAGGGTATTGAACCCTGCCGAAGATGATGAGATTATCTTCCCTCTTCCTAGGCGAGACTAGGAAGTAAGAATATTTGTTGGGGAGCATCCAGTGCGCTGTATAGGTTGTGGTCACTTGCGTCTATAGGTGTAGGTTTTGACCGTTCTCGGCACAGTTTTACTACGAGAGGTTGAATACTTACAGGGTCTTCCCTTGGTGGTCGACTTGACCTGTGAAGGGGAACGACCATAGGTTCGAAAAGAGTAGGTGGAGTTGGTTCTCCCGTTGGTGGTCTTCTTGACCTGGGGAGGTGAACGACCAAAGGCTCTGATGATATGGAAGGAGCTGGGGGCTTAGGAGCCTTCCCTTGCTGTTTGACAATAAGGGAGCGGTTGTGCCGGGAGTACGAGCCTTGATACAGATTCTCATGGGCTCTACCGGTGTAGTTGTAATTTCTGCTTCATCATCGACTTTATTTCCCTCTTTGTCTTTAGGGACTTGTTTGTAGAGTATGGTATCGGAGTAGTACACCTTGACCCCTTTGAAAGGACCGATGTCTTGACTCCCCTCTGTTCGTCGACGTATTTGAAACAATGGTGCATAGTTGATGGCACGATCATATGTTGATGTAACCAAGGCCGTCCGAGCAAGACGTTATATGATACATCTATGTCAATGAGGTAGCAAGTAACTTTCGTGTTAAAGTCGCCATCTGGCATTTTAGGAGGATCTTGCCCAGGGGATAGGTTCTCCCTAGATTGAAGCCACTTATGGCAGTATTGGTAGCTGCCAAGCGATGCATCAAGATCCCTAAAGTTTGGAGTAGGCTCATCGGGATGATGCTGATCGATGAACCAGGATCGACATGCATCCGGTCTACTTTTATGGCACCAATGTACCCTGTATAGTACTGGGGACGATCATGCTTGTTATTCTTTAGTAGCATGTCCTGTTGTAAAAATATAATATTGGGTACTGTGTCCATAACGTTATTGCAGTGGGGGCAGGCTGCCCGATCTTCAATTAACGGCTTGACTTACTCCAGATAGGTGTCGACATTCTGTAATGCCTCACTGAGTGTGCCCCGAGTGTCTCTAGAGAGCCAGAGCAACTCATAGAGTGATAACTTTGCCGGAGTGTTGGCTAGCTGTGCCAATATATCAAAGTTGCAGGGCTTCTCCAAAACTTGAGTTGTTTCCTTGTGCAAAGGCTTATCAAAGCGAGCCTCCTTTTGTTTGGGTTTGTCTGCTATTGGAGGCTAGGATGGTTCCTTATTAGATATAGCGGGTGCAGTGGGTGCAACCATTGGCGGATCTCTTTCGTCGGGAGTGTTATATTCCCGTTGGTAGGTCACGCCTGACCTAGTCGACCATGCCATGGCTTCTTCAGTGGTGGGAGACACCATATGGCATGACTTGGACTTCTTGCATTTGGACTCGATGGCAGGAGATGTCGTTGACTACATCAAGTCTGGAATGAGGTCCGGATGGACCCACATAACCTCTACTCGTGGTGTGGTGAGAGGTATTAGCCTGGCCTTTTGGTCTCGAGCTAGTGGAAGATTGATAACTTTTATAGTTGCCTTGGGGATTGGGATTACCCCGTCTCGGGCTTTTATTGGTAGAAAGTTGTGGAACTGTAGGAATACTATGTTAGCGGTAACTTTCACGTCGTCAAAATATAAGGATAAAGCCTTGGTGTCAATCAGATGCTGGATGTATCACTTCAAGGTATAGCACTCCTGTGTCGGGTAGTGGACGTAGCGGTGGAAGTGGCAGTACTTCGGGTTATTTATGTCTACCAGTTTTGGTTGGCGCTTGACGTCGGGGAGGCGAATCTTACCTCCGTGCATCAGCATGTCGAAGATGGGTTTGACATCACCATCTTCAAAAGAGTAGGTCTCCTTTGGTTTCGGAGGCTCTGCTTGCTTTTGCTCAGGCTTCTTGGTTACGTTGGCTACCATAGCCTGCTTTTGCTTTGCGTCGCGACTGCTGTTGTCGCTATTATTATTATTGGCGAGACGTTTACCCTTTTCCTCAGCCATAGGGACATGGATTCCCAAGCGTCGTACATCTTTGAGCTTTTTTTAGTGTTAACTGCACTTATAATGAATGTTGTCCAATCCTTGGACTGACTCTCGCTCACCCAGAGGCTGACTGTAGGAAGCATATTTTTCAGGCATATCTCTATTAGTGTGGCCTCGGGATTGTCAGGGGCAACCTTAGCGCCACCTATCGGAATTGCTTGATCTAGTTTTATGTTAGCTCCTTTTTACCTTGGACGACGTCCATCATAGATGACATCGTCATGTCATTTTCACCCTTATAGAATCTGTTAAGGAACAGACGCTTGAAGTCATCAAATAACAAGATATAGTTGTCTTCGAGACTGCAGAACCATTTGAAAGCTACCCCAGACAATGACCCGACAAAGAGTCTGGTAAGGATGGCATCCTTGCGGGGTAAGTATCCCATTTTGATCTCAAAGTAGATCATGAACCGGCAAGGGGAGGACTTTCCATCGAACGGGTTAATGTTGAAGGGTTTATACTTTGGTGGATATGGTACATCTCTCCATTCTATTGGGTATGGTTGCCGTACCCTAAGATCGCGGAATGAGTCCCGATTGCCGATAGAATCTAGGCGAGTCCGGAGTTGTAGAACCTCTCTCATTGCTCCTTTGGCCTCGTCTGCCACTGATGATCCGGATATGTGAGGATAGTCGCCAGTGGATAGGGCATTTATGTTTGAATCCCCGTTGGTCCCGGGGTCCAAGTTTGCTTGTCCTGATGTCCTTGCTTGTTGGGGGGCCATGTTTGCCTTAATATTTAGCATTGTCTGGATCAAGGCTTGCATTGATTCCCTTATCGTATGCATCATGGACTCGAGAAGCTCGAGGCATTATCGGTCACCGGGGCCTTCATCGTCGGCCATTTAAATCGTCCTTACTTGGGGAGAAACTAATGGGGCAGTGGAGGCTGTGCCTTCTATTTCATACCCATGTAGTAAGTATTCTTTACGGAGAGCAGTTGATGTTGTATCCTCCTTAGATTAGGAGGGGATATTATGTCCAGTGTAGAAGATAATGTCTTTTAGATAAGGGTAGCTACCTTAAGATATCTCGGGATCTGTCCCGTGGGGATCATTGCCTCCTTGGAATGTCAGATTCATACGTACCTCCAGGGGATACTACCCCCAGCTTGGGCCATCCTCAGAGGTTCTGAGAAAGAACTACCCCTAGGGGCTGACGGCTTCTTCTTTGAGCCAGTGCCTTAGAAGACGCATTTTGCTGGTGCCGTTGTCAGTGCTCCGGGTAATCGCCTTCACGATGCGATGGCAGAGAGCATCGGACCGGAGGTGATAGACTGCTTTCTTCCCTTGGTGGTGGGAAGCTTTCCATTTGAGTAGCATGAGGCGAAGGAAAACTCCTCCCCCTATGATACTTGCATCTGATCTCCTGGTTGATGCCGGGTAGGTACTTTTGGGTGCAATAGCGAGAAAGTCGACTATCTGTCTGTGAGTACTGCTGCTTTATTGCAGCAACAGTCGATGATGATGTTTGTGCAGTAGTGCCTGGAAGAGGGCACGTTGTACGCCGAAGTGTTTTCCCTCACTTTGCGCTTGTGAGTGATCACTTTACGCAAATCATGCGAGGGATTTTTCACCTCTGTATCCTCTTTATGAGTCCGGGTATCCTGGGCACGCGAATGTGCAGGCAATGCATTTGCTCCCAGACCTGGGGTTCGTACACGAACTTGCCCCGAGGTATTGGTGGAAGACTCTTGGAACAAACCCTGTCCATTCCTCCCTGTGGTTAGACGCATGGGTGAGTTCTGTACCAATTTTCGTCATAGGCTCGCGTAATGGTTAGCGATGCATGTTGGTGGTCAGTCACATGAGTAGTGGCTTGAGCTCGACAAGCGCATGCTGCCTTAGACATCTTCAATTTCGCACTCGCATGTGCGTAGTAAGAAGAGTCAAGATCTGGGTTTTTGCCACTCCCAGTAGTTCGTATAGGATCTGCACCACGTGAGATACGGTCAAAATTAGAAGTTATGTTGCCGCATGCGGCTTTCTGCCTGCGGTTGTGAGTGGCTGCCACATGAATATTATGCGTCCTCCCTCTTAGACACATAGGCCCTACCCATCCCCAGAACGTCTGGCATCATAATATTTTTCTTTGCCAGGTTCTGAGTGTTGAGCAGTTCCTGTGCCAGCCATGGATGCCGCATGGACATGGACTTCCTTGGCAACAGTTCGAGAGGTGAAGATCGCCTCATCCGCAGTTGGTCTAGGACTGGTAGCCTTTTCTACCCATGTTATGCGGGTCTTCTTGGGCTTGGCTTGCCTTGGCGAAGGATTCATACTTTCTTCAGAGAGTATTTTCTCGAATGCTTGCTGGTCGAAGTAAACTACTATCATATTTTGCGTTGAGTCGAGTTTGGCCGCATCAGATTGCGTCACCAACTTCTCAACAGAGGAGAATTCGGTCCCCAATAGAGTCGCCATCGTATTTTCTATTTAAATCAAAAGAAAGAACTAAGAGGACTTGGTTTTGATTAACAAACTTGAGAGTACGGAGTAGAGTCCTAAGAGACAATCTAAGTAAAAATTTGTTTTGATCTGGAGGGTAACGATGGAGGGTTAGGAGTGTAGCAACTCCCTTTACTCCGTGGACGATCCGGATGCAGAAACTTCTCTCCTTGGTTCTAGTGTGAATCCGCAGATAGCAAGCCAACCCTTTGTCTGGGTGTGGTACCTTGTTATTTATAGTTGCCCTGTGGACGTGCTATGGATGTCGCATATGCCCGTATTTGGTGTCTGCATGGGGCTCCTTCAGCAGAATGCGGCCGTAACGATAGACGCATGGTGCGGGCATGCCGCCACTTTAGTCTGGTTAAAATTTTCTATTTTGAAGAGATCTCGGGGCTGTTGTGTACATGACTCGGTCAATTGGACACTTGGTCAACACTAACTGTGAAAGAAATCATCTTCGGTTATAACAAAAATCTGGTGAGTCGAGAGTCGTATACTGTTGTAGTCATATAGAAGCTCTCGTTTGGCCTTGATCAGAATGACCCTCTGGACATGTGGACGAGGCCGCATAGGTCTTGAAGCCGCATACACACTTCTTGTTTGGCCCTGGTCATATGGATGCTCTGGCCGCATGATGTCGAGGCCGCATGGGTCTTGAAGCCGAATACGTAGGATACGTGGCATACCCGTCTATCAAGGCAATTAATGCACTGATGTGACTTATTATCTTTTCCTGTGTCATCGTCTACACGAATTCTGAAGCATCTCAGGGTGATGAGTGAGGTGTCAGAGGTTTTGACAGACATCGAAATATGGGTCAGGGAGTTTTATGCGACCGCCCTGCTCTTTGGTCGTTTAGACCGCATATGGGAACTGCATGGAGTCAAAGTCGCATGGGGCCAGTGACGCAGGGAACGCATGGAGTCTGAAATGTATTGAGCCAGAGATGCATGAAACACAAGAAATCTGGGACGTATTAGGCCAAAGACACATAGAACACATGGGGTCTAGGACACAATGGGTCAGAGGCGTATTGATCTTTTGTTGTTTCTACATTCGTGGCATTTGAACAGCTGTATACGGCCAGAATAATTATGACAAAGATGTCAGCATAGATTCTAATCAGCGGTGCAGGATTTGAGGCAGTCAGAATGACTGTCTATTTTGTTAGAGTCAAAAATGCTCTGATGTGACTGTAGGAAGGATGCGTTACATAATGATATGTGTCTCGGGATGTCAACTATCCGAGGGCGTCACGTGCCCGCTGTTGTTATGCGTCCACCGTAGTTATGCTTACCTCACTTATTTGTTGACTGTAACTGGAGCGCATGAAAGGATTTTCATCCTTCTACCAGAATAAACCCTAACCCTAAACCTAAACACTTCCTCATACCCTTTTTCCAGCCTCGATGAGTCACCCCTACAGCCGTGCCGCCATTGCAGACCACCCGACCGTCGACCGAACCCGCCACCTCGCGCGCTTGTCCAGCTTCAGCGACCACGTCCCCGACTTCCCGGCCAATTTTCTCCTCCATCGTACTATCATTTTTTGATCTGCCTTTGCTGGTATATAAACAACATAACTCTCTACAACTCATTTTAAGTAGAATAATTTATGGTGTCCTGGTTTGAAAGAAAAGTCGACTCAAAGTTAAAAAATTATTTTCAAAACTGCATAAAAATAATCAAAACAACCATGTTCATTTCTAATTTTCTTTCAATCTATTTAATATTTTTAAAATCTAATTGAATAGATATGTAGACAACGTATCCAGGAACAAATCCCTTCTTTTAGTTTTAATTTATTTATTTTATTCGTTAAATTATTTTTGTTGGAGGTTGACTAAAAGCCATATTTTCAATACCTAAAATCTTCTGATACGGAGTTTTTTCTGCCAAACGAGATGACTTTGTCGTATACCAATTGCACTGAAATGCACGTTTGGTATTTTTTGATGTGTGAAATTTTACGGAACTTGATTTGGACGTGTGTGCACGCGAAAATCAACCCGTATTAGTCGGAAGTCCCCCATATCGATATTTTGAAAATTATCTAGTTTGTTCCTGTTTGTCCATCGGATCAAAATAAAACTTATGCCGCTGGACTCGCAGCATCTTACTTATTCTATGACCCGAGTTTCGTCTGATTCTGAGTCAGTCAACGGATCGCCTTTTTCATGGGCACACGATTCGACTTGACGAGCAATTTTGTGATCGACTCACTGGAATCTAAAAATGAACATATCAATGAGTTTGTATCGTCGTTTAGAATTTGTTTGACCTATAATATGATAGATTTTTGGACCTTTAGGTTTGACACGCATTTTGATGCAAAGTAGACCAAATAGGGACACCCTTTTGACCCAAAATTACTGTTTTGTCCCTGTATCCAAATTTGATGAAAGGGTAGCATTTTCTGACTTTCTCACTGATTTTGGAGATGTTGGAGGTATTTATTTCAGCATCCAGAGATATTCATTCAAAGTCCCTACTTTTCGATTTATTGTGCTTGTCAGCTGGACATCTTTACTACACCGATTTTTTGTCAGGCAAGTATACCTTGCCACCGTACTGTTTAATTCATTTAAAATTAATATTTATTTTCTGTTATTTAAACTTTATTTATTTTTTTATAAAACTGTGCGTCCAAGAATGACTTGGGTGCAACGACTGTTGCGTCGTCTTTGTTGTACTTAATTATTTTATGATATTTGACCTAGTTATACAAGACCACCCCATAATTGTGAGGTATTCTTATATATCGTTGGCCATGACATGTGTTACATGAGTTGTGAGTCTCATATAAGACAGGGACTAGCATATATGGCTGGCCACCTTTACGTATAGGTCATCCGACGTATAAGAAATAACTGCTAATATAATTTTTTTGTTTTAGCAGACTCAGCAGTTACTAGATGTATTTGTGTGTTGTGGATATGGCACAGTTAGTAGCATTGGGTGGGAAGAACAATGAGTAAGTGTATGTGACTCTTTTACACTTTTCTTTATTTACCCGTAAGCTCCACTAGAGATGCAAGGTGTTATGACCCTATATTTACTGGTGGCCTATGATCTCCGAGAGAACTATGACCATCCCATATTTTAGCCAGATAGTCCATACACAGAAAAGTTCTTAAAAATGCATATTACCTAGACTAATTAGGTGACCTTGTTGGATGATTTATTCAGTACATTATTGACATATTTTTATTATATCTTGTTACGTCCCTCTGAGGACCTGGATGAGGATTTTCTCTAGGTGTAGATGATCAGTACTATCTAAAGGAGTATGAACCGGGACCTTTTTTTGTTTTTTATCGAGGAGGCCTTACCTTCTGAGCTTCTATGATTATCTTTTAGTGATGGATCTTTTAGTTGATACACTCTTTTATCATCACTTTATTTTATATTGGAGTTCGTCCTCCTCTCTGATTTAGTTTGCTATATTCGTTGGTAGTGGATTTGTCTCTACCCGACTATTAGTTCTTCTAGATTATTATTCTCGTACTTACTACAAGAATATAGTAGCATGGCGAAAAAAATTTCTCGATGTTTGTGGAAACGTTGACATAAACATGATATATCGAGGTTTTGTAATAAACGTTAAAAAATACCGATGTTTGCTTTTAAACATCGAGGATTTTCGACATTTTTTCCCAATATTTTTTCCCAATATTTTTGATAAAGTCATCTTAGGATGATATACCTACGTTTTATAACAAACGTTGAAAAAAATACTATCATTTACTCTTAAACCTCAAAATTTTTGTGATGTTTGGTAAAAAATGACAAATATTTGCGATTGATTTATATATATACCGACCTATTTTTGACTTAAGAAAGAAAAGAACCACTGTATTCCTTTTCCTATAAGTCTTGGAGGATCTGAAAAAGGGGGGATCAGAAGGGGGGCGGAGAACTAGGTTGTAGAAAAAAATAGGGGGAAAGAAATAGGTCCTATCTAAACTTGAGGAAATAAATATGCCTGCCTCCTCCTGTTCTCTTCTCTGTAGATTTGCTCTTTTGATTTGATCAATCACTGAGGCTTTGTGGTGCTGTAGAAGCACAAGTATAGCGGTGTTGACCACTCCCTCATCGCCAAGTACTTGTTCTAGCCCTTTTTGACTCATTGCGTCAACCTCTTCCCCCTGTGGATGCCATTAGTAACTTCCTCCTCCTCCTTTTTTGGTTTCTTTAGTTCATTCAATGTTTTGTATATGTCGTTTCTCCTTTACCAATTAATCTGACATACGAACAATCAGAACTACTTCTATGTTTTGATTAGAAAAATGGACAATATCAGTATAGGAAAACTATATCTGCAGCCATCAAGAAGCCTACCCCCATCAAATCAAATAAAGTCGCTCCTACTTCACGTATTAATATATCTTTAGTTCCTAACTATCAATGATGAGTGTAATAAATTGAGCATATTAATATATTTTTTGTTTCCTAAAACTATTTTTTATTTTTTCTTTTGAATTCACGAATCTAGAAACTGTTTTCTATTTTACATATGCATACTTGAATTATTTTGAGCAGAAATGTTTGAATGAACTGTTAGCGCCTTTATCGACATCTCTGATATATAATACCAAATTGTTGATTCTCTTGCATATCACACAGATGGAGTTAATGTTTCATGTGTTATTTGCACTTTTTGGCTATGCAAGCAATATACTAATTCTGTATGTAGGCTCTTTATTCAATTATATATTCCCATCATCTTTTCAATATTAGCAAAATATATTTAATGGTGTATAAGATGAGTATCAATGATACCTCAGCAAGCTAGTCCTGGGACCCGTCCTGAACTTCATGTGTAAACAATGTAAGTGGTATACCCAATGGTATGTTATTCTGGTAACTCTATTTTTCTAGTGCATGACATATAGGTTATAAGTATTACCTTCCCTAATATGTAAGAAAAAAGAACTAGTATAGATAATACGAACTTTTTGCAACACTCATATAACCGATGATACAAAAAAAACTTACCATGATTTGCAGTAGCATGTTCATTCTTAAGACTGGTGCACATATAACCTGAAGTCATTTAGACATAGATACTGTTTTCTTTATCATTTACAATAACCTTTATATCTTTTGTTATCTACTTGAATCTATATAATCTATTATTGATCTTGTTTTCTATTTTTTGAACTTTTTACAACACCCAAACAACCGATAGACGTGTAAGTTGATCTTTACATATTTGAATTCTCATTGAAGGTTAATAGACATATGTTGTAGCAAAATTCTAATTCAAAAGCTCTTTGTCCTCTGACAGAGTTCTAGATGTTGCTAGTTCACATCAAAATAATATTAAATTAGAAGGTGTTTTATAACATCATTTTGTTTCTGGATTTGTCTCCTCTGGCATCGTGTATCACTTACTATCTCAATCATAAAAATTACTCAATTTAATCTCATGACAAGGATCTGATATTAACCTTGCTTTCATACTTACATCACATAACTATGTTGAGATCATGTAACTCTGTTCAACATTATCGAACATTGACAAATAGATTATTCTCTCATCTCATTTAGAATGCAAACTTATCTTCAAGAACTTTGGCATTTGGTACTAGAACTAATAATCCATATATGCATTAGTCTCTCTTAAAACCCACCCTTATATCATTATTAGCTGCACTTTAGTGGCGATTGGAGTGGGGTGGCATGGGGTGAGGTTGATACTTTTCAATCTGGTGCTTTGGTTGTTACAGTCTACAGGCTTTCTTTCTATAGAGTGTTGTGCAGTAGAACACTAAAATTGACAGAGCTCAATAGTCAGAGGCTTGGCATTACTGGTGAACAGACTACGAAAGTATGAAACTGATAATGGCAATTTTGAGAAAGGGGAGATTAAAAACAAAATCCAAGGATAAATAATATGAGCAGAGGGACTAGTGGAGGAACCTAGGTAGGTGGGACTAACAGTATTTTCTGTGGTGCTATGTTCACTATCCCTAATGAGGGGCATATTAACTTTTGGCAAGATACATAGAGCAAGGAGGTTCCACTTAGGATAAACTCCCCAACTATTTATCAAGAATAAATATGATTGATTTAGTAATTATTGAACAAACTCATGGAAATAATGTCACGTCCCAGTCCCAAAATACGTAGGACTAGGATATGCAAAATGCTAGCATTATGTATACGTAAGATACTCTAATATATGGAACCTAGGAATATATACTTAAGTTGTATATGAACTATAGCTCACACATGGTATATAATTATCACTAGTCAAAGGTATAACTAAATCTCCACAAGCAATCTATATCTCATCTACGACAAACAAATATCAACTAAATCAAATAGGTAATAACGAATGTAAATACGGAAAGTTTAAGTTTATTAAGAATTTAAAAGACGTCTGGTGGAGATGAATCCACTACTAGTAGACGTAAAATAAAAGATAAGAAAATAAAACTAAGTCCATGCTAAGGAATAAACTAAGCAATCACAAAATCATCAACTGTTGTCGTATCACTATCTGTTGTTGGTCCATAAATCTGTGGGTACTCCTCGTCTGTCAAATCTGGAGAGGAAATCCAGGTCCTCAATAAGACGTAAGAAGATACAAAAGGATCATGCCAATAATTAACAGTAAATAAACTTGCAACTAACAGGATCAAGAAATAAAGATACAAATGGTGACACGTGAACAGAAATAGTGCTACTAGGCATGTAACCGCGCCACGGTGCGTGCCTAGAGATCCTATATAGAGCATCATGGTGTGTGCCTAGCAATCTATAGAGGGTATTTATAGTGTCACAGTGATTGCCTAGTGATCGAGAGTTGTCAATAGCCAACTCCTAATAACGATCATCTAAAATCTAAGAATCAAGTCGAACCACATACAAGTATCTAATTATATGACACAACCATTGGTGATGACATATGTGAGCATACACAACACAAATATTTGACCAAAACAGGTGAAGGAACATACATGGAAATAAATATGAAAAGACAATAAGAAGAGACATGTATAAATAAAAATAATGGAAAAATATGCATGTAAATAAACTGAACAAAGTTTGACAAGGTATCTTGCCTGGGGTCCCGAAGTTGCTCTCAAGTCTTAATCCAAGACCAAATAAATAACACATATACGAACAAAAAATTAATATTTAACATTATATGGATGACCTTTATTTATTTGGTTATGAAGTGTTATAAGTGCATTATCTAATATGTACTTACTTTTATATATTTTCTTCTAATCCTACCTATACATGCATGAAACCTCTCTAATACTTATTTTAACATTATATAATACTAAAATAATAATGTTTAATATTCTAAAATTATTTATAATTAGATGAAAATAACCAAACCATCATCATTGTATGCAAAAAGTCCTAACGACGACAACTAGTTATTCCTAGCAATTTTGACACGTAGTACATGCATGCAACCATCATATTTGCATCAAAACATAATTAAATATTAAAATATAGTATTTGATATTTTGGACTAATAATATATTAATTTTTGGAGTTTTATTTTTTATGTATATATGGAAAAATCATTAAACTACAACTAGCCATGGTGCAACGTGCTCGTGTCATAGTTGTACATCAATTTGGGATAGTTTTTCACATAAAAATATGGGTTTCTCATGCATGAAAATATTTCTAATCATCATCTATCATTCAAATAGATTTACACAAGGTTTTATTCTTGGAAAATAGGAAAAGAGTCGAAGTTGAAAAACTTACGTGATTGTGATTAAGGTTGGGTCCTTCTTCGCGACTACAGAGTTTTGGAGTACCAAACGACCTCCAAACTTTGAGCCACTTGACGGGTTCTAGGAGAATTTAAATAGATGTATAAGAAAGGGGTTTTTAGGTATTTTTGCTTTTGTGAATAGCAGTAATTGCTGCTGCACTTGGCGGCCTGTTAGGGGTATTGTCGGATGCAAGGTTGGCCTTGGGGTCAGCCTTGGGGTGCGTAAAGGTGTGGGAAAAGGAGAGGGAAGGAAGGAAGGAAGAAGGAGGGGAGATGTTAAAAAGTGGAGTGGGCAAATGTGGTAGTTCACAAGGGAGGTGGGGCAGCTAGATTAGGGAATATGAGGGGAAGCATGTATATATATTCATGTTGGTGTGGGCTTTGGTGTTGGTTGGTTTAAATTGAGTTTGATCCAATAGGGGAGGGTGTTTGAGCGACATTATGGATTGTTAGGCCTATAATGGTTATTGGGCTCATTATATATTTATTTACTTTAATTTAATTAAGGTGCACAAGACATATGCAAAGATACGATTTTCTACAATAAAAAATAGGATTTTAAAACTAGGATATGAACCATGCAAAGTTTATTAAGCATGAGGGGACTTATATAAATGTGACACCATTAACATGGATGTAGTAGGTCTAGTTAAGCTCTAAGTTATCAAGTTGGTTGTATGAAATGGGTCGATATTGCGCATTAAAGTCGTACGCAACCACAAAGGTGATAAATGTGCAATTTTTTTTATTTGTGCCGCGAAAGTTGTGCGACCAAAATAAAGCATGGAAATGTGATTTATAAGTGACAGTCAATGCATTGGCCTAATTTGGCTCGTCTAAAAGTCTAGTATACAAAGTCGGTTGGAAGGTAAGGGCTAGTATTGTACTCAAAATCTCAAGAACATAATAAAGGATTTCTATAGTTCAATAAATTGCCAAATAAATATTTAAATTAAATAAAATGATAAAATAAATATTATTTATCAAAATAACCATATAAAAATTAAGGTGCTCATAATCTGCCCAACTTAGAAGGATTTTGTCATCGAAATCTAAAAGAACGAATAATAAGAAATAATGGGTATGCTACTATAGTTGTGCTAATTTAAAGGGTATTTTACGATCCTATGATATCTCCCAATAAAGCAATTAACAAGCTAATTATAAATTTATTATTCTACGCATTATGCCTATCAAGAAACTAGGATATGTTACCATCAGTTGCTCCTTGCGGTGCTAGCGTATCCTCAACATTTATGGCAAAGGTTTGTCCTTATCGTGGTGCTCCAATCTGTTGTCTATCCTACGCAAATGTGTTGCCTGGTCGGGTAGCGTTCCCCGTTGATATCCTCCTTGTGCTACTAGTTGAGTTGGTAGTAGTGGTCCATCAGTGCATCTTTTGGGACAATTTTGGATCTGGTGCTGATCGGAGCCACAAAGTAAATAATGCCCTAGTCTACGTCGACAATCTCTTTGGAACCTCGATGAGTGGGGATGTGGCTGATCGCTTTGTTGAGTGGATGGACCTCCAAGCGGTGACGAGGTTCCATCGATGTGAGTCACGATCGCAGTTGTTGGGGTATCTATGGGAGTCGTGTGTTCATTCTGTAAATCCATCTTACTACATACACAATAAACCATTAGCATTGAACAAAAATCAAGACAAGATGCATGTCAAGAAAAATCAATTTGAAGTCAATATAGAGGTCAAGAATGTGACAAGGCATGTGAATAAGATTCTAACTCTAATCTTATTTGCAGGTTCGCTCAGTATAATAATGTAACTGAAATAGCTAACTAACCTGCATGGGCCACCACAAAAATATGTCAAATTCCAGTCCCAAAATACGTAGGACTAGGATACCCAACTATGCCAGTTGTATGTATACGTAAGCTACTCCAAATGTATGAAACCTAAGAATATATACTCAAGCTGTATATGAACTATAACTCACACGTGGTATATAATTATCATAAGTCAAAGTTATAACTAAATCTCCACAGAAAATCTATATCTCATCTACGACAAACAAATATCAACTAAATCAAATAGGTAATGATGAATGTAAATACAGAAAGTTTCAGTTCATCAAGAATTTAAAAGACGTTCGGAGGAGACAAATCCACTACTAGTAGACATAAAATAAAAGATAAGAAAATAAAACTAAGCCATGCTAAGGAATAAACTAAGCAATCGCAAGGCCATCAATTGTTGTCGTACCACTATCTTGTGTCGGTCCATAAATCTGTGGGTACTCCTCGTTTGCTAAATCTGGAGAACAAATCCAAGTTCTCAATGAGACATAACAAGATACAAAATGATCATGTCAATAAGTAACATTAAATAAACGTGCAACTGACAGGATCAAGAAATAAAGATATACATGGTGACACATGAACAGAAATAGTGCTACTAGGCTTGGATAAATAGAAAATTATAACCGCATCAAGGTGCGTGCCTAGCAATCTATGAAGGGTCTACTGCGTCATGGTGCGTGCCTAGCGATCGAGAGTGGTCAATAGCCAACTCCTTATAATAATCATCTAAAAGCTACGGATCAAGTCGAACCACATACAAGTATTTAGTTATACGGCACAACCATTTGCGATAACATATGCGAGCATACACAACACAACTAATTGACCAAAACAGGTGACAAGGAACAGACATGGAAATTAATATAACAAGACAATAAGGAGAGACATGTATAAACAAAAATAATGAAAAAGCATGCATATGAATAAACTAAACAAAGTTTGGCAATGTATCTTGCCTGGGGTCTCAAAGTTGCTCTCAAGTCTTAATCTAAGGCCGAATAAATAAATATATACAAACACAAAATTAATATTTAAAATTATGAATGACCTTTATTTATTTGGTTCTGAAGTATTATAAGTGCATTATCTAATATGTACTTACTTTTATATATTTTCTTCTAATCCTACCTATACATGCATGAAACCTCTCTAAGACGTATTTTAATATCCTATAATAGTAAAATAATTATGTTAATATTTTGAAATTATTTATAATTAGATGAAAATAACCAAACCATCATCCTTGCATGCAAAAACTTCGAACGATGACAACTAGTTATTCTTAGCAACTTTGACACATAGTACATGCATGCAACCATCATATTTTTATCAAAACATAATTAAATAATAAAATATAGTATTTAATATTCTATAATAATAAAATATTAATTTCTATTATTTTATTATATATATAATATGGCAAAAATCATTAAACTATAAATAGCCATGGTGCAACTTGCTCGTGTTAAGGTTGTACATCAACTTGGGATAGCTTTTCACATAAAAATATAGTTTTCTCATAAACATATATATTTATAATCATCATATATCATTAACATTGATTTACACAAGATTTTATCAATAAAAAATAGTCGAAGTTGGAAAACTTACGCGATTGCGATTATGAGAGGGACCTTCTTCACGACTACAGACTTTTGGAGTACAAAACAACCTCCAAACTTTGAGCACTTGACGGAGTGCTAGAGGATTTCAAATAGATGAATAATATAGGATGTTTGAGGTTTTTTTGCTACTATGAACAATATTAACCTGCTACTGCACCTGGCGGCCTACTAAGGGTGTTGTCGGGTGCAAAGTTAGCCTTGGGGTCAGCCTTGGGGTGCGTGAAGGTGTGTGAAAGGGAGAGGGAATGAAGGAGGAAGGAGGAAAGATGTTAAAAAGGGGCGGGGGCTGCTGTGGTCGTTCACAAGGGAGGAGGGGCGGCTAGGTTAGGGAATAGGAGGGGGAGAATATATATATATATATATATATATATATATATATATATATGTTAGTGTGGGCTTTGGTGTTGGTTGGTTTAAGTTGGGTTTAATCCAATATGGAAGAGTGTTTGAGGGCCCATTATGGATTGCTAGGCCTCTAATAGTCATTGGGATAATTATATATTTATTTACTTTGATTTAATTAAGGTTCACAAGAGATGCAAATATGCGATTTTCTATAATAAAAAAATAGGATTTTAAAACTAGGATTTGAACCATTCAAGGTTTATGAAGCATGCGGGGACTTATATAAATCTGACACCATTAACATGGATATGGTCGGTCCAGTTGAGCTCTAGGTTATCAAGTTGGTTGTATGAAATGGGTTGGTATTGCGCATTATAGTTGTACGCAACGACAAAGGTGATAAATGTGTAATTTTTTTGTATTTGTGACGCAAAAGTTTTGCGACCAAAACGAAGCATAAAAATATGATTTTATGAGTGACTGTCAATACATTGGCCTAATTTGGCTCGTCTAAGTCTAGTATGCAAAGTCGGTTGGAAGGTAAGGGCTGGTATTGTACTCAAAATCTCAAGACCAAGAGGATTTCTATAGTTCAATAAATTGCCAAATAAATATTTTAATAAAATAAAATAATAAAAATAAAAATAAATATTAATTACCAAAATAACCTTTTAAAAATTAGGGTGCTCACAAATAAGATTCTACATAATCCTTGTTGAGGCTCTGGAATAAGAAAGGGAGCCGATTGCTTTCTAAATCAGTGGAAACCTGACAAACAACTAGGGGGAAGCAAGTAAAAATGAATATGGGAAAAAAGAAGGATGTTTGGCCATGCTATTATAATGATACCTTTATATTTGCATATGTAACCTTTATCAATTCTGTTTGGAAGGTGAAGATGATCCAATGGTTGGGCATATACAGGAGCAATTATCACTAGGAGCAACCCAAAAATAGAAAATTGGTAGGTCTAACAAAGTGTCAGAACTGGTCCAGGGACAAGGAAACGATGGAACACCTCTACCTGCACTGTGAATAGAGCTTTATGAAAGAACTTTGCGACAAAAATAATATAAAAAGAGGCTTGTACCAGCAAATGTCCCCTTGGGGTAATGGAGATGGAGGGCCAAAAGTAAGGGTGCAAATTGGCTGTGATAAGTGTTACCTTTCAATGTTCCATCTAATAGAGCTAAAAAAAAAATCTCTCTTTGCTAGTCCAACAACAAATTTTAAGAATCTAGTAACATACCTAAGGTATAAAAATAAGTATTATTTCCTCTTTCAGAGTTGTATTAACATTCAAACATTTACTTTTCTTTTTTGGTTACAAAACATTTACTTTCTAAGCCACATTCTAGAATCATTCCTGATATATAGTACTATCAGTATTATTTTTAAGTCATTAACTTCTACTGGGTATTTGATAGATTGAGTAAATTGAAATAAATATATGTCAAATAAAACAAATGATAACCGAAATAGGCTTGTTCAAATGTGAGCACTATATCAACCTATATCACCAGTAATGCTAATTATATAGGTGATCCTTTATGTTGGTTATGGAAGTTTGAATTCTGACATTGTTTTTATGCGAGTGGATATCTACTAAGCCACTATCATCTTTATTAATATGCCACTACTTGGTAATGATTTATAAAATATGGTTAATATACATTCAATTTATTATTATTGAGAAAATTTGACGAAGATGATGTTATTCCTGAACTAAACCTGTGCTCCACAACTGGACACTTCTTTCTCTTGTATATTTGTGTTTTGGGAGGAAGGAGTTAATGTTCAAGGCATCTTTGACTTGATATTATTTTGTAAAAACATGTTTTAACCCTGTCCAATTATTATTTTTATGTTTGTGTTTGTAATCCACCCAAAATATTGACTAGCTTCAACTCATGTTGAGAAGCTGATTCATAGGCCGCTTATGTTAGTGTGATACCAAAATAAGAAAAAAAAATCGGTTTGGTGAAGTATTGCAGTTCATCAAGAAAATTTGCAAGAAAACACACTGGACCAGGATCATGAATTGCCTTCTTTTCTAGCTTTGTTAAAATTATGCACTATTTATAGAAAACATGAATAAGCTTATAACGCCATATATACTCACCAAACTGTAGCTTATTAGGAAGTTTTAGCATTTGTATTTCTGCAATAACATCACCAGCTTGAATAGACAGAGATTGTGTAGATGTTGCCTCTTCTTAATGTTATAAAAGAGAAGGGAGCATAACATTTCTCGAGTAATTCTAAACCCTATTTGCTCTTCAAACTCTAAATTGCAAGCCTCTTTTTTCTCTTTTATTAGCTCCAATTTCATTCTCAATGCTTCTATTGAGGCAGGCATTAGGACTCAAGCTCATTCCTACGAGGCTTCCACGTGAACTCTTTGTCTTGGTTAATAGATTTTATCTCAACTTTCCTCATCAAGTATCCTTAAAATGTATGTTTCCTTATATAATTAATCTTTACCCATACACTCTATAATTGATTTTGGTTTTCTATTGAATTTCTGTTTTGAACTGAATTGTTAATTCAATTAGAACTTTAAATTTTATGAGGATTCATGACGCAGCATGATAGTGAAACGGTCTTACCTTTGTGCCTGGCAATGGCTAAGTCGATCGGTGGTGATGACAACTGGACCATCGTTACTTGTTAAGAGCGAAGAGGTGCCGAAAAACTCCGACGGATGGCCCGATGAGGGGTCAACACAAAGGTTACTTGAAAACCTCAAACGATGGTCTTTCGAATCCACAGAATAGTCGAGTCCATGACCAAGAGAAGGGGAGAACAAATCTCAGAACTCAAAGAAAATTTTTATTAATTAAAAGTTGTTCAACTGAATACAAAATATTCCTATTTAAAGGACTTTTATGATAAATTCTAATCCTAATCAAACTAAAAATTTAATCCTAATCAAATAAAGATAAAACCTATCCTAATAAAAGATAAAGTCAAAATAAGAGTCCTAAAAGAAATAGGATTCTTAACAACCTTATCATAAAATAAAAAAGATAAAGCTAAAAAAAAAGGAAAGAAAAAAAGGAATCCTAGAAGGTTGCAGAGTCGAAAATAATGATACATCAGTCTCCCCTGCTTCAAAAGAACTCATCCCTGAGTTCTTCTTGTTTCTCAAGTCCACTTTTAAGTTCTTGACCGTCAACAATCATACCGGCCTTTTGTTGTTGTGGACTAGTCTTTGGAATATCGTCCGGTGGTAATGGATAGAGAGTGAGGTCGCCCATCTTGAAGGAAGGAATATGTGTTATCTTTTTTCTGGTACATGAAATTTTTGTCAAATTGCCACGGACGACCGAGGATGATGTGGCAAGCATCCATGTCGATAATATCAAACATGACTTCATCTTTGAAGGTCTTTCCGATGGAGAAGGGTATGCGACAAACTTCAGAGATGACCATGTTGTAGACTTGTTGAATCCATTCAATCTTATATGGAGCCGGATGTGCTTCTTTAGTCAGTCACATCTTCTCTACCATTGCTCTTGAAATAATATTATTTTTGCACCCGTTGTAAATAATGATGTTGCATAGCTTGTCTTTGACCTTGCATCGGGTTCGAAAGACTTTGTGGCGTTGGGGTGGTTCTTCAATCTTTGGGGCTAGCAGTAGTCAGCTAACGAAGCATACTAGATGTTTTCCATCATCTTCGGGAAGGACCCTTTCTTCTTTTGGGTGGTCTTCTTCTCCCTCTTCGCCTTTATAGTCAGCAAAGGTAACTTGTGCTATGAGGGGGCATCTGTTAGACAGATATCCAATTTTATTACAACGATAGAACTTTTTTCTTCTTGGTTTGATGTAGGGGTTAGCAGTTTGCTGAGATCTGAAAACTTGCTGCGGGGCCTGTACTTGGAGGTACAGTTGGTGGAAGAGAATTAGAATCTGCTGGTCCCTTGTCCTTAATGGAATAGCTAATAACTTGATTTTGCACCCAATCATCCTTTATTATTGGCCCATGGTTGTTAGTATCGAAGTGGATTTGTGGACTTTTGAACTTATTAATTTGTTGTTCTACCTTTCTTGCTAAGGTGATTGCTTCACTGAGTGTATATATATTCTGCAAGTAGAGTTGCTTTTGAATGTCTTGCCTTAGGCCGCCAATATATCGGGTCGCCTGTTGGAGATCCGTCTCATACATGTTGTTGCGGGAGGAGAGTCTGAAGAATTCTTTAATATAGTAAGCTACAGGTCATTCTCCTTGTATACAATTCTGATTTCAACGATAGAGAATCTGCTGATAATTCGGAGGTAGAAATCTTTGTCGTAGCAGTCGTCGCATCTTAGGCCAACTCCATACAGGAGCTTTGTCGACTCTCGCACGAATGTGCTTGAGTTATTCCTACCACGCAGAGGCACCTCCCTTGAGTCTGTAGGCTACGAGGTGAACTTGCCTCTCTTCAGGATGTTTACGTACTCGAAAAAACTTCTACTTCTGTGAGCCAATCAAGGAAGTCTTTGATGTGTAGTCGATTGTTAAAAGAGGGAAGATCCATCTTCAAATTGAAACCACCTCCTACTTCATAGTCACCTTGGCCCCATCGCTGGTATGCATGGCCCTGTTGTAGTTGGATTGCATAGATAGCTTGGGGGGTCTGATAATGAGATCTATGCCGGCTCAAATCTTTGTCGTCGTTGTCTTCGTAGTACTCCTTATGAAGGGTCTCACTGTTGTGGACACGATGCAGATCCTTTTGTGGGCGACTGGTAGAAGGACAAGCATTTTTGCCTTCTATCTCTACAGGCGGTATCCCTATGATATCAACCATATCGTTGGATTTAATTATAAGAAAACTCAGTACTTCGTCCAGTTTGTCAGACATGACATCAACTTTACTTGACAAGGCTTTAACGCTATTAGACATGGCATTAAATTCCTCGTGCGTGACGGGTTTTGTCATTATTATTTTGCAAAAGAAAGATTTCCAAACAAATTAGAATCCTAGATCTGTGGGGCTTTGATACCACTTGATGCAGTGCGAGGAATCTTGTATATTGCCCGATCTGGGTTATGCAGATAATACCCTCTGTCACCCAACTTCTTGAAATCTTCTATGTTGGCTGATCTGGGCTGTGCATCCTGTGGCTGGGGCGACACCACCTTCTTCATTGCAGCCAATGCAACCTGGTGGGCATTCTCAATGCCCTGGCGTAGTATATTCGCCTGTCTATGCTGTACCGCCATCGTCTCTCAGAATATGATGAATATTTGTGTCCCGTCAGCTGGCACTGGTGGTGGGGGTAGAAGACCCTCTGATACTACTAGAACATCCCTCTGAAATGTTGGAGGAGAAGGAGGATAACCCTCCATAGCAGCTGGAGTAATCCTATAACAGGTAGGGGAGGAGGACCCCCAAAAATAGCTGAGGCCCCCACCTGAACTGGGGAGGCAGCCCTCCGAACTAGTGGAGGTAGAACAATGTCTTCTGCTACTCGGACAGGTGGTAGATAAGTCACCGACCTCTCCGAAGCTGCTGTTGAACACTGTGACCTGGTCTTTAGCGGCATCCTGAATACAGATCAAAACGAAGGAATCAATATTGTACAGGATACGATATCATCAAATAAGGACAGTAATATTTCAAAGAAAGGAATATTCAGAATGATAAGAACAGCAAGAATCAATAGATTAGAAATGTTCATAGTTGTGATTGAGTATTCTCCCTCTCATCCTAGTACCCTATATCCTATTATATCCTATCACAGGCTCGTAGTAGCAGAACTAAGTCGTTGCACTACCACGACATCATACTAATTATGAAGCATGACCTGTATGGGTTACCACAAAAATGTGTCACGACCCATACCCGGTAAAGGGGCATGAGTACGTGGGTATGTCCAGCATACGTTGCAACATCAGCGGTCGAACATTGTCTAGGTCAACTAACTATCAATCTCACATAGTGTCAATGATATCTCAACTCCAAGAAGGAGGACAATATGATAATAATGGTATGATAAATACTCAATCATAAATCTAAAGCACGATAACATATCAAAGAAGTCTAACATAACTATAAAGTTTAAACATCAACAATATCCAATAATAATAACAATAACCAAGTCTCAAATATAAGCCGAAAAGAAATCCGGTACCAATGCTAATAAAACTAACTAGGATAACTAATGATTTCAACTAGACCTCCCGACAATCACTCTTGAGTGTCAGGGCCCATGGTTGCTATCCCCTTCTATGGTCCGTATTATGTGGGACACCAGTCCTCTAAGTCATCATTTGAGAAATATATTCAGTCAGGATGGAATGAGTACAACCCAATAACAGTTCTAATTAATTGACAAAGACTATAAAATAGTAAAATAGAGGATGCTATACACAATGAGAAATAATAAACTGATGCAATGGCAATTATAAAGGAAGACGGACAATGTAAGCAATAAGGTATAGCCAATGATATATGAAATGAAAGAGAAGGAACTACAATATCTGATACTAGATAATGTAATCTATGAACTGGATATGTAACTACAACATACAATATATTTTGAAATACTAAATAGATATGTGATCGACTTGGGAGATTCAATAATTTACACTAAGGATAAGCTAGCTCAACCATACGTGAAGTGTATGATTAGCTAGTAGCCGATGATTTACACTACTTGCCAATAGTTTTTGATCACATATCTAGCTAGCACTTTTCTGCCCCGACTGATACGATGGATCCAACCATGACATGTTACTAGCCAATGTATCCAATGTTAGCCAATATTATCCAATTTTATCCAATACCAAACAAGGAGCAATGTTTGATACCATTGCGATGAGTCAAGGTAACATCTCATGCCTGAAGATCCAATGTTAATACCAATCTGTGTACCATTGTATCGAGAATCAGATGTAACATTTATAAATACTTAAAATATAGTAATTATCAAATAATAAAAATTATCAGAGAATGTACTTGTCTGTGGTCCTGAGCAAAGAATATGAAATAGTGTCCGAACTGGAGTCATGTACACCTATATATGAATATCATGCCAATGGGTGTAAAGAATGATAAATGAGCTATAAATGCTCTAAGTATGATTTTCTAGGTCATTACTAGGTCTGGGTGTCCAAACTAGGTCAATACTAGGTTATTCGAGTCAAACTAGGTCAAATACCAAATTTGGGTTCTAAATTATCTACATGGTTGGCCTAATAGATCAAACTATCTAATACTAAGTAATATTAAGTCATTCTAGATCAATACCCTATATATATATATACATAATAGTATCATATAGTATCTTAACCTATACATAATATCTTAGAATACTCTAACCTATTTCCAATACCTTGGTATCAAGCCTATACCAGGTATCTTGGTACCCAAACATACCTAATACCCACTACCTTAACATATAACCTATTACCTAGCTTATAATCACTTACTTAGTATCTTGCCCAAACCCCTTTTACTTAATACCAACAATAAGACATAACCTCACTATCACTGATACTAGACTAAATAATACCACACCTGGCACATTCATAACACCGACCCTTGAACGTCACTCCAGTCACTGTACTTACTTTTCCTCCTTCACTTTAGTGCACAATTACACCTCTACTACAACTTCAGTCCACCCCGAGTTTGGTCTGCATACTGGTGAACGTTGCAGTTCATCACAATATCTCCCCCATTTGTTACCTGTATGACTCTTCCAAACCAACACTATAGTACCCTCTACTCCATCCCCTCTACCCAACCTCACTGCAACTTTTAGTTATCAGTGCACAACCTGCACTGATACACAATCATTCATACCCACTCCCTCTTCTACACTAACATATACTGCAACCTTTAGCCCTACACTTACACTCACCTCACGAGCAATACACACACACAAGTGCTACTCTCCTTACCTCTCACTTAGCTAACCTCTACACCAACAAGCAGATACATGCAAGTACACCAGGTACTCCCCTTCACTGTCATAGTACTGGCTTCCCCTTGCCCGAGCCTAGCACACTACTTTCACTCCCCCTCTACCCATGCTTCATTTCTCTGCTTTACAGTTCAAGCCAAAGACCCTACACTCCAAATACCCAACTCCACATCACAGGCCTGCACCCGAATATTACCATAACCCACTACACAGATTAAGCTCCTCCATGCTCCAGCAATTACTTTATACTGGAAGCTCCCTCATATGGAGACATGCCTCTGCGCCCTTATACCATACTGATACACACACAACTTGATGTGTATGTTACTGAAATGCCTCAGCTGTAGTGGTCAATCAGACCTCCCCTCTTCCCTCTTTTAGCTGACATTGCAGTGCCCGACTGCACACTGGTCTACCCAGGCCTGTGCACTCTTCTATCCGAGTTGCAGGTGCTCCAACACACTGCATCAGACCCTTGGTTACACTCGAATGGTCAACCCCTCACTCCCATGTGTATTCCTCTTACTTGTAGGACTATACTAATGTACTGCCCTCGATCTAGATAAAGTGACACACCTCCATAACTTCTTAATACCTACATTAACACCATCCCGAGACACAAACATACACACACACACACACACACACACACACACACACACACACTCAATTCCTTTACACTAATACTCACCAAAGCATGATACACATATGACCATGATACTCCCTTCACTCAAACACACTCACACACAAAGCTCAACACATACACTATACCTCACTTGTCTCTTAAATAATACACACACCCTCGCTCGTAACACAAATCAATACCTCCCTCCCTACTACACTAACATTTCACCAGTTTCTAACACCCTCACTATATTACACTCAAACAAACTCTACCCTCTTGCATCTCATAATACCACATCATGACTTCACAACTTGATACACTGATATCAAGGTTTCCTAACCTCTTAGCTCCTGCTCCAAAGTCTTACACCCTGATTTTACCTACTTGTTGTCCCTTTGGTCCCCACAGTTGATGTTGCAACTGGAAGCAGCAACTACTGTTGTGAACTTCTAGTTCAGTCCTAAATCTATTCCCCAAGCTCCTACTGCTCCAGGTAGCAGTGCCACCACCAAACATACACAAGTTTTGAATTTGAGACCTCATTCCCAGGTTAACCCAGTATATGCACACTCACACCGCTAACACTATATTACAGTGTACACATCATACTCCAACTACATCACTCTCCACCCCAACACCTGAATACTGTTCCCCCCTGAACACTAAGGTTCAGTCCTTCCTCCTTCACTGATACAGTTGCATCCCCACCGCACACAGTGACCCAAGCCCTTACTCCTCTTGTGTGATACCACACACACAATCATACAATCAATTTATCAAACACTTAGTGAGTATCAAGATACACACTCATGATACCATCACCAAACATTCAACCACCATCATGACACACCACTATAGCTTTATGAACACATCTATTATAGTCAATAAAGTATAAATAGCACAATTGACTTTCCATCAAACACTTGGTGGTCTAAACTCACATTTCTCCTAAATTTTGAGGCACAAATCAATATTCCACAAGAAAAAATCCTAGATCTAGATAAATGAAGCTTTTAACACTTAGATCTAGCCAAGTAGAGTTAATTCCACCTATGGAAGGGTTCCTATAGGTCCAATGGATGTTTTTAACCATAAATAGAGTAAAAAAAGAGAATTACATAAGTTTTGAGTGACCTCCTTGAAGAAATCTGAATTTGGACACAAGAAAGACGAAGCGGACATGGTCCTCAATACTTGGACTCCTCTTCAAGCTTCCTCTAGCAATGACAAGCATTTTTAGCCTCCTTGGAAAAAAAATAAGAGGGATAAGATTTGGAGTGGAGAATTTAGGGTTTGCTCTCAAGTTTTGGGGATAAACTAAATGGAAATAAATGGAGTCCATTCATGAATAAAGAAGTTTATATTGACTTCCCCTTAGGGTTAAAATTTGTGTCATGATGGTTTGATTTGACTCAAAAGTCCCTCTCATTCTATCATGAATAGGATCTTATAATTCTTAGGAAAGAATATTCTATTCTTGAGTCCAAATTGGTTTAACGGTCCTAATCTAGTTATGACTAACTAGTGGTTCAATTTAACTACTCTAAATTCCATAAATAATCCATTAGTCAAATATTATATATATACACATTATCCGAATTTTCAAATAAAGGCAAATGACCAAAATACCCTTCTTCCAGAACTAAGTAGTTACATTGGCTACCCAGTAGAACCCTCTTTCTTCATTCGATATTGGGACTAGCATTGAAAAATATAGTAATTACACTAGAAAATCAAATAACCTAAAATTGATAAATGAACACTGGAAGAGCAAATAACCTAAAAAATATTCACCTTAATTGAATCATTTTCTAACATTCGATTGTATGAAGGGACATGTCATGTCCTCTTTGATAGTAATAAAAAGTATATCTCTTTTTTTTAAGCATGAATCCATTCAATTTAGTTTTAAAAAAAGTATGCAATTGCTCTATCTATATAATGGATCAAGTTTGCACGGGTTCGAAGTCAAATCAGCTAAGTTTTTTACTTTATACTTATCTCGACAGATCTAAAACAAGAAATCCCACTACTTTCAGCTTTTTAACCCATGCATGAACATTCAAGATGAAGGATTCAAAATGTTATCAACTATCTTCGTTGATCGAAAGAAATAGTAAGCTGGTGTTCTTGTGATTTTTTTTATTAAAATACCATCTAAAAGTTGAGATATGAAATTCTTTGAAATATGCCAGTTAAAACAGAGACATCACTGCTAAAACAAGAACTGCAATCTCAAGTAAGAATTTTGTTTCCTGTCATGTTGTAGGTAGTCCCTAGTACTATGTCCAACTATAATACTCAAACAAGTTTTGCTAAAACTTATAGAGTTGTCTTAGTGTATTTACTATGACTAATTTTTTTCTATTTCTATTTCTTTGAAATTCTCTGCTTGGTAATTGCACATGATGTCTATTAGGTATTTGGTTTATTGTCATTGGTAATAGCACTTTTAGGATCAATATTCTTTATTGGACTACTCACAACTGAAGGTTTAATCAATGATTTATTTATTTTTTATGTACTAATATGTTCATGAGTGCATCTTCTAAATAGTAAACATTTATTTAAACTCATATGTACTATCTTTCCTCATTTATCTTCTTATCTTTGGAGTACATAAAGAGAGTGGAAATAAAAATGGGATGAACTACATTAGCGTGCCTCTCTTTATGTGATCCTGAATAAATGATAGGAATGCTCTTCTTTATTTTATTTTTTTATACATATGAGATGAGCAATTGAGACAACAAAGTACTGGCATTGCATTGATTGGGAGGCTACTACTATTACCAGCTTTTGCCATCTGTGTTCTGATTGCACCATTCCGAATTAATGAATTCTTGAAAAGTTTGGGCAGTTAGATATTGGACTTGAGATGCCATGTGTAGTTCCATCACTTGCATTGCAAATTGATATAAAGAACAACTCAAACAATACATATTGGAAGAATGTTGAAGAATATATGATTAGACGGAAAGTTAAGGTCATAATTATTATATCTAAGAAGCAAGAACATATTTTTTGAAAAATTTGATGGATGCCAACACCAATAACAAATAAAAGTCGATAAAATATCATATTGAAGCAAAAAAAGAACTTTGCATCCTAACTGAGAATCAACTACTTAGTTGTCTCTAAATATGTGTCACGACCCGCAAACGGAGGTTACAATATATAAAATAATAAAACATGTAGCAATAACTCTTGAATTCTACTTATACTAAATTCTTAAAATTAGAGACTTACGTCCAAAACAATTATTTTTGTTTCCTTAGAGATATATGCATTTCCTATTTAAACCTATTTCTTTTGTAATATATGTCAGCATTTACTATTGTTTATAATCGCAGTTTTTTCTATATTAAATATGAAATGTGTTTTTTAAGTTTCAGAAAGATATGTTTGATATGATACCAGTGAAAGTGGTGGTTATGCCAGGTGCCTCAATGTCTCCACAACTACAACCTCGACTACTACAACTGTTGTATACTTTGTTTATAGTCTTTATATTTTTTTCAATTATGAGAAGGATAAGTGACATGTATTTGCTTATATAAAGACATCTTATTTTATTTTCTATTCTAACTCTTATAGTTGTTATTCAATTATGTTCATTAATTCAGGATATCATGGCTGTGAAGAGGGTGAAAAAGAACTTAGTAGAGGAGAAGGTCAACTTTTGCCGTAAGTGTTAAAAAAATTCACTTTTGACTTGTATGTCCTAATTTTAATAGTTCTATTATTTTTTACAGGTTCAGTTATGCATTCATGAAGATGCTTAATTTTTACAATGATGTTATATCAATATTTGGGAGAATGAGTAATGATAGACTTCTGACATGACAATATTTTGTTTACAATGCATTTTTGGTTGGATGTGGATATATTTATATACACTTGATGACGTTTAAATTTTATACCAAATGGTATTTGTATATCGACGTTACATGTGATTGTACATGATAGATATTGTATTTTAGATTAGACCAAAAGATGTTAATTTTGTTGTTATTTAGTAATAAAAGTTGGCATGTTGACTGTTGCAAGTACTAGTACTTAAAAAAATGTTGGAAAGACCTATAGTTAATTAAATTTGATATTTTTATCAAATATTGTAACAAATTCAAATATTTTGGAAAATGATTGGAAAAGTATTTAAATTCTTGATGTGTTTGCTAAAATTTTGAAAAATTATCATCAATGAAGGAAAATTGCAACGTTTTGGAAATATATTGGAAAAGTGGTTAAATTCACGACATTTCTTTTGAAACGTTGGGAAGTTGACAACCATTATTACCAATTCCCAATATTTTTATAAAAGGTTAGAAAAATAAATCCCAACGGTTTTAAAAGGTCGGGAAAGTAGTAATTTTTTCGACATTTTTATGAAATATTAGAAAAATGTTATCTAATTTTGCACAATTACCAACATTTAATAAACATTGCTAAAGAAGTCGGTGTAAGCTATGCCCACGTTTATCACAAATGCCATAAATTTCTGACTACGGCAATGATGACGTTTATTAAAAACGTTGGACAAACGTCGCTATATCGTATGCTAACAGTTTTAACTATTTTTTTGACGTTTATAAAACGTTGGGAAAACCCAACTTTCTTGTAGTGACTATTCAGAATTGATCATTTTGATCTATTTGATTTAGTTTATTTATCTAATTGTTGACTTATTATGTGGATAAGATTAGTTGTGCCTATGACTTATGTTAACAATATATACCACTTGTGAACTGTGTTTCATGTTGCCACGTACGATTGTATTAGAGAATTCCATATATTGGAGTAGCCTTCGTATATATACAGGCTGACATGCTATATATTCCTAGTCCTACGTATTTTGGGACTGTGGCATGACACAAACTTAGGGCTTTTATGGAATTTTATGGGAATGATCTCTAAAAGCTTAGTATTTTAGAAAACCAATTGTTCTATGTTGTAAAAAATTTAATTTTGTACGATTTTGACTTTTGATTTACTTGATTTTGAGTTAAAATGAAAGTTTTAAGAACAAAACAAGTTTTGAAGCATTTTTATGGTGTGTGGGCGCTATTTGGGGATGACGAAGTCCTATGCGGTTGGGAAGCCAAGCGGCACGAATTCTTTGCCACAGAACCTTCACCGTATGTGCACCATGCGCATGGATCGTATACACATGACTGTTTTGCATATGCACTTTAAGTTATGGGCCTGATCTCGATATGCGCCTAAGGGTTATGCGCACATGAATCCCTTGTCGTAGACCCTACACAGTATGCCCTCCATGCGCATGGATGTTATGCGCATGATGTTGACCCATCTGTTCTCAGTCAACCTAATTTCGATAATTAACCTAAAACTCTGAGTTGATACAAGGAAAAAATATTTCAACAGAAGACTGCACCTTCAACAATCATTAGCGAAGACTACTTCTTTGATTTTGTCATGACACGCACCCAATGTAGGGGCACGAGTAGTGAACAACGTCCAGCCAACGTCGCAGCATCGACGGTCGAACACTGTTTGGGTAAACTATCTACCTAATAATCAAGACATAATAATGACACCAATGTAATATGAATATACTCAATTACAGAATATGATAAAAGAATATAGATGGAATAAAGCACGAATATGATAAAAGAATAGAAGAGTCACAATATAACTCTCAAGGCAAATAATATCCAATAAGTTATATCAAAGAAATACTAATAACAATATGCTGGAGACAAATCTAGTACAAAAGAGTCTAACTACTGCGCTACAAGTCCTGGGCCATCTGTCTCAGTCGGGATGATACCCTCCGGAGCCAAGGTCTCTGGCTCTAAGCCAACAACATCCTGAGGCCCGTAGTGAGTGGGGTACCACTCCTCAGTGTCATCTCAAAAAAAAATATCCAGTCAGGAAAGGAACAAATTATATCTCTAACAACAGTTCTAATAAATGATATAAACTATATAATAGTAAATAGAGCAAATATATAAGATGCAATATAAAGGTACAAAAGATGTAATAAAGGAATACTGGAAATAAATACAATAATGAGCATCATAGGAATGAACAAGAAATACTAATACTAAGTGAGTGAGTACCGGCTTTAACATGTGATCTGCTTGAGAACTTGCACAAGGATTATAGACTGGTTAATAATACTGCGGTGTATGATTAACACTATTCAAGGAACAAGATATGCACAAGGCGGGTATGATCATATATCTACACTACATACTCCCCGCCTCCGACTGGTATAGTGGATCCAACCATGGTACGTTATGATACGGAATTCACTAGGTATGTAGCTAGTCTCTCCAAGAATCAATGTCTGTACATGTACAAGAAGAACAAGGAACAAGGTTTGCACAAGGTACACCAAAAATACCAAGGAATAACATCTCATGACGAGATACAGATATACCAATCCGTGTAACCATCGTGTCAAGAAATCAAGGATATCTACAATAAATATAAGAGAAAAAGAGGATATCATAAATGAGAAACTATCAAAAAATATACTCGCCTAAAATTTGGTGAATAGTATCAAAGATGTCTGGTACGGTACCTCGAAGACCTATATATGGAATATTATATCAATACAAGGTTTTGGAATAAAAATAAGTTAAACTAGTCAACTTCTAGGTCAAAAAGCCATTTCTAAGTCAAAATAGTCAAATTAGGTCAACTTTAGGTCAAACTTGGTCAAACTAGCTATTTCTAGGTTGTATTGGGTCCATACACTATGTAACTAGGCCATACTAGCTATACTAGGAAACCAACAAGATACCGTATCCTAAGATACACAATTAATTAGATATAAAAATATCATAGTATGTATATACAAAAAACAATATATAATACTCCTAACTAAACTAATGCTAAGTGGATACCTTGGCTTTGAACCAAAAGCGGTATCACACCACCTACACTCCATCTTGATGTGCACACTCAATACCTTGAGTAAAACCCAATACCTTGACATTACCTTGGTATCACAAGGTATTTCAATATATAATATATAATTACTATTTATACTCCTAACTATACAATAATATGTATTTAAAACTTATAACTATAATATTCTAACTATATACTAACATCTCCTTGATATTTAATACCAGTACCCGAGATATCTCACTCTCATTTCCTTGGTGCACCCCAAGGTAATCTAAAAATAATGCGAACAAATATTAACTAGTACTTATGTATATATAAATTTCAAATATATAATATACCAACTTATTTATAATATATATACATAACTATTAGCTTATTAATAAAAACTAATTGATTCATATATATATATATATATATATATATATATATATATATATATATATATATATATATATATATATATATATATATACACTAATGTACTATATATATATATATATATAGATAAGTTAGTTAATTTATTTGATAAGCTAGTAAGCTAGTACATTAGTGTATATATATATATATATATATATATATATATATATATATATATATATATATATACTAGCTTATTAACTTACTAGCTTATCAAATAAGCTAACCAACTTATATATATATATATATATATATATATATATATATATATATATATATATATATATATATATATATACTAACTTAATAACTTATTAATAAGCTATAACTTATTGATAAGCAGCTGCCGCTGCTTACTGTCGCTTTCTGCTTCTGCTTCTGGTGCTTACCGCTGCTGCTTCTGCTGCTGCTGCTGCTTCTGCTCTCTGCGGCTGCTTCTGCTGCTGCTGCTTCTTATCTTCTGCTTCCTGCTGCTTTTCAACAGCTTTTGTTGCTGCTTCTCTTAGCTTTTCTCCCACTGCTTACCATTGCTTTTCTTCATAGTTTACATTATTTTCTCACTATTTTTTCCATTGTTTCCTCTTCCCTCAAGCTCACACACATAAATACACATCTCATATATTTATATATACATCTATACACCATATATATATATATATATATATATATATATATATATATATATATATATTAGAGAAACACATGAACTTCTAATCTTCAATGATCACCAACAGATCAACATGAATTCTAGATCAACATATATATATATATATATATATATATATATATATATATATCATATAATAATTATAAATACAACACTAATATTATCTATAACTGAATTAAAATACAAATAAAAAATATCAATCTTGGGGTAAATAGTTTATACTATTTATGTTTACTTAACACACACGTAAAGTGCATCGCACCCGTATCACACTAGATCTATGATACGCTTGTGATACGACTCCACCACACAACCAATTGTATCCCAACGGATACGAGCAAGTCTAAAATAATAATTATGAATAATACAAAGAGCTAATTACTTATCTACGTGTCCGTGTCAAAATATGACATGCTCAAACTCCCGTGTCGGAGAAAAACTCCCAAATTAACACGTATCTCCAAATTGTCGGGATACTGTCTATACGTATCCAATTGTGGATACAACACTAGCCATACACAATAAACACATGTCATTTTGGTCTAATTGAACTATTTGACAAACACAAGTTGTGTCAATCTCAGAATTCTCCCAAAATTGACACGGAATACCACATAACTTCCTCCATAGGCCTCCTATGAACCTAATTCTAATTCCTATGGATAGCCTTAGCATATGGGGTGGTTCCTAATAATTAAAACACAAATTTAGAGTCTAAATAAAGGGGGAAATAGAATTATACCTATTAGGAGATAGATTCCTAATGAAATCTCTAAATTGAGTGAAAATAGCTCTTCCTTGTAGATCCTTGCTCCTCCTTGTAGATCCTTACTTCAATAGACTCCAATGATGATTTGGAAAGAAATTGAAAAGAAATTTGGGTATAATATGATGTAGGATGAAGAAATTTGGAATAAAAATTTCTAGATCTTTATTTGAAATAAAAATAAAGAGAAAAAAATCCTCCCCCCATTTTTAAATTTGGCCGACCCCTTTCCTGTAAACATCCTGATTTTTTCAGAATATTTTAATATAATTTTTTCCAATTTTTTGGTATTTTTCTGGAATTAAAACTTAGGAATTTATGATTAAAAGATTTTTATATATTGTTAATTGATGCTAAAATATTATGGAAATAATATTTTATGGTGTAAAATGGAAAACCGGACATAGGGTAATTTTCTGCGAATTTATTGGACTCCAGAATCATTTTTAAAGCCCTAAAAAACTGAGGTAGGACTAAACCGATTTAAATCTGACTGAACCCGGTTCAATTGAACCAAAATAAACCAAACCACAGTGAACCAAACCGCTCCACTGAACCAACCCAGCTTAACGGGTCGGTCGGGTCGGATCCATGAAACCCGGACCCAAAATCCGCCAAAAACCCTAACCCACCGGATTCACTGTAGCGGCTATATAGAGCCCTCGTAAAGCGTGCCCAGCCGCCCGACATCTTAACGCGCCACCGCCTCCTTTCTTCAGCCGCTCCGGTAGCCACCCCGAGCCATCTCCCCCAACGCCTCCGGCTCTCTCCCGTCTCCGACCCGCAGACCCCTCGAGCCCAGCCCCTCGTCGACCTCGCCCACCAGTGCACCCGACTCCGGCGCTGTATCTCTCCCTCGACTCGACCAACCACCGCCCAGCTCCGCCCTAGCCCAGCATCGACTTCCTCCCCCGACTCCTCACCGCCTCCACAGCCTCCTCCGCAGCCTTCTCCGTCATCCGCCTCCCATCTCCGCCGTCCCGAACTCCACAGCCACCCCCGCAGCCCGACCCACTCCGACAGCAGCCGCCCGACCTCGCCCCCGCACCCTCGTCTCCCTCGACCGCTGCCCTAGCCGTCGATGGCCTCCGCCGACCAGAACGCCTACTCCCAGAGACCCGAACATAGCCGCCATAGCCCGGACACAGTCGTCATAGCACGGACAGAGGAGCTCTCGACCCGACCAAACCCTAACCAGGACACGAAGCAGACACTCGGATACGAGAAATTCTCGTTTCACAGAGCCCTATTCAGGTAGCATTTTCTCTCTCCTTGTTATTTCGTTTTTTGTTCCGTCAGTTTTGTCACGTAGACTGTATAACCCTCTCGATGCCCGTGTAACCCGCTCGGTATGTCACATCCTGTGGTGATCGCAAACCGCGATCCAAAAACAGGAAAAATAATGCCCTATTTTACCCTGGAACTGAGTGCGCCCCGCCAAACGGGACGACTTGGTCGTACGCGGTCTTTACCGAAACATGCGCGTCGTTGATACGGACGTGCAGGATTTTGCAGAAGTTGATTTGGATGTGCGTGCACACCAGAATCAACGCGTATCCGCCGACAACGCCCAGTATCCACCTATTTTGGAATACGCTGTAACTTTGTGTACACATGTCGAATCGAGACGAAACTTACGCCATCAGACTCGTAGCAATACACTGGTCCTATGACCCAAGTTTGGTTCAATTCTGAGAACGTTGACAAAATCGCGTATCGTGGGCCCCACCGGCTCCACTTGACGGAGATTTTGTGACGGCTCATCGGAATCCAATTTTGGAAGTTCCGTTGGGTTCGTATCATCGTTCCTGACTTGTTGACACTAAGTTGGACAAATTTAGAGACCTTTGACCCTGACATGCTTTTCGGTGCAAAGTGGCCCACATATGGACCCCACTTTGACCCGGAAATGTCATTTTTGCCCCTGTGTCTAAATTGGATGTAAGGACAGGCATTTCTAGCTATTTGATATTTTCTAAGACTGCTGGTGATATTTGTTACAGCTTGTGGAGGAGTACCTGCAGGATCCACTGATACAGGGATAACTGTTGGTATTCAAACCCCAGGCAAGTGTACCTTGCCAAACTTGCAGTATATTGATTCATATTATTCTCTTGTTTTATTCCTGTGATTGTTGTGCATGCTTGACCTAGGACCGAGTGACTTACTTAGCGTCCGATTATTAGTCGGGTGCCAACCCTGTACGCAGAGTTGGGTAACGTCACCTAGAGATGGACATTCGTGACCCTTTATATTCTCGTACTTGTCTTATCAAGTACACTATGACCCAGGACACTTGACACTATTCATGAGACAGAGTCTTCCTGAGATATTCATGGTGATTATGTATAGGATACAGGTTTATGACATAGACATTATATTCATAGATATATATGACTGGTTGCATTAGCTATGATCCCGCTCGACATGGACATGAGACGTTATGGTCATGAGATGCGTGGTTACATTGGGTGGGGAGAGACACACAGGCTACATGCTATTTTATATATATCTACTACTATTGTGAGGTCGTAGACTCTCGAGCAGAGCTAGACACATTACCGATTATTACCGCTACCGGCTCCCCGACACAGAGCTTGTAGTGGCTCAGCCTGAGTACTCGTGATGCTCTCATCTTGCATTTCACATAGATGGTTACATACTTACCTTATTTATTTTATTTATTTTCTGCACTACATTTATTTTGGCTTGTATTATCTGTACCTTGTTATGTCCCCTGAGGACCTGGATCCGGATTATGTCCCCAGGATTTGCAGACGAGATCTATCCCGAGGTATACGGGCCCGCAGCAGGAGCAGATATAGGAGCTGTACCGACACCCGAGGATGAGGTGTTAGCTGAAGACTTTTCCTGAGCATCCATGTTTCATGCTCAATATTTATTTTATTCAGTCATTTATATTCTGGTCTGTTGAACCATTGTATTAGATTTTATCGGGTTGTTCCCCGAAGCACTTTATTGAGACTGGTTGATGATTTACATTCCTTATATTTTGTGGATCATATTTTATTCTTGTATGGATGAGATTAGTTATGCCATGTTGTCGTAGACTTGATTTTACAGCTTAAGTACGCCCTGATGGATCCATTAAATAGGGTTTGTCCAACGGTGCGTGCTGTTGGCCATTGCCACGTGTCTGGTCCTACAGTATTTTGGGACTGGGGCGTGACATTTCCTCTTCCTCAAGCTACTATGGAAAGTCTAAAATATCCCTTGGGGCCTCTCATGAAAAAAATAATTAAGGAAGGAATGTTCTAGTCTAATTGGTTTGACTTAATTAATCATCCTCCTAATGATTGGACTTATTATTTGGCTCAATTCTAACTAGAAATAAATATTGACCCATGGATCTAATCTAAACTAGTTAGGTCCACTAACACAAGTCCAAAATAATATCTAACATCTAATAATAATTAAATAATATAATAAATAAATATTCAACATGCACAATATTTAATTAATTATGAAATGACCAAAATATCCTTTCCTACAAAATATAGTAGTGACAAATCTACCCCCTTAAAATAATTTTGTCCCAAAATTCAAAGACAAAACTACCCACAGAAAATAAAATAGCACATAATCAGGAAAGACCATACCTCAAGTCACAAACAAATATGGATAACGCTCTCGTATTTTATCATCTCTCTCCCAGGTAGACTCCCCTGGAGAGTGATGCCTCCATGCGACGCATACCAAAGGAATAGTCTGGTTCCTCAACACCTTTTCTCTTCAATCCAGAATCTCAACTGGCTGCTCGGGATAGCTAAGAGTAGGGCCCACCTCTATCTCCGAGTAATCAAATACGTGACTAGGATCTGCTATGTACCATCTCAACTGTGACACGTGAAACATGTTGTGCACTCCCTCCAATGCAGGTGAAAAGTCTAGTTTGTAAGCAACTGTATCGACCCTCTCGAGAATAGTGAAAGGTCCGATGAATCATGGACTAAGCTTCCCACCTCCACGAAAAAGAATCATGCCTCAAGACGGAAAAATCCACAGAAATACCAAACTACCAAACTCAAACTCCAAAGCTCTCCGGTGGCTATCGGCCCAATGCCGTTGTCTGTCCTGCGCCACTCGAAGTCTGTCTCTAATCAGCTTAACCTTCTCTACTGCATCCACAACCATCTCTGGCCCTAGCAAAACTCTCTCTCCAACATCGTCAAGGGAGTACGACATCTCCGATCGTACAGAGCCTCAAATGGTGACTTATCTATAATAGCCTGGTAGCTGTTGTTGTAAGCAAACTCTACCAAATAGAGATGGTCTTTCCAAGATCCCTTGAAATCCAGTACACAGGTACGCAACATATTCTCGAGAGTTTGAATAGTCCTCTTTGACTGCTCATCCATCTGGGGGTGATATGTAGTACTGAACTTGACCTGGGTGCCCAAACTCGCCTACAAACTCCTCAAGAAATGAGAAGTAAAACGACTATCCCAATCCAAGACTATGCCGAAGGGAACCCCATGTATCCTGACGATCTTTCTCACATACATCTCTGCCAGCTTCTCCTTAGACAAACCCACCTTGAAAGGCAAAAAGTGGGCCAACTTGGTCAACCTGTCAATGATGACCTAAATTGCATCTTTCCCTCCTGGAGATCATGGAAGTCCGGACACAAAATCTATAGTAATGTACTCCCACTTCCACTCTGGAATGGGTAATGGCCGAAGAAAACCACCTGGCCTCTGCCTCTCGGCTTTCACCTGCTAGCACACTAAGCATCTGGATACAAACTGTGCCACTTCCCTCTTCATGCCATACCACCACACTCTCTCTCTCATATCCTGATACATCTTGTTGGCACCTGGATGCATGGAATACTAAGAGCGAAGCTCTTCCTACAATATTTTCTCATGCAGCTCCCCACTAGGCACACATAATCTAACTTTGGATGCATTATTTGACCTATGGTTATGTTAAAAGTTCTTGGTATCAGATTTTGGTATCAATAGACAGGTGTGCAATGAGGACGTATCCATGGATATCTTGTGGACTAGTGATTAGTTGATATGGGTATCAGTGTATAGGGATAGGAATTACTGAGTGAATGTGCCAGAGTTAAGTGTACGTTAGAGGTTGAAGATATCCAGGTAATGGGTTAGCAGGTTCTGTTCTTTTCTTTCCTTGTGTTCCCTTTTTATCTATTTGATTGATTGATTGATTCCTTAGTATCGTAGCTTCTATCAGAAATTTTCCTGTTAGAATATAATTATTAGTACACCCTAACAGAGACTGCAATACCATGACAAAATAGACCATAACCATACATGTTTTCTCTAGATTGCATGTTGTATGATGTAGGTAGGATTTTCTTAGACCTTGATTATTGGGGGTTTGACAGTAGTGAAGAATTAATGAAGAGGTTATGACTGGACAGAGAGAAACAAGGTGCCTTAAATTTTGAGGATACATATTAATTTAAATAAAGAGTTAAGAATTTAATATAGCAGAATTGACGATTTTATTAAATCACTGATTTTTATGAAGATTATGATATAATTGAATTTGTCATTAAATTTTGAGAAATTTAAGGAGATTATTATTATATTTATTTGACTGCAAGATATACATTTAAAATTTATATTTTGAATGTTGCATTTGAAGATTTCGTAAGTATTACATTGTTTGAGTATTGTGTGAAAAAAAGGGGATCAAGGAATAAGATAACAAATGGATTGGTGTTTGAATTCAAATTTTGGGATAAGATTTCAAATTTTATAAATATGCAGTGATTGGATTAGAGGATTAGATATAATTTTTTTAGTGTTTAGTTACTAACTTAAAATCTTGGAGGAGATTATGATAAGAATGGAATTTAATTTTAAATTTGAAGATTTTCCGGAATATGATATTTATAGAATTTTAAAAATTTTGTGAAATAACAATATGGATTTACTTCATGATTATATGATTTGATGAATTTAATTTTGATGGTAAAATATAAATAAATAAATAAATATAACTATTGAGGATCTTAAATTTTGAAGATAAAATTTTTTAAGGGGGGTAGACTTGTCACTACCACATTCTAAAAATAGGGGTATTTTTGTCATTTTATTTATTATAAGTATTGTGTGTATTTATTTTAAATAATTGCATGATATGTATATATATATATATATATATATATATATATATATATATATATATATATATATATATATATATATATATATATATATATATATATATATATATATAGTGTTCTTTAATGAATGAGTTAGTAGACTAGACCTAGAAGCCCACTAGATGAACCCCTGACCGAAATATGGGACTATGGATTTAATTAGTAATTTTCGAGATTAATTATTGAGGTTATATTTTATTACGGTGATTTTATTTAATTATGGTACCTTACCGTTGCTTCGATATTGGGAGCGCTACACTAATTTTTGCCTTCCAACAAATTTTATACCCTTGTCCTAGACGTGCCAGTCTTCCATTCTAACCTTTGTGTAACTCATAAATATGCTCTCTTGTGCTTCATTTTGGTCGCACAATATTCGTCGCAAACATTTATTTTTAATTCCAAATAAATCCAACTTTGTATCTTTGTGCGTTCCAATCGGAATTGGAGATACAATCTTGACCCATTTTATATAACCCAAATTATGATAATATTTTATTCTGAGCCTTCTACGTCCATGACACTTGTGTCCTACCTAATTTTAATCCCATGTACTTCCAATTAATTTTAGAACACCATTTATATTAATTTTAATTAAATTGGTGTAAGTACCCAACTTAACCCAAAACTTGACCCAACATCAAACCAAACTCCCATTCATACCCTCGAGACTCATACTAAACACCACACACCCTTTTTAGCCACTACATCACACCAAACATGGTGTTTTCTCTCAATAAATCCTAATTTCCACTTTCTGTGCAATTTTCCAATTGTTGAGGACTTTTATAAAAAATGCAATGAGGTGTTACCATCCTATTTGTCAAGGTTAATGAAGAACCAACCCCTCCCTCATTGACCGGTCCAACACACTCTCTCTCCCTTTTTTTGTTTGTACAGTCCCCTTCATATTAAATCATGGCCCTTCATTCAAAATGGAGCACCATCCTCACCACACACACCCTCCTATATATAATCCCTCATCATAACCCCTTTCCTAATGAACATCCCCCATCCTAATGAGCACATAGCCGGTCCTAATCCCTAGGTTGTCATCCTCTCTCCTCCCTCATGCAAAAACTATCATCCTCCATTATTTTTCATCACCAATACCAAGCTTCAAACCGAACCTAACCCTAAACCACCCACTTCCTTCTTCATCCTTCATCTCTGGCCATCCTCTACCGCCGGAGCAGTGACCACCACTGTTGTCAGCCGCCGTCGGAACTCCATCAGCGGCGACCCACTGTCAGTCTTTCCCGACCGCCTGGGTCTTCACCGCCACCATTAAACACCATCACCACCATCGTCAATACCCTACACCGCCGTCTCCTTCCCGCCTTCTCTACCCACGACAGCAACGACAGCCACCGACCTCTCCCTCTCTTCTCCAATCTCCTCCACCTGAGAGCAGCGCCTTCCCCACAGCTCCTCTCCTCCTCCTCGACTGAGCACCGTCGCTCACCACCATCGCTCCACGACTTTCTTTCCCTTCGACACCGTCGGACCAGCCCGACTTCACCATCACCCTCTACCCCTCACCGTCGACTGCGCAGCCATCTCCGGCCACCCCCGTTCTCCTCCACGTCTCCCTCGACTTCTCCATCATCTCCAATACCATCATCACGACACAGCCACCACTATCGGTCCTCACCATCCTCGACTCTACCTCCATCCCGACCTCGACGAGCTCATCACCAGCACCACCAACATCTTCACCATTGCCACCATCAACACAGCCACCACTTCCTAGCCTCGGTCAACCTCCTCCACCGAGCACGACCCCGTTCATAGTCGACTTCCTGGCCACTCCACCATCGACCTATCCACGACGAGCAATCATCATCATCATCATCAATCATCATCATCAATCATCATCACCATCATCATCATCATCACCATCATCATCATCACCATCATCATCATCATTATCCCATCGACCACCCCGACGATACGATGCCTTCACGATTCTGTCAACCTCGTGCACAACCGAATCACCCTAGCCGGAGATAACCCACAAAAGTGTCACCCCCTCGTGCACGTGCACGCCAAGGCCAAGGTTCGAACTGCCTTCTTTATGATTTCATGTGTGCTTGTGTGAATGCTATTAGGGATTACCATATTTCTTCATGATAGTTTAGTTGATGTGATTGGAAGACCCATATCGGTGAACCTAATAACTAGTTGCGTGTATGCATATAATAATTAGTTGATATATATATATTCTATAGAAATTGATTGCTAGCACTATGTATAGCAGTATTATAGATATTTTATGACGATAAGTGTTAATTGTGGGTGTCCCATATTTATATGTATTTACATGACCCTAGGTGTTAATGAACTGTCTGCCTTGTGTACACAAACGTACTGGCTTTAGACATGTGTTAGTGCTAGTTACTGTCTTAATATGCACAACAATTGAGGACATGACACCCGTGCATTTTGACGCACACTTGACCCTACTAGTTGACTAGTATCACCCCTAGCATAGCCTCTGAGTTCAGTGTAATTATGGTTGTGTATGTGCTAGTGTAACGACTGATGCTATATTATATTATATTATATATATATGACCATTGGATCATTCTGCGAGACTTCGGGAGTAGTCTATTGGTATCGCCCGCTCAGGACCCCAGACGAGTACATTCTCTGATAATTTTTATTATTTGATAATTTTTATAATTCAAGTATTTAGAAATGTTACATCTGATTCTTGACATTGTGCTACACGAACTAGTATATAGATTGGATCTTCAGTCATAAGATGTTACATTGGTTATCGTTTTGACATTGTACACGATATTGATATTAGACCTTGTACATGATATATTGGACATTGCTCATGTTTCGTGACGTGTCATGGTTGGATCCACTGTACTAGTTGGGGGCGAGAAAATAGTTAGTGAGAAATGTGATCATAACCCTATCGTACAAGTATAGAATCATGTTAGTATTAATCATACACCTCACGTATGATTAGCAAGGCTATATAGCTCTCCTACATATTCCCAAGCCGATCACATATCGAAGCTACTATTTCAAACACTTAGAATAATTACAGTTCTCCATTTTAGTTTATATACTATATCACCCGTATATGATATTGTAGCTCTTTCTCTTCATTTCATATATATGCACTGACTATGCCATATTATCTATTGTTTGTTCTCTTTACTATTTGCTACTGCATGTTTTTATTATTTTCTTTCAATATATAGCATTATCTATTTATTGTTTTATAGTCCTTATGAATTAACTGGAACTGTTATTGGATTATACTTTGCTCCATCCTGACTGAAAATATTTTTCCAAACTGCGACTTAGAGGACTTGTTCCGGCATACTTGGAGATTTGGATGTTATTGATTGCAGGTAGACTATTTTTTTGTTTAGACTTGCTTTAGTTCTGTGATTGAGTATTTTCATATTATATAGTGATATCTGTGTCTCCTTATGGAGTTAGATATTCATGTGAGATTGATTGGCTAGTATTGTGACCTAAACAGCGTTCTACCATCGATGCTGTGGCGTAGGCTGGACGTACCCATGTACTCGTTCCCCTATATCGGGTGTAGGTCATAACAGATTTTTAGTGGCAGTCCATGCAGGTCAGACTTCGCAAGTAGTGCTATGTCATAGTAGTACGACATCTTAGTTGTACTACTGCATGTCTGTGATAGGATATAGGATATAGGATATAGGATACTAGGATGAGAGAGGATACTCAATCATAAATTCTTAAGAGATTCCAGGGAAGACCCTTGAGAATCTTATTATTTCCAATTAAAATCTTTTCTCTTGTTTTCGTCCGTTCTCACTTGTTATTATTGAATTTGATTCTTGTTGATCAGTTGTTAAATTTAATTCGTGGTGTCTTTGTTGAGTTTGATTTCATATCGAGATAAATTTTATGGACTAAATTATGGTATCATCTGATGACATATGTTGATAAGGACAGTGAGAAAGGTAAAATATTTGCTTTGGTTATGGAACCTAGAATTTATCGCAGCTATATTAGCTGGCGTATCGGAAACATAGGTACCTGACTTCGAATGTATATATCTTGGTTATGAGATTTAGAATTTCTCGTAGCTATACTAGTCGACACAGCGAGGATTCTAGACGACATGATTATAGAGTTGCATACCTAAGTTATGGAATCTATCGTTTATCGCAGCTATGCTTTCTAGCATGACAAGGATTCTGAGTGTCATAATTTTGGACAGACGTGTATGATTATCAGATCGTATCTTAAATTGGTTCTTAAAGTATTATCTTAATACTTATCTACTTCTGTTATTATAGGACCTTGTTCCATCATTTTCTTTGCTAGCAGTAGAGATACCTTCAGTTCTTAGTCCAGTTCTTTATAGAGCTTCTTTCCATTAGGGTTCCTTGTTAGTGTGATAATTGGTGACTTGCGATTACGTCTGTGTCTAGAGTATTAGTGATGGTTCTAGGAGTTAGTATCAGAGTCAGCATGCCAGTCTGGGATAGTCATGAATTTATGTAGTTGGATGATCCTTGTAAACAATTAAGTATCAAGAAAATTGTGTTAAAAATTAATGGAGCATGATATTCAATTTGATGGTTGATACTTGGGTGTATCAAGAGTAAAGAAATGCATATGCATAAAGAGAATTAATGAGTGTGCCAAAGTAGGAGGATACCCATAAGACTATAAGAGAGTGTGAGAGAATAAGAATATATTGTGCTAAGTAGTGAGACTTGTGTTACTGATGAAAGTAGGGTCTTGATATATGGTTTGATATGAGTATACCGGTATATGACTAGTGATGGATGTATCACCTGATATTGAGGCAAGTGATGTATTGGAAGCAATAGATGAAAGAAGTGTCTAGAAATTGTGTGCAGGATGCACAGTAGGTGTTGAGTGTCAGTGTAAAAGTTCATGGAAGTAGAAGCATAAGTATTAGAAAATTTTAATGGTGTGTCATGGGTTGAGAAATATCAAGATTGGTCATAGAAGGTATGAAGTGTATCACTGATTAGTGTATCAGTCTGTAAAAGGTTAAAGGGAGATACTTATACATCAATCAAGATATGGAACCATATGCCTGCCTTTGAGGGTGAAGTAAAGCATGTGTATTATAATAGTTAATAACTAGTGCAAGTAATCGTAAGTTCAAGTAAGTGTGATGAGGTGATCTAATAATGAAGCTAGTATTACCATACCAAGATTGCTAGTGTTTCTACACCAAGGATTAGTTGAACAATGTGCTAGTAACAGTAAGTACCTTCTGTGATAATATTAGATTGGTGTATCAGTTGATGTGAATAGAAAATTATTGGAAGTAATAGTACAAGTAATCCAGGCAGTGCAAATTTTAGTTCATAGTTGAGGGGTGTAGACAACTGGTGTATTTGTGTGTACCTTGAGTGTTAGAGAATATGAATATATATGGGTATACTTAGATAGATGTGGGTTAAAAATGTGTATTAGTATATGAGTAGATGATGTGCATGTGTAAGGATCTGTTGGCTTGAGCATGCTTGAGATGGTACTGCAAACTGACTTGGGTGTCCATCTAGAGTTGTATTAGAGAGAGGAGTACTTAGTGTGGTGTTTTGCACTTGGTATGCACTTGAGTGATAAGAACAACTAGTATAAACAATTGCAGTAGGTAAGAGAGCTAGCAGTGGGTGTGCTTGTAGTAGAAATAGTGGTACCTAAAGGGATAGAGGAATCAACTTTGGATGCATCATTTGACCTATGGTTATGTTAGAAGTTCTTGGTATCAGGTTTTGGTATCAATAGACAAGTGTGCAATGAGGACGTATCTATGGATATCTTGTGGACTAGTGATTAGTTGATATGGGTATCAATATATAGGGATAGAAATTAGTGAGTGAATGTGCCAGAGTTAAGTGTACGTTAGAGGTTAAAGATGTCCAAGTAATGGGTTAGCAGGTTCTGTTCTTTTCTTTTCTTCTGTTCCTTTTTCGTCTATTTGATTGATTGATTGATTGATTCCTTAGTATCGTAGCTTGTATCAGTCATTTTCCTGCTAAAATATAATTAGTAGTATACCCTGACAGAGACTGCAATACCATGACAAAATAGACCATAACCATGCATGTTTTCTCTAGATTGCATGTTGTATGACTGTAGGTAAAATTTTCTTAGACCTTGATTGTTGGGGGTTTGACCGTAGTGAAGAATTAATAAAGAGGTTATGACTGGACAAAGAGAAATAAGGTGCCTTAAATTTCGAGAATAAATATTAATTTAAATAAAGAGTTAAGAATTTAATATGGCAGCATTGACGATTTTGTTAAATCACTGATTTTTATGAAGATTATGATATGATTGAATTTGTTATTAAATTTTGAGGAATTTAAGAAGATTGTCATTATAATTATTTGACTATAAGATGTACATTTAAATTTTATATTTTGAATGTTGTATTTGAAGATTTTGTAAGTATTACATTTTTTGAGTATTGTGTGCAAAAAAAAGGGGATCGAGGAATAAGATCACAAATGGATTGGTGTTTGAATTCAAATTTTGGGATAAGATTTCAAATTTTATAAATATGCATTTATTGGATTAGAGGATTGGATATAAAAAAATTTATATTTAGTTATTAACTTAAAATCTTGGAGGAGATTGTGATAAGAATGGAATTTGATTTTAAATTTGAAGATTTTCAGAAATATGATATTTATAGAATTATGAAATTTTTGTGAAATAATAATATGGATTTACTTCATGATTATATGGTTTGATGAATTTAATTTTGATGGTAAAATATAAATAAATAAATAAATACAACTATTGAGGATCTTAAATTTCGAGGACAAAATTTTTCGAAGGGGGGTAGACCTGTCACTACCACATTCTAAAAATAGGGGTAATTTTGTCATTTTATTTATTATAAGTATTGTGATTATTTATTTTAAATAATTGCATGATATGTATATGTATATATATATATATATATTATAATGTTCTTTAATGCATGAGTTAGTAGACTAGATCTAGAAGCCCACTTGATGAACCCCTGACCGAAGTATAGGACTATGGATTTAATTAGTAATTTTCGAGAATAATTATTGAGGTTATATTTTATTACGGTGATTTTATTTAATTATTGTACCTTACCGTTGCTTCGATATTGGGAGCGCTACACTAGCTTTTGTCTTCCAACAAATTCTACACCCTTATCCTAGACATGCCAGTCTTACATTCTTATCTTTATGTAACTCATAAATATGCTCTCTTGTGCTTCATTTTAGTCGCACAATATTCGTCGCAGATGTTTATTTTTAATTCCAAATAAATATAATTTTGTATCTTTGTGCGTTCCAATCAGAATTGGAGATACAATCTTGACCCGTTATGTACAACCCAAATTATGGTAATATTTTATTCTGAGCCTTCTACGTCCATGACACTTGTGTCCCACCTAATTTTAATCATATGTACTTTCAATTAATTTTAGAACACCATTTACATTAATTTTAATTAAATTAGTGTAAGGACCCAACTTAACCCAAAACTAGATCCAACACTAAACCAAACCCCCATTCACACCCTCAAGACTCATACTAAACTTCATACACCCTTTTTAGCCACTACATCACACCAAACATGGTATTTTCTCTCATTAAATCCCAATTTCCACTTTCTGTGCAATATTTTAATTGTTGAGGACTTTTATGCAAAAGTGCAATGTGGTGTCACCATCCTATTGGTCAAAGGCAATGAAGAACCAACCCCTCTCTCATTGACCGGTCTAACACTCTCTCTCTCTTCCCTTTTTTGTTTGTACACTCCCCTTCATATTAAATTATGGCCCTTCATTCAAAATGGAGCACCATCCTCACCACACACACCCTCCTATATATAATCCCTCATCCTAACCCCTTTTCAAATGAGCACATGGCCGGCCCTAATCCCTAGGTTGTCATCACCTCTCCTCCCTCATGCAAACACCATTATCCTCCCTTATTTTTTATCACCAACACCAAGCTTCAAACCGAACCTAACCCTAAACCACCCACTTCCTTCTTCATCATTCATCTCCGCCATCCTCTACCGTGGAGCAGTGACCACCACTGCTGTCGGCCACCGTCAGAACTCTATCAGCGTTGACCCGCTGTTAGTCTTCCCCGACCGCCTGGGTCTTCACCGCCGCCATTAAACACCATCACCACCATCGTCAACACCCTGCACCGCCGTCTCTTCCCCGACTCCTCCACCAATTACAGCAACGAAAGCCACCGACCTCTCCCTCTCTTCTCCGATCTCCTCCGCCTGAGAGCAGCACCTTCCCCAAGGCTCATCTTCTCCTCCTCGACTGAGCACCATCGCTCACCACCGCAACTCCACGACTTCCTATCCCATCGACACCGCTGGACCAGCCTGACTACACCATCACCCTTCGCCCCTCATCGCCGACTGCGCAGCCATCTCCGGCCACCCCTATTCTTCTTTACGTCTCCCTCGACTTCTCCATCATCTCCAACACCATCATCACGACACAGCCACCACCACCGGTCCTCACCATCCTTGACTCCACCACCATCCCGACCTCGACGAGCTCATCACCAGCACCACCATCGTCTTCACTATTGTCACCACGACCTTCCCAGCCCCGGTTAACCTCCTCCACCGAGCACGACCCCGTTCACAGTCGACTTCCCGGCCACTCCATCGTTGACCTCTCCATGACGAGCAATCATTATCAATCATCATCATCACCATCATCATCATCATCACCATCATCATTATCATCATCATCCCGTCGACCACCCCGACGATACGATGCCTTCATGATTCTGTCAACCTCATACACAGCCGAATCACCCTAGCCAGAGATGACCCACAGCAGCGTCACCCCCTCGTGCACGTGCACGCCAAGGCCAAGGTTCGAACTGCCTTCTTCGTGATTTCATGTGTGCTTGTGTAAATGCTATTAGGGATTAGCATATTTCTTTATGATAGTTTAGTTGATGTGATTGCAAGACCCGTGTCGGTGAACCTAATAACTAGTTGCGTGTATGCGTATAACAATTAGTTGATATATATATATATATATATATATATATATATATATATATATATATATTCCATAGAAATATATTGCTAGCACTATGTATAGCAGTATTATAGATATTGTATGACGATAAGTGTTAATTGTGGGTATCCCGTATTTATATGTATTTGCATGACCCTAGGTGTTAATGAACTGTCTGCCTTGTGTACACAAACGTACAGGCTTTAGACATGTGTTAGTGCCTGTTACTGTCGTGATATGCACAAATTTGAGGACATGACACCCATGCATTTAGATGCACACTTGACCCTGCTAGTTGACTAGTATCACCCCTAGCGTAGCCTTTGAGTTCTGTGTAATTATGGTTGTATATGTGCTAGTGTAATGACTGATGCTATATTATATTATATTTTATATATATAGGACCATTGGATCATTCTGCGAGACTTCGGGAGCTGGCTATTGGTATCGCCCGCTCAAGACCCTAGGCGAGTACATTCTCTGATAATTTTTGTTAATTGATAATTTCTATAATTCAAGTATTTAGAAATATTACATCTGATTCATGACACTGTGCTACACGGACTAGTATATAGATTGGATCTTCAGTCATGAGATATTACATTGGTTATCATTTTGACATTGTACACGATATTGATATTAGACATTGATGTTAGACCTTGTACATGATATATTGGACATTGCTCGTGTATCGTGACGTGTCATGGTTGGATCCACTGTACTAGTTGGGGGCGGAGAAATAGTTAGTGAGAAATATGATCATAACCCTATCGTACAAGTATAGAATCATGTTAGTGTTAATCATACACCTCACGTATGATTAGCCAGGCCATATAGCTCTCGTACATGTTCCCAAGCCGATCATATATCGAAGCTACTATTTCAAACACTTAGAATAGTTACAGTTCTCTATTTCAGTTCATATACTACATCACTCGTCTATGATATTGTAGCTCTTTCTCTTTATTTCATATATATGTACTGACTATGCCATATTATCTATTGCCTATTCTCTTTACTATTTGCCACTGCAACTATTTATTATTTTCTTTCAGTATATAGCATCATCTATTTATTGTTTTATAGTCCTTATCAAGTATCTGGAACTGTTATTGGGTTGTACTTCGTATCATCCAGAGTGAAAATATTTTTTAGACTGCGACTTAGAGGACTTGTTCCAGCATACTTAGAATTGGATGTTATTGTTTGCAGGTTAGACTATTTTTATTGTTTAGACTTGTGTTGTATTTCGTTTATATTCTCCGATATCTTATCGTGCTTTAGTTCTATGATTGAGTATTTCCATATTATATAGTGATATATGTGTCTCCTTATAGAGTTGGATATTCATGTGAGATTGATTGGTTAGTATTGTGACCTAGACAGCGTTCTACCGCCGATGCTGCGGCATAGGCTGGACGTAACCACATACTAGTGTACCTATATCGGGTGCGGGTCATGACAGATCTCCACACGCTCTCCATGCAAATAATATTTCCATAACTTCAGGAAAAAGATGACTGCTGTCAACTCCAAATCATGGGTATGATAGTTCTTCTCATGAGGACGCAATTGCCTAGATGCATAGGCAATCACTTTCCCATTCTGCTAAAGAACACAACCAAGACATTTTCTTGATGCATCACTATAAATAGTGAAACCTCCAAATCCTGATGGCAACGTCAAAATAGGAGCAGACGTCAACCTCATCTTCAAATCCTCAAAAGCAACCTAGCACTTCTCTGTTAAAACAAACTTTGCATCCTTCCTGGTGAGTCTAGTCATCTACTAGACAATCCTTAAAAAATCTTGCCCAGGAAGAACTCACACTGAACTCTGCTACTGAACTCGGGGTCTTCCAAGAGTCCACTGCTGCGATCTTCTTCGGATCAACCAAAATTCCATCACCAGTCACCACATGTCCTAAGAACTCCATCTTGTCCAAGAAGAACTCACACTTTGACAACTTCCCATACAGTTTCTCCTTTCTCAGCACATCCAACACATTCTGCAAATGCTCCTCATGCTCCTCCAGTATCTTTGAGTATATGAGTATATCATCGATCAACACCACCACGAACTTGGCAAGGTACATGTGGAATACCTTGTTCATCAATTCATAAATACCGCCGGGGCATTACTCAACCCAAACGACATCACCATAAACTCATACTGGCCATACCGAGTACTAAAAGTAGTCTTCAGAATGTCCTCCGGCTTCACTTTTACCTGGTGGTAGCCTAATCTCAAGTCTATCTTGGAAACTACCTTGGTGCTAGTCAACTGATCGAACATGTCATTAATCTATGGCAACGGGTATTTATTATTGATAGTGAGATTATTCAATGCCCTATAATCGATGCACATGCGCACCGATCCATCCTTCTTCGGTACAAATAATATCGGAGCTTCCTATAGTGAAGAACTAGATCTGATAAACCCCTTATCTTGCAACTCATCCACTTGCTTCTTCAGCTCGACCAGCTCGTTGTTGTTCACTCTATAGACATGCTGTGAAATTGGTTTTGCATCTGATACCAAATCTATAGAGAATTCAACATCTCGATATGGCGGCAATCCTGGCAATTCCTCAGAAAATACATCCAAGAACTCTGCTATCAAAGGATGCGATAACTCATTGTCTTCCACCATAGCTCCAAAGATAATGTATTCTCTCTGCTCTGCAGCTCCTCTAGAAAACTCAAACTCTGGCTCTCCAGACGGGCTAAACAAAACTCTACCTCCTCTACAATCTATACTAGCATGGTGCCTACTCAAGCAATTTATCCCGAGTACAATATCGTACCTCGGAAGTGGCATTACAAGTAGACACGAACTCAACTTCCGGCCTCCCAGAGTAACTCTTCGATCCTTGTAAATATCACTAACCAGGACAATGCCTCCCCCGGTCATGATCTTGCAAGTCCTAAGAAAAGACACAGCTACCAAATGATGCTTCAGAGTAAAAGAAACAGATACAAAACTATAGGAAGCACCACTATCAAATAAAGCTAAAGCTGGAATGGAATTAAGAAGAACAGAACCTGCGATGAAATCTTCGGTGGGCTCGACCTCCTCGACTGTCATAGCAAATGCTCGTCCTTGACGTGCACCTCCCTGATGCACGAGGCCACCTGCAGTACAGCCGAGGGGACCGTCGCTTCTGACCCAGTAGCATCGTTATGCCCAGCTGGAGATGCTCCCTGAACTGCACGACGAGGGTTGGAAGGACACTCTCTCAGTTGATGACCCTCGATACCATAATACAAATAAACTCCCAACCTTTTTCTACAACTTTCCAGATATTACAGGGCTTCTTGCAGTAGTGGAAGAAAGCTTGTTGTGACTGTCTCTTCTGCTGCGGTGCTTATTAAAACGGTGCCCTAGCTGGAGTCTGGTTCTGTTGTGGCTGCTGAAAAGGCCTGGACTAAAAATAAGGACGCTTAGCAGTCACTGTGGTACCGTTATCCCCCAGAAAAGAATCATGATCTCTCTTAGGTTTCAAACCTAAGTCCCACTCAACCTTGCATGCCTCCACAAGTATCTCTGAATATGTCTCATAGAAAGACGAAATGAGGATCTTCACTTCCCAGTTCAGACCCTCGCAGAAACGGATAGCTCGAACCTCCGGTTCCCTCACCAAATACTCTACAAATTGGCTCAGCCTATCGAACTCTGCGACATACTCCTCCACAGACATGCTCCTCTGAGTAAGGCCCTCAAAGTGCCTCCCCAAGTCTAACCTGTCCACTCGAGTGAAGAACTTCCTCTTGAAGAGGTCCTTGAACACCTACCAATACTACCCTGCATCAATAAGAAGTGGCTCATTTCTGAACCAAGTGTGGGCGATGTCGAAGAGCTGAAGTCCTACTGCCTCAACCTTCAGATCCTCCACAAAATGGGACACCCTCATGAAACGCTCAATATCCTCGAGCCAATCATCAGCATAGATGATGCCCTCAGTACCCTTAAAGACCTGAGGTTCCAGCTTCTTGAAGTCATGGATATTACCCGGTCGAAGCTGGGCAACCTGCGGAATAACCGCTACTGGATCGGAACTCCCCTCTCTACTGCAGCAAGGGCAAATTGGTCAAACTTGGTCAAACTAGCTATTTTTAGGTTGTATGAGTCCATCTCTAGCATATTGGGTCCATACACTATGTAACTAGGCCATACTGGCTATACTAGGAAACCAACAAGATACCGTATCCTAAGATACGCAATTAATTAGATATAAAAATATCATAGTATGTATATACAAACAATAATATATAATACTCCTAACTAAACTAATGCTAAGTGGATACCTTGGCTTTGAACCAAAAGCGGTATCACACCACCTATACTCCATCTTGATATACATACTCAATACCTTGAGTAAAATCCAATACCTTAACATTACCTTGGTATCACAAGGTATTTTGATATCTAATATATAATTACTACTCATAACCCACTATACAATAATATGTATTTAAAACTTATAACAATAATATTCTAACTATATACTAACATCTACTTGATATTTAATACCCGTACCCGAGATATCTCACTCTTATTGCCTTGGTGCAACCCAAGGTAATCTAGAAATAATGCTAACAAATATTAACTAGTACTTACGTATATATAAATCTTATATATATAATATACCAACTTATTTATAATATATACCTAACTATTAGCTTATTAATATAAACTAATAATTCACATATATATATATATATATATATATATATATATATATATATATATATATATATATATATATATATATATATATACTAATGTACTAGCTTACTAGCTTATCAAATAAATTAACTAGCTTATCTATTTATATATATATATATATATATATATATATATATATATATATATATATACTAGCTTATTTACTTACTAGCAACTAACTTATATATATATATATATATATATATATATATATATATATATATATATATATATATATACTAGCATAATAACTTATCAATAAGCTACAACTTATTGATAAGCTGCTGTCGCTGCTTATTGCCGCTGCTGCTTGCTGCCGTTGCTACTTGCTTCTTTCTGCTTCTGCTGCTTACCACTGTTGCTTCTGCTGTTGCTTCTTGGCTTCTGCTTCTTGCAGCTTTTCAACTGCTTTTGCTGCTGCTTCTCTTAGCTTTCCTCCCACTACTTATCATTGCTTTTCTTCACTGTTTTCATTATTTCGCACTGTTTTTCCATTGTTTCTTCTTCCTTCAAGCTCACACACATAAATACATATCTCATATATTTATATATACATCTACACAATATATATATATATATATATATATATATATATATATAAATATATATATATATATATATATATATATATATATATATAACACTATAATACATATATATATATATATATATATATTAGAGAAACACATGAGCTTCTACTCTCCCATGATCACCAACACATCAACATGAATTCTAGATCAACATATATATATATATATATATATATATATATATATATATATATATATATATATATATATATATATATCACATAATAATTATAATTACAATATTTATATTATCTATAATTGAATTAAAATGCAAAGAACACACACGTGAAGTGCATCGCACCCGTATCACAGTAGATATATGATACGCTTGCGATACGGCTCTACCACACAAACAATTGTATCCCAACGGACACGAGTAAGTCTAAAATAATAATTATGAATAATACGAAGAGTTAATTACTCAGCTACGTGTCCGTGTCACAATGTGACATGCTTAAACCCCCGTGTCACAGGAAAACCCCTAAATCAACCCGTATCTTTAAATTATCGAAATACGGCCTACACGTATACAATTATGGATACGACACTAGCCACACACAATCAAACATATCTCAATTTGGTCTAATTGACCTATTGACAAACACAAGTTGTGTCAATCTCGGAATTCTTCTAAAATTGACACAAAATACAACATAACTTCCTCCATAGGCCTCCTATGAATCTAATTTCAATTCCTATGGGTAGCCTTAGCATATGGGTGGTTCCTAATGATTAAAATACAGATTTAGAGTCTAAATAAAGGAAAAAACTAAATTATACCTATTGGGAGATGGATTTTCAATGAAACCTCCAAATTAAGTGAAAAGAGCTTCCAACTTATAGATCCTTGCTCCTCTTTGTAGATCCTTGCTTTAATAGCCTCCAATGATGATTTAAGAAGAAATTGGGAAGAAATTTGGGTTGAATTTGATGTAGGAATGAAAAAATTTGGAATAATAAATTCTAGATCTAGATTTGAAATAAAAATGAAGAGAGAGAAATTTTTTCATATTTTAAAATATGGCCGGCTCCTTCCCCCTTCCTCAAGCTCTATGTATGTCTAAAATTCTCCTTGAGGCCTCTCATGAAGAAAATAATTAAGGAAGAAAGGTTTTAGTCTAATTGGTTTGACTTAATTAATCTTCCTCCTAATGATTGGGCTTATTATTGGTGGGCTCAATTCTAACTAAAAATAAATGTTGGTCCATGGATCTAATCTAAACTAGTTAGGTCCACCAACACAAATCCAAAATAATATCTAACATCTAACAATAATTAAATAATATAAGAAATAAATATTCAATATGCACAATATTTAATTAATTATGAAATAACCAAAATATCCTTTCCTAGATAATGTGGTAGTGACAATGTTCATTTAGTTCTACCATTTCTATATTTATTATGTATTTTGTTTTTCTTGAGTCTAGGACATGTGAGTCAGATCGCATTTTGACACTAGTTGAATCCTAACCCAAAGTCCACTAAAAAATAAGCCTACCTAAACCAGAACCAACCCTAAACTCATTCTAACTCAAATACCCCACTTAAATACAAACCCAGTTGAGCCAAAACTTACCAGGACCTTACAAGAAATTGGTCAACCAGTCTGATTTCTACCTGAACTCTGCCCGAACCCAGTCACCCAAAACTGATTCCTGAATAAGAGTGCTAGACCTATTCTCATGGCTCAAATATTTAAAATTTTGAACATTTTAATACCGAGTTTTGCCCGAACTCTGCCCCAAAAAAACATATAAATAAGGAAGAATTTTCTATTTCTAGATATTAATTCACTCTCCATCTTCTCTATTCTCTAAAGTTCTTTAAACCTTCTCAATCTTCAAGACTACTTTCATTCTTCTAAATGCGAGTAAAATTTTGATTAGAAGTGTTTGAGTTGTATAAGCTTGGCTATTCAAAGCTACTTGTCAAAGTGTCTGAAGTCTTCGAGCTCTTCGGATCAAAGCTCGTGTCTGTACGAAGTCACAAGCGCTTCGGATCAGAGCTTGTATTTTCACTAATAGTGAAGTCAACTCCGAGCAAGAGTTCTCGGGACTGGACTACTCCTCTATGAGGGAAACAAGTATAAAAATCTCGTTATTTGCGTTTTCTCTTCTATACTCATTTAATATTCATATAGTGCTGCATTAATTACTAGTTGGTAACTGGCTTTACTTAGTCTTAATTTTAAATTGGGTATATATTCTGCTACACACTATTCAACCCCCTTCTAGAGTTGCCTAACGATCCTTCACATGATTGTTTTGCATATGCAATTTGAGCTAAGCGTCTGATCTCACTATGCGCCTAAGGGTGCTATGTGCCAGATAGTTATGCGTCGAGCTCGCTGAACAAATAACTTGCTATGTGCATGATTTCCATGCGCATGTCTCGCTATGTGTCAGGTTTATCTCATACGGCGGCTATTTTTGTGGCAGTTATACTCATGCGATCACTATTTTATGCGGCAGATTTTGCCATGAGGCAGATCTTGCTATGTGCCTGCTTGAGCTATGCGCCTGTACTTATGCGACAGTTCCATATGCACGTATATGATCCTATGCTCATGACTTGCCCTTTTGTTGTTGTTTTTTTGTTCTTTTCACTTGATTATTTTAATTCATCTTTTACCCTAAGAAGTTATAAGTGCTTATGAACCTAGTGACTACTGTGCCTAAGATTTTTATGCATAGTGACCAGTGCTTAAGATATCTTGATAGAGCTATAGGCTTAATTCGACTACTGGATAAAAAATTTCCATAAGGGCAATGACTGCGTACCTGACCTGAGCAATAGGCTATAATTTTAAAAGAGAAATTCATGTGATTGACTAATTGACCGGATATCCTGACTCGACTACTTGTTTACGTACTGATACCCCTGCTTACGCACCGAGTGTGCTATATGGTTTACTTGCACAATAAGGTGCCACTTGATCCTGCTTGTTATAAGATATCTTGTTCTCGATTGCTCTGGTACATACATTGTAGTTGGTTAGTAACCATAGCGTGGTTAGGATGGTTGTGAATTTTGCATTACGCTAGGGTGAATCTGGATTGGGCGTTTGGTCAACAATGTGGATACATACTATGCATACACGTGCCAAGGTACGCCATCTAGAAGGAAAGATTATGTGACCACGACATGAGATTCCATATAACGTTAGGATTGATTATGCAACTAAAATATATAGAGCATTGAGAAGAGAACGAAATCCCAAGATCATATATGACGACCACCTCCTAGACATTAATTCTGGCGTGCCAGGCTGGCTACCACCGAATACTGCATATCATCCACAATAGTGGATTATATTATCTGGCTACTATGTGATTTGCATTATTATTGATTCGTTAGCACGGTGGCCATACGAGGGACCGATGCCTATTCTATGTACAAAGTATTATTATTGGTTCGACTAGCCTTTCTCGAACATAGCATGATCTGAAGATCCTTATTATATTTCATAGGGTTTTTGTTTCTTCACTCGTGCTTCCTAGTGGTACTTTCTATTTAGGGTCTAACACCACTAGTTTTGTTTGGCCAGATTTGGAACCAGAGCCCGAGGATCCAACGTATCTTTCCATGGCTGATGGTGCGCACCAGATAGATAGCTGCCGAGGGACATAAGTGGGTTTTTTCTTCACCACTTATATTATATATTCGTTTCTTTTGGCGGCGTTTAGCCACCGACACTGTTTAGTTTCTTTTCCATGATTTTACTTATTCAGACTGTAACTAATTTCAGTCATGTACTATTGATACTCTACTAGCTTATCATTTTGTATAACTAGTTTCTTGATCATTTTGATAGAGCGTCTAGGATGCCTTAATGCTTTATCTTATATGTTTTATGTTCATTGCTTCTTGTTTGACTGATGGAGACATAGATGTTCTGTGTGACTCTAAGAGACTTTTTTGTAGTATACACCCCCTGGTCTATAAATAGCATTGATCGTATTATGGGGTACTTGCGTATTTTGTAATTTGTAGCTGGCCGTGTCATACTCCCATTCTCCGTATTCCGGTACTAGGGCGTGACAAGGTTTAATTGATGACCCATGCATGTCTTTTTTTTAGACTTGTGGGGTGTTATGGTTATTAGAGTCTCAATTAAATATATTCCCTTTGATATCCTGATTTGTTTTCCTCAACACTAAAGCTTGAACTTTTAAACTGATTGCCTACTTGCTTTTTCTCGTCTTATCAATTGATGCCTCCCTTTTCCTTAGGGCCACGTCATCCTCGGTTGTTGGAGCAATAATTGTGGTAGGGCAACTAGCAGGATAGGGTTCCACTCGACGTCAACAAGAGACAGTACCTTCTCAAGGTCAGATCCAGGTCAAGCCAGATATAGAGACTATTGAATAACAGATATCAGGGATTCCGGTACCCCCAGTGGTGCTAGAGGCACTTGGCACCCCTGCACTATTTGAGATCATCAGACGATTATTGGCTACTCAATAACATCAAATGGCAGTACAACAACATCAGAAGTTTCAGCAGCAAGAGTAGAACCTCTTGTTGAACCAAGGGTTGATTCAGGGGCATCGGTCAGATTTTGCCGATTTAACCCAAGGTATTTCGACGGCACCGAAGACATCGTCACGGCAAATGCTTGGTTCCATGACATTAAGACTATTCTAGCAGCGGCCAAGGTTCTAAATGAGGAGTAGATTGACCAAGTCCAATTGTAGCTTCAGGACCTTTCTTGTGATTAGTGATCATCGAAAGATGTGAGCTTAAGGCGTCTTATTCCCTAGGATAGCTTTCGGGCCAGGTTCAAGGCTAAGTACTTTGGAGTGGTAGAGTAGTATAAACTATAACAGAGGTTTATCAGTCTTAAGTAGGCCGGTAGAACCGTGGACGGTTATGCAATATAGTTTTGTAGGCTGAACATATTTTCTCCGATAATAGTGGCTACAGAGCCGGAGAGGGCGATAAGATTCCAACAGCGGCTTCACCTAAAAAATTTACAACTGGTAGAGGGATACGACTACCAGACTTTTGATACCGTATTGACAACGGCTAGGAGACATGAGATTACCATTCAAAGTTTTGCTTTGAGGACTAGGGTCCAGAAGAGGTCCCATGCCCATAATGGGAGAGGAGGAGCAGTACCCCGAACATCAGTACCATCACTTGGAGTTCATATCCATGATTCAGCATCGCGGAGGCCTGCGGCTACAGTAGTGACGATACCGGCATGACAATAGTAGCCCAGGAAGCATCAACAGCAGTTGTCACGATACGTACCCGTATACTCGGTCACAAGTACGTGGATATGTCCATCCTACGCCGCAACATCGGTGGTAGAACGTCGTCTAGACCTCAAATGTAAACCCCCTTCCCCAAATTTCTTATTTCAATTTATTAATTTCGACTAGTTTCTTTAGTATAATAAATTTGGAACAAATAATTAAACCTAATTATAACAAAGTCTATTTGAATTAGCCTTTTTAATTACTCTTAAAAATGTCATCTAACGTGTAACTAAATAATAATGAATTAAAGAATTATGTTAACAATTGATAATACTTAAAAGTTGAGTCATACTTGATTTAGTTAAATTAATGGTCTTCCATGAATTGAATTTATCTAATCCAATGCGTTGCTTGAAAACATATAGGCCCTATTTGGTTAGAAGTTTAAAAGCAGTGTACTGTATATAGTCATATGCTATTACCAAGTTAATTATAGTCTTATGCTATTGATATGAGCATTCTAGGTATTTTGTGTGTGTATATATATATATATATATATATATATATATATATATATATATATATATAGAGAGAGAGAGAGAGAGAGAGAGAGACTCATATAAACTAGTATTTATAATACCTTAGCCATATCCAAGATACTACCCAATATCTAGTTCTAATACCTATACTTCATGCCAATATCTTAACCTATACAATATATTTGGTTATCTAATTTATTCCTAGTTACAACATATATCTATATGCGCACACATCATATACTATAGATACCTTAGTAATTTACATAGTATCTTAAAATAATATTTAACTTTACCTACTTGACAATACCAGCTATTGTTTAACATTAGATACCTGACACTATCTAGGATACTTAGGATACGTAGTCTAGGATCTTGACACAAACTCTAATACCTTAACCATCACTTATATCTCTAACATAGCACATATACTATACTTGCATAACTTTGTTCTGGCACAACTCCAAACCCTACTACACTGCTGAATACCCTGGTAACTACCCCCTCCGCACTTACTACAATATGCAAGAACCTGATGAGCATTGCACTATACTCCAGGGCACTCTCGACTCCTAGTAACTAGACCACCATCCTGTTGTTATAGTAAGCAGTGGACTGCTGCAGTTGCAACAGGCCCAAGCTGCTGCCACTGTTATAATGGTACACACTTTCCTCTCCCAACTCCAGAATACTGCAGTACACTTACAATCTTTTCACTACACATAATTTCACATGATACACTCCTCATTGATACCTGTTCTGATACAGAGTTGTGTACCAATTTGCACACACTGAATTGCACATACGTGTACACCGGTTTCCTACACTCATCCAATAAACACCATCTCCTATGATATACATGTATACACAAAATAGTCTCGACACACATTAATGCACACTCTCCACTACACTAAATACTCTTGACACCAACAATATCCATCATGAACCCATGCACATCAAATATACACTAACCCAATACCACTATGATACCAACCCATAATATTTTCTCATATATATATATATATATATATATATATATATATATATATATATATATGAACAACTATATAGACAAATAGTACAATTTGATATTCAACCATAACAAAATATATATAAACTAGTTATATACATAATTACTATCCTAATATAAAGAGCATATAAAACTAATTATCAATATAAGGAGGATTGACACTAAAGGACACCAATACATAGAAATTACCAATTCTAACCATGCGTATCATGTCATATCATGATATGATCACTACGTATCTAATTATGGATACTAGGACACAAGCACACACTCAATTAGAAACAAATCCTCATGAGGATAACACACAAATACTTGGTGGTCACCAATTCATAATTCTACCAAATTGAACATAGAAAACACCATTCCACCATGCAAAATCCTAGATCTAATAGAATTGAGGCCTCTACTATTTACCACTAGGGAGTCATTTCCACCTATGTGAGGGTTCTTATTGGTTTAATTTGGGATTCTACTATAGAAATTGAGGAAAATAAGAGAATTACCAATTGGGAGTTGTGTCCCAATGAAGCGCTATAAATTTGGACACAAAGAGGGTAAATTGGACACGATCCTCCTAGCTTGACACCTCTCTCAGCTCCTCCTTGGGCTCCAAGTCTTCTAGCTTTCCATAGAAAGGGAATTGGGTTGAATTTGAGTGGAATTGGAATAGAAATTGGGGGAAATTGGAATGACTTGTGGAAGAAGACTTGAGGAAGAAGAAGGAAATTTGGAGAAAAAAATGAAGTGGATACCTCTCCAATAGGACTGCCCACTATAGGTGGTTATGGAGTTGGGTTTAATTAGAAGTTTACCCCTCTCTTCTCTAATTTGGTTTTTAGATCTAATATGAATGTAATCTTTTTGGTTAGGAATGAATCTAATTAGTTATGGGTGACAATTAGCTATTCTAAAAGGAATATTCTATCCATGACAATTGGCACTAATTAATTATAACTAAAAATTTAATTAATTATAACTATATGCTAACAACCAAAAAATAAAATAACAAAAATATTCCTAGTCCTAATTTTAGATGATTACAATTCTACCCTCCTTAGAAAAAAATTGTCATCAAAATTTAAGGTAGTTAGCAGTATAGGAAGCAGATAAGCAAGAGATTATACGTTACCTCTCAAGATAAATGAAATTCCAGAATCCTTCATATAATAAAGAATATAAAAAAGACAAGAAAGATTGGAGATAACTAGAAAACACAATCAACTACAATAGTTTAGGAAAGGGTTTTCTATACACTCTCTGGAATATGAAAAAGAACCTATAAAAATATGAAATATAACTAATGTATTATATAACTAAGAGAAATAAAACTAGATCATGAAACTGGAATAAGAATACTAGTCTAGATCTTTAAAGATGTCATCTTATGATCCACTATGCAAGAGAAGTCTCGACTAAAATATCACTCTGATGTCCAGGAACGTGGAGCACAACAACTCCTAAAAATATTATCCAGTCAGGATGGAACGAGCACAACTCTAACAGTAGTTCAATTACATAATAAAGACTATAAAACAGTAATAGTAAATGTAATATATGATGAGAAAGTAAAACTGATATCATGGCAATGGCAAATATGAGAAATAGGTAAGTGTCATGACCCACACTAGAATATTCGGGCACAAGTACATGGGTATGTCCAGCCTACGCCATATCATCGGCGGTAGAATGATGTCTAGACCTCAATGAAATCATCTTCAACCATTCCAAGAATAACTAGTATCATCATAACTCAATCACAGTATACTAAGAAATATATGATATGGAAAGTAATCCAAACAACTAACTAAGAGAAAAAAAAACTAGAGCATGATATGGAAATAAGAAACACTAGTCTAGATATCTACATATGTCAACTTATAATCCACCATGTAAGAGCAGTCTAAACTATAACATCACTCTAACGTCCAGGAACGTGGGGCACAACAATCGATAAAAATATTATCCAGTTAGGATGGAACCAGAACAACTCTAACAGCAGTTTCAATACATGATAAAGACTATAAAACAGTAAATAATAACAAAATACATAATGGACAAGTAAGTATAGAAACATGATACATAAATAGTATGAAACAGATAAGTATAAAAGTATAAAAAAGTAAATAAAGGGAACAGATAAGTATGGCAGTAAAGACAAATTAAATATGTGAAGTCCAACAAATATAGAAATGTATGAATGTAACCAACAAATATAGAGTGGAAGCAGGGAAGACTACATATGTAAGTGTTTTAAAATACCAAGTCGACATGTGAACGGCTAGGGGATAAAATTTGGCAAACCAGACGTATCGTGTGTGGCTGCTTTTGTTCCAATAAGACCATGGGATAGAAATGGTAGTTCACACATCTCCTGGATATTTTTTTCTTCCAACTAGTACTCATGGATCTAGGTCCCTACATGAAGAATCATAATAGTCCAAAGAATTCAATAGTCGAGAAAATGCATTAGTCCAGTAATACATTAGTACAAAAGATCAATAGACCTGAAACTACGTACCTGATGACAATAAATCCATATAATACTAATTCGTGTATCCAGCGTGTCAGGAATCAAGTAAAATAATACTATAAACATATAGCATAGAATATATCAAGTAAGAAAACTAACAGAGAATGTACTCGCCAGTGGTCCTAAGCCTGTGTGGTACAGTATCAGAATCTGTATCGAATCCCAAGTAACCTATATTATGAATTGTCAATGTCAATATGTGCATAAACTAATGAATATTCTATCACTTGGATTTTATACTAATATATATCTACATTATATCTTTAGTCTATTGGTGATAAAACTATGGTCATATCCATGTTTTTATGAATACCTATAAAAACCTATGTTGTTTAGTTATTTCCCTATTTGTAACTAATATGGCACCTATTAGACCTATTCAATAAATTTTGGGGTTAAAATATATCTTAGTCCTTCGTATCAGCTTTTCAAAATTCAAACGGATTGAATTTTTGTGTCCAGAAGCTTCCAAAATCACGAAAACACCAAAATACGTTTATTTTTGGACACCTGATGCTCAAACAAATTTACAGAAAGTTTCATATCGAGTTTGGCTTATTAATTTATATATTTGAAAAGCTAACTTTGATATATTTCTGTTAAAAAAAGGAAGATTAATCAGAGTCCTGAGTTAGGAGTTGTTGTATTTCTAAATTGCTATAGCTGCTAAAAATAAGACTGAAAACTATAACAAATTTGGGTTGTTTTAGACAAAAGAACATATGTATACACCTAATTAACACATATGAACACAATTACATAAGAATCACCAATTATAACCACACATATCATGAATTATCATGACACGAACCTAGGTATCTAATTTTGGACACAAGGACACAAGCATAACTCAATTTGGACACAATTATCTTTAGGAACATGTATCAAATACTTGGTGTACACAAATTCGTAATTCTACCAAATTAATCATAGAAAACATAATTTTACCACACAAAAGCCTAGATCTAATAAATTTGAGGCCTCTACCACCTAGATCTACCATTAGAAAATCATTTCCACCTATAAAATGGTTCATATTGGTTCAATTTAGGTTTCTAACCTAGAAATTGGTGGAAATTAGATATTTATCCAATTTTTGTGTGTGTCTTCTTTGAAGAACTCCGAATTTGGACAAGAAAAAGTCGAATCGGACATGATACTTAATGCTTGGACACCTCTTCAAGCTTTCCCTTGTATTCTCCAAGCCTCTATCTCTCCATTGGAAAGGTAATGAGGATGAATTTGGGTTTATTTAAGTGGTTGGAGGTGGAAAATGGGTTTGGTAATGGAGTGGCTTGGGGAAGAAGAAGACTTGAGGAGGAAGAAGAAGTTTGGAGAAGGAAAAGAGATAAAATGAAATAGAGAGAGTTGACCACTTATGGTGAGTGTGAAGTTGGTGATATCTACAAGTTTGCCATTCTAGTTTAATTTAAATTCTAGATCTAGTATGAATGGAATCTAATTGTTATGGAGGGAATCTAATTAGTTATGGATGGCATCTAGCTAACTAAAAAGAAAATATTCTATCAATGCAAATAAAAAGTAATTAATTCTAAACCAACCACTAATTTAATATAACTATATGATTAGCATAAAAAGGTAAATTGACAAAAATATTCCTAATAGTGAAAATTAGTGGTTACAAATCTACCCCTCATAAAATAATTTTGTCCTCGAAATTAAAAGAATAACTAGGCTAGAAAAGATTAATTGGTCTTGCAAAAGGTGGCAGCTTATACTATTATAAATTTTAATAAGAACCCTTACTACACCGGGAAAAAATATGAAGAAGGAAATGATATATATATATATATATATATACATATATATATATATATATATATATATATATATATATATATATATATATATATATAGCTCAAGATAGGAATGTTCTTGTAGAGTCATGATTTGTCCTTGAATCCTCTAAAAGTTACATATCCAAGATAGAAACTAGCACAAGAAGAAGATAGATTATCAAGATACTATATGTTAACTCTAAAGGTAACAGAGTCAAGAAAATCTTTTATATCATGAAGAATATAAAGAAGACAAGAAAGATTGGATATAACTAAGAAATACAATCAAGTACAATAGTTTAAAAAAGTTTCCTATACACCCTCTAGAATAAAAATAAGAAGCCTATAACCATCCCTATCTTATGTTCTAGGAGAATGAATAAGAGGTATTAAAGAGGTCGAGCCTTATAGGATGTGAGAATACCTATTTTTATTATATACTTAAAGATCTCAAACCTATACCCAGGTATTACCTATGTTTAGAGATACCTCATACCTACTTATACAACCTACATAAATAACTCATCTTACCTTATCTCTCATATATATATATATATATATATATATATATATATATATATATATATATATATATATATATATATATATATCATACTCTAATACTCTTTGACACTTGACATGGATACTATACTTGACACTAACACTAGTCATATACTCATGACACTCAAATACCCCACACTCATATATCCTATTGCTACATATTCATCACTCTAGAACATTGTCTTTAGGATTCTTATCCAAATTCTTGACACTATCTATACAAGACACTAACTCTTACACATGACACTCGTGTGATACCCTCATACCAAGATATTCCAGTACCTCATCTGTATATAATACATTAGTCACTAGGTTACTCGTATCCTAAATATTCATGATACTTGAAATACCCTGGATCTTGACACTTAAATACTCTTCTTATCTTGATATTTGGATGCAACACATACTCTAATACCTAATAATCACTCTAGGACACTCACATGTATCTGGATATCAATATAAACATTACTTTCTACCCACTATGACACTAACACACTTGACATTATGATATGATACTGGTACTATTCTACCCATCATCATACAACTCACTGATTCATAACAACTTCCACACTCTAATACACTTGCAAATGTACCCATACTAACTAAAACTTACTCCCATACAAGTTACCCCTCTTTTTTCACTGCCTGGAACACCTGCACTCCTACTCCTGTCATGCTAAGTCCCAAAATATATAGGACTAGGAATACATAATCATGCCAGCTACGTATTCAACCAAACTCTTGTCCGACTCGAATACATATAAGTTGTACTAAAATGGTCATTATCTAGATAACATAATAAATAAATATCTATATCTCAATCCACAAGGACACAAAATATAAATAATAAACTATATATCATGACCCTCATCCAGTGTGAGGGCACGAGTACGTGGGTGCGTCCAGCCTATACCGCATCATCGGTAATAGAATATTATCTAGTTCAAAAATACTATATAATCATCTCATACAATAATATATAAAATCTGTCAATGATATCTCAACTCCAAACAGAGGACAATATGACTATAAATATGATAATCAATACTCAATCACAATAAAACTAGAGGAAGATAGTGACACGATATTAAATAGAAGAAATAGAATCATAAAGTCTCAAACTAGACATCTCCACAATATCCAAGTCTAAATAGTCTAACAACAAAGCACAAATAGTCTCAAATATATATAATATATATTTACCATATCTAAACTTATATATATATATATATATATATATATATATATATATATATATAAAGTATCTTCGTACTTTACTTAGTCTTACAACTCTATACTAGTATCTCATCATTATCTCTTACCTTGCCATGGTATCCTAATTTGTCTTGAACTTAATCTAGTAGCTTGAACAAATCTACATTCCTAATACCACCACCTTGTTATATGTCATGGTACCAAGATATCTCCAATACCCAATTAGACTCTAATACTAGTATTAACTTCATAGCTCACTACTATAACTCAACTTTATACCTATCCTAAGAACCCCAATTGTTACACTATAGTATAAATACTTTAACTTACTCTCACCATGGCACATGTACCATGGTACCATCCTACTCACTTAATACCTAAGTGTCACATGACACTAACCTACACTCAACTCACAACCTTGATACTAGCTTGACACTTGACACTTGACACTTGACACTACCCCTATCTTGCTTTACACTTAACTCACATGTACCATTATAACTCACAAATGGTTTATCTCACATAAACTATACTAGTAATACCTCACACTCACACACACTCGTATACCTTAATGCAGTATCAAACCCTTGACATTAGGTACCCTACTGGCCCTCACATACTGCTACCATATTATCTACAAACACTCACACTATTATCCACACTTAAAACTCACAGCCACCCAACTTGCACATACTGAACAAGCTTCTCCCTCCTGCACAACAATGCAATTTACCTTGACTTCACTGCAGTTCAACTCTGAACTCAACATCTGTAGAACCCACCCATTTCTTAACTCATAATACTTCACTCTAAATACCTCCACATACACTCACTAGCATATATACATAAAACCTCACTACTTTTCCCTATCGATACCTTTAAGTATCAGACACCCTCACATCAAGAATGAACACACTGACAATACCACCTATATATTAGCAAGTCACTGAATGCACATTATCGAACACAAAATTTGAACACCAAAACCATACCCTCTCTAGATTGTATCTAAATTCATATCACATCAACACTCAACACTTAATACCCTCATATCACCTCATCTTACTGCAACAACTGTCACGACCCGCACCCGAAAATTGGGCATGAGTCGTGGGTACGTCCAGCCTACGCCGCAGCATCGGCGGTAGAACGCTGTCTAGGTCACAACATAGTATATCCTGTCAATAGTCTCAACTCCGTACGGAGGACAATGATAAATAAAACACAATTCTATAATATACTCAATCACAACTATAAACAAAATGGCACGATGAGAATTGAAAAGAGTTCTATTTAAACCAACCACAAGAAGTCCAACTCAAATCCTGGGTCTAAATGACCTCACAAAGTCACAAATAACATAAATACAACTCAGTCTCAGTCTAAACAATAATGCAGAAAAGTAATCTAAGAACAGGCTGGTAAGTTCTCCTCTAGGATAGGCACCTCCTCTGGGATTTCTGGGGTGAAATCTCCCTCTATTCCTGGGCCGTAATGAGTAGGGCAAAAGTCCTCCAGGTCCTCTGAAAATGTTGTTATCCAGTCAGGATTGGAGCGAAGCACAAGCACTAACAGCAGTTTCATTAAATTGACAAAATCTATAAACAGTGTAAGAGATACAAGATGGAAATAACAGCTGAACATGTGAAGTACTGGAGAAATGAAATAGACAATAAAGCATCTAGCAATGAGCAATAAATAGTGAATGCTAGAACAAGTAATCTGAATAAAGATAAAACATCTAGCTAAGTGTTTGAAATATTAGTTTATTATGTGATCGGCTTGGGACTGGATCAGGCTGGTTATATATGATTAGCTATGATTCTTTTAGGTCAGGCTAACCGCATGGTTAGCTATGGTGCATATAGTGGTCAGGCTAATCATATATAACAGCTATGGAGCATATAAGTGGTCAGGCTGCACCCGACGTGAGAAGTGGGGTGAGCTATGGTACATATAATATTTGGATATGATCACATAATCTACTAATAGTTCCCCATCCCCCAGCTAGCACGATGGATTCCAACCACGACTCCTCATGATGGGGATCTAGGGTGCTAACCCGTGTATCCATAGTGTCGGAATCAAGTATGAAATATACTACAATTTATAGAAGTAATCAACCATGAAAACTGTCAGAGAATGTACTCGCCTGTGGTCCTGAGCAAGGTGTGAGGATCGATGTCCAAAATGGGATCAAAATGACCTAATATAGAAATTCAATGTTAAAATGATGAATTAAAGGAATGAGCATGATTAACTAATTAAATACGGGTTTCTAGGTCATACTAAGGTTTACTGATCAATACTAGGTCCAACTAAGTCAATACCCAAATTCGGGTTCCAAAATACCTATCAAGTTGTCCTATTAAGTCCCACTAGCTATATCATGCTATCTATAGGTTTTCTAAGCCATACTAGTTAGTATAATATACTAAATATAATAATATACTATATAGCCATATATTCATACTGGTATCTTATAGTACCTTAAATATACCCAGTATCTAGACGCCAATACCTTAACCAACTATATTACCTAACCATTATTCATTACCTAGCTATACACATATAATTCCTTACTCTTATACCCAATAGAATACACCACCACTCATTAGAACAATACCCTCTTGACACTAACTATACACCTATAATCTTTTATTGTTGTCAACAATGCCACACCCAACTAGATACTAACTTGGAAAATCTGACCTGGCACATCTGCAACAAGGCAGTGCACATAGGTTTTTAAGTTTGCAGACTCCTCAAGCCACTCCAAATATTCGAACTCAATATATACACCCAATCAATGCTACACACAAGCTTAACACTAAGCACTCCTACCTCACATGTCCATGCCACACTTCGACACTCAAATACTCACTCACTTAACACTTAGTACACACTAGGAAGTCTGGTACCACACTATACAATAGGCATAGGATCCCCACTCACTAACCCTACTCATATCAGCTATGAACCTCACTGGTACACTCTTACCCATTGATACTAATCTCACATCGGCTCAAAGCACTTCAGACTCTTTCTTCCTCATCTGTCTACTGTACACAGGTACCTCATACCCTACTGAAACCTGAATACTCTTGTACCCTACAGAACATGAATACATACACTTGGTACCGTGCACTGATACTTATTGATGATACACAAACTTCACATAAGCACATACTCTCCATATTTGAATTACTGATACTTAAGTATTTATCTATCCCCTTAGCTATAGCTAACATTAACTTACGTTCTGCAACTGAACTTTTAAGTACCCAATCCGTTGAAACTTGTATACATATCTGATACATGAGGACTAATACACTTGTGTATCAGTCTCCCCATGAACAATACCTCATTCAATGACCCCCGTAACTGAGAACACTGAAAGAACCTAAGACTCCTTCACTGAACCCCCAATCATACTACCTCAGATACCATGTATCAGGCCTGATTGCATGACTAAAGATCTGCACATCTTAGTCCTATCAGTTGACTGCTCCCCCTTGGTTACTGCTCCCAGGTTCAAACCCAGTGCACTCCAATGCAGCCTACAAGGAATTAAGGTACTACAACCATCCCGGCACCCGAGTTTCCACCTTAACTCCTTGCTATCATTGCAACTCACCCCTTTGCTTCCAACATGCATCACCAATTTCTCAACCCAAGTCTCGAGCACCTCAAGCTTACATCACATACTCTAATATACAACCTTACTGGTACTCTCCTCAACCTGCTACTCCTTGCTCTAGTAGTACATTAAACTTTTGCTACCTAACTGTTGATCTTCTACGTTAACCCAGGAACACAGACACTTACTGAAACTAGTTTATCAATCTTCACTGATACACTGAGAAATATCACTCGAGCCTTACCTTTAGTCCAACCTGGACCACAACCCGATCCTCAACCACCCAAAATTAATACTACCTGCAGGTAAGACCTCACTCCCTATTGCGACCCCAACTCCTCTCTCCCAAATTGCTGCACTCTACAACCATTATCCAGTCCACACCCCTCAAATAATAATGGCATCAACTAACACCCATGACCACAACAGCAATAACAGCAGCTGCTAATGCAATGTCTATTGTTGCTGCTACGGATACACACTGACATCAGATACTGCTACCAAATGCTACTGCCCCTAACACATCTACACAGAAACACACACTGACACAGTTCCAAACCCGACTATCAGGCCCTCAATACACCCTGCTCACAGTGCACAGTTCTGAGCCAAAACCCGACTGTGCACAGTTCTCTCACTGCACATCCCCCACAGTGCATTCTTCCCCCAAACACACAACAATCTGCAACATATGCATAAATATATATATATATATACACATCATACATCAATTTAGATTATAGTAAAATAGGTTAGATAGGTAATTCCATCTTGGCATTACAACAAACACTTATCATGTAGAAATAGAGTTTCATCTAGTTTACTCATGAACCCAACTTAAAACCCTAAAAATCGAGTTCAACCAACACACATGGGATGAAATCAATCTACCTACGAATACCTAGGGTTAGGGTTCCTGATAATTGGGGAAAACAAATGTTGGTCACCAAAACCTAATCCAAAAACCCTAAATTCAAATTACACAGCAAGGGGGTTCCCTAATGGCCAATAATTGACAGAAAAACAGAGATTACATGTATAAAATGGGGTTTTACCTGCAAGGAGATGGTTCCCTATGAAAGTTCTTCCTTCCCAAGTCTCCTTGAGCCAAGTTTCCCTGATTTCCTTGCTTTGGAGGAGGAGAAAATGGAAGCCCTAGGTTTAATCTCGAAAATGGGGTGGGGAATTGGTTTCTCTTGTGGAGGCTAGGGTTTCTTCTACTACATGAAGAATGGTGGCTCCCTTTTATATAACAACTAGGTTAGGGTTTCCAAGCTTAGTTTTAGGTTAAACCTTTATGTTAAGTCATGTAGAACCTAATTGACTAAGGTTTAGGTCTGCTAGAGTTTGAGGTTCCATCTTAAATTTAAAAATTCTAGGGTTTTGCTAGAATAGGGTTTACAAATTAGGGTTTGGTCATTAGGGTTTGCCCTAATGCGTTCTAGGGTTAGACCTAAAACCAAATATCACCTACAATATATAATAGTTATAAAACTCAGCAAATAATTTAATACATAATTATTTTAAAATAGTGAAATTACACAATTGCCCTTATTTGGAAAAGTGGTAGTGACAACAACTGATTTGAAGACCAACACTTCAATCTTAGGTATCCACCCCTCACCATATCTGGTTGCTGCTGCAACCTCCTCTTCCCAATATAGTTTTTGCACCCATCTATACTTATTTTTGTCTGATACCAACTGTAGATACCCAAAGACCCCACTGCTTACAAATACTTTCCTTATCTAACATCACAGGCACACACTCACATCACCCACTTTCCTCAAACATCATTACAGTCTCAAATCCCAGGTGCATACACACACACCTATAAACACTGTAAACACAACATTCACAACCCTAAAACTCGAGCACTTGACACACAATTGCATTAATCACATGGGTTTGGATGTTTCATATCCATCCTCACTAGTGTACACCCTACCATTACGCCAACTATACACACACCAACATCCACACTCCCTCCAATACTCACATACCTACAGAACTAATAACTGAATTCAGTCCTATTATTTCAGTTGTACTACCTCCTTTACTTCTCAAATCTGTTAATACACAGTCCCAAACTCAGTCCCCCGTTCACTGATACCCTTACAATACTCATCTCACCCAAAGTCGATACTTAAATCAACAAACTCAAATACAGTACCCTCAACTCTAGGATACTTAAACCTGGTAACTTCACTCAACTGTGTAATAATTTATATACTGCACTCTCTATTCTGATACTCCAATCCAACTGTACATATGCAATCCTAATACTACTCATGTGATACTCTCAAGTACACACACATCAACACTAAGCACACTAACTCACCTACTGCTTATAATTGCAGTTTCCCCAACCTAGACTGACACCTCTTATTGCTGCTGTTCTTTCAGTTTTCCTATTTCTGCAGTATAGAAATCCATATACACATCACTCGATCTCCAATATTCTTCTCACTTGGTGCACACATCTCTACAAAAATTGGTATACTGGCACATTGGTGCAACTATTGTCCCCACATGGATGCAACACTCAGGTATATATCTCACACATTACAAACACTATAATCTCTAAGTTGTTGATGATACACTCCACAACTCCAACTCTGACACAGATGCACACTCACATACCACAAGTGTCTCACTAGTACACCCTTACCAATACACAAACTCCACATTCAAGCTATGGCTAATAAAATATTTAATACACTCATATTTGCACAATCAACAGCTCACAAGCTCCACACACACCACTAATAAATAATTAATCAAACACCAAAGGTGTCATGACACACATACAAGTATCTACCCAAATGTTCATGTGATACACCTTTGATACCACCATCAACATCACCAAAACACTATTAAACACTAATTATTAGAATAAATATAGTGCCATTAAAGCTAACAACAATTATTCTAATGCATTGTATAGAAATTATATGCTAGGACCCAATATATATTAAAATACTCATCCTATAACACTATATTATGGTGTATCATGATACATACTTACCGTGTCCAATTGTGGACACGTACGCCATTGCAAATCACGTACCTCACTCTAAAATCACTAAAGGAATATTTTATCAAACACCTAATGGCTCAAACTCATATTTCTCCCAATTTGGTCATAAAAGTTAATGTAACTTACAATATAGCCCCTATGAACCTAGTTCTTTTTATATGGATAGTTCTTAGCCGTGGAAGGGTTCCTATAGGTATAATACACCAACTATAATCGAAATTGATAGAAAAATAGAAATCTTACCTATTGGGGGATAGCTTCCCAATATCATCACTAATGGACACACATGGAAAGTTAGACTCAATTCTCAAGCCAAAGCTTCCCTCCTCAAGTGCTCCTTGCAATCCAAGCTCTTAGCCTTCTTTGGGAATCAAAATAAGAGGAATAAGATTTGTGAATGGGTGGATTAGGGTTTGCTTCCAATTTGGGGATAAATTAATTTAGAAAGCAAATGGATGCTATTAATGAATAAAGAGGCTTATATAGCCTTTTAATAGGGTTAGGGTTAGGAATAGATAATAAGACTTAAAAGCTCCTCTCCATGTCATGAATATAATATATTTCATTAAAGAAGGAATCTCTACAACTTGTGAGAATATTCTATTCTTTAATCTAAATAAATCACTAATTAATCTAACAAAACCATGACTAGTCTAATGTGTCCAAAGTGGTTCAATTAGTCTAGTTTAGGTTATACCAACTCTAAGTCCAAACTACTAGCTAGCACACTCATAATAAAATAAATGTATCCATATTACTATAATACAATATTTATGAAACGACAAAAATACCCCTCTATGGAAAAGTTGTGGCTATACTATATGTGCTAAAGTCGGCTGTACAGTAACACACAAGCTCGAATAGACTCGAAAAAAATATGAGTCTATAAAACTAAGCTATATCCACAAAAATAAGTAATAATAAATAAATATAGATACGAAAGAATATGATGCACGTATCAACTACATATACCAGAATCCTAGAGAAATAATCATCCACCAATATACTCCACTAATCCAGCTCAGCAATAACCTGGGGACAAAATTCGGATCTAGGTCCTCAGGGGACATAGTAAGGTACAGAAACAGTAAAATAGCACAAGGGTGCTCCGGGTATAAATACAGTAACCAACTAAGTGAATGCACCTGAGAACATCACTTATACGCTAGACCACCGATGTGTAAATCAATATAAATCTCCAGGCTCCGTCATGGAACCTGCAGTAACTAATAAAAATTCGAAACTCTCGTAAGAGTTCACGGTAACATAGTGAATAATAGTAACCCAACGTCTCGAGTACGCTCTCCCCTCCCAATGTAACCTTACTTCTCATGTCCAAAACACGCAAGATCAATCACTAACTAAGTACTGAGTCAACTGTGTAAATTTAAATATGTCATCTATCTCATGTCACGAGTCCAATCCTAACACAAAATTTAGAATCCCTAAATATCTCAAGTATGGATCCTGTCAATGCAAGTTGTGTCAGCGTGAAAGAAGTTGCACGAACAGGGTATCACGATAATAATGCAACTACTCGATACATAACTCCGCTGATGGATGTCGGCAACCAAATGTAACTCAGACGCTAAGTATCGGCCACGGTCCTATGGTCACAATATAATATAAGCAGTAAATAGAATACAACAAGAACCAGTAGTAAACACAAGGCAAAAGATCTGTGAACGAAGGCAAGGTACACTTGCCTATTTTCGGATATTGAGAAGTAGTTGGTCCTACGTCCAAGTCCGAAGTCTCCGCAGAGCCTAAAGAACAGATTTAAGAACTTATTTAATTAACTAGGTTAATATCTCTAATTATTAAATATTACTTATACAAACATAGCTTAGGCCTACAAACTGATATTTATACTTAGATGGTTTAAAACATATGCCCGTTCAAGGCCTCGGTTAAAAATTATACTAAGTATGGTAGAAAACCAGAAGGAAAACCTATCTATATATCCCTTTACTCATTATTTTGGTATTCCTTCACCATTCTTTACCACACCTATGGCTCTCTCATGGGCTGCATTCATACTGTACATAAAAACATTCTCCATCCTCATTATGCAAACTCTGCTCTCCTATACATATTCTCATATAAATCCCTCACACATTATATAGTTTAAGAACACAATTGTACGATCGCTCACCATTCTACTTATGCATCATTAATCCCCCTCACCTACAATATTCACCACACACTGCCATAGCTAGCCAATGTAGGTATATGATAAAGTTTATATTAGAATCAAGAAATCCATTTTGCATCAATTTCTAGTATTTAGTACACCCAAATATAATTCCATTTCTCTACTTGCACTGTTAAAGTTTTAAGATGTACTTAGCCAACCAACCATCAAGTGGTTCCACACTCATATCCAAAACAGACAAACATGCACTTAGATGGCTAGCTCGACGCATGGAGTACCTAGCCCTTTGCTCATTCTTCTATGCAAAAATATCTTCATGCAAATAACAAGAAGGGTACCAAGGTCTTACATATATCTCCCATTCATTTCACTACTTCATTGATTTCCCCCAGATCATAATAGGCATGCGTACAACCCATACATTTTAATGCAAAGTTATCTACTAGATGCACATTCTCTATTATTTTAAACCCTTTAATAGCAAAAAGGAGATTAGGAGGAAAGGTATAGAAGTGTACCGTAAGAGAAAACAACGTTCAAGTTGCTACCCTCGCGTGGAGGATATCCCATCGATCACCGGAGCTCGATTCACAGCTCGAGGACGGCGTTGGCGAGCTGGAACCGATGGGACCAATCGCTCGAGGTTGCGTGCCCTCCTTTCCTGTCTTGACCCAATGGCCAGGTTCTCCTACTCTCCAAGCATTTGTTGTTAAGAATAATGATGTTCCATTCAAACTTAATTACCAAGTCTTATGTAATTACCTATTCCTTTGCTTTGTCCTACTCTTTAGGGGTTATGTGTCAATAGCTAAGATGTCTAAGAGTTCCTTTGTACTGCCTATATAAAGGCTTCATTCCATGCTAATAAAGCAGACAATATAATTCTCCTCTCTCCCTTGCCAACGTTTGCTTCTCTGGGTCAATACTTGGTATTAGAGCCATTCGAGTCGTTATTGAATGCCAAAGATCATGCCGAGGCAATCGGGCACCGAGTCATCTTCAGGCAAAGTCACGACGGTCTGGAAGGGAATAGAGAGCAGCGTGACGCTGCAGTACCCGATGCTCACACTGAGCAACTACGCCGCCTGTCTTTGAAGATGCGGGTAAACCTGCAGGCACAAGGCGTATGGGACATCGTTATATACGACGACGTCGACGAGCGCAAAGACAGGATGGCTCTCGCCGACATCTTCCAAGGAGTACCAGAGGATGTTCTTCTCACCCTGGCTGAGAAGGACTCGGCCAAAGAGGCATGGGAAATGCTCAAGATGATGCACATTGGCGCGGAGCTCGTCAGGGAAGCTAAGTTGCAAACCTTGAAGAGTGTCTTCGAGGCGATTCGCATGAAGGATAGCGAGTCAGTGGACGACTTTGCCATGAGGTTGACGACGCTTGTCAACGGCATCCAAGCGCTGGGCGAGAAGGTAGACGAGACCTCCGTCATCCAAAAATTTCTTCGTTCTGTGCCGACACGATTCATACAGTTCGTGACTCTGATCGAGCAACTGGTAGACCTCAAGACCATGACAATTGAGGAGCTAATCAGTCATCTTAAGTCCTACAAAGAGCGACTTTGTGGCTACGACAACTGGGAGGAGGAGCAGCATCTGCTGCTCGTACATTTCGAGTGGGTTGCTCGGCTGAAGAAAAATGACGGCGGTGATTCTCCCTCGGGCTCAAAGATGTGCAGCAGCAACGGAGGTGATGGTCGTGGTCGTGGCCGTGGCAGGATGGGCGGTCGTGGCCGTAGTCGTAGCAAAGGCGGGCACGATGGCAAGGAGAAGGATGGTGAAGGTCATGGATCCGGTGTAGGCCACGACAAGGGCAAAATTAAATGCTTTAACTGCAACGTGTATAGGCACTATGCGTCAAAGTGCCGCAAGCAACGACGTGATCGCGATGAAGAAGCACTCCTCGCTAAGGCTGAAGACGATGAGCCCGACATGTTATTGTCTATGCGCGTACAGGAGGCGCGTGACATGGTCATGCTCAACGAGGAGAAGGTTTGGCCAATCGGAGGATTGAGCCAGTGCGCAAGCGACGTGTGGTACCTCGACAATGGAGCGAGCAACCACATGACCGGTTATGAGGAGATATTCTCCAAGCTGGACACTTCGGTGAGGGGCACTGTCCGATTCGGTGACGACTCCGCTGTGGAAATTTACGGGCGCAGGACGATCTTGTTCCAATGCCAAACCAGAGAGCATCGTGTTCTCACCGACGTGTACTACATCCCCCGTCTCAAGAGCAACATTATCAGCCTCGGCCAGCTCGACGAGAACGGTTGTAAAACTGTTATGGATGATGGCTTCCTGTGCATCTTCGATCGAGAGAGGAGGCTGATGGCCAAGGTAAAGAAATCAGGGAATAGGTTGTATACACTCAACCTAAAATGTGCACAGCCTGTATACCTCTTGGCGTGCATCAAGAAGGATGCATGGCTATGGCATGGCCGCTACGGGCACCTAAACTTCCAAGCGTTATGAAACCTGACGCACCATGAGATGGTGGAGGGAATGCCACACATACAACAAGTCGATCATGTCTGCGACGGGTGTATGGTTGGCAAGCAACGACGTGCACCATTCTCGTCTCCATCACTCTACCGCATGGACAGCCCGCTGCAACTGCTACATAGTGATTTATGTGGCCCAATCACACCTGCAACACATGGAGGTAACAAGTATTTTATGTTGTTGGTTGATGATCATAGTCGGTATATGTGGATAGTTTTACTTAAAAACAAGGATGGAGCTCTTGCTGCCTTTAAGAAAATAAAGGTCGGTGTCAAAATGGAGGCGGATACGAAGGTGAAGGCATTCCGAACCGATTGAGGTAGGGAGTTTACCTCACACGAGTTCCACGAGTATTGTGAGAACTTAGGCATCAAGCGCTTCCACACCATACCGTATTCACCGCAACAAAACGGCATAGTAGAAAGGTGAAATCAGACGGTGGAAGCCATGGCAAGGAGCATGCTAAAGAGTAAGGGGATGCCGGGAAGCTTCTGGGGAGAGGCTGTTGCTACAGCAGTCTATCTCCTGAACCGTGCACCGACTCGGAGCGTCACCGGTAAGACACCATACGAATCCTTCTACCGAAAGAAGCTAAGAGTACAATATCTCCGAACCTTCGGCTGTGTAGCGCACGTCAAGGTGGTGGATCCGCATCTCACGAAGCTCGCTGATCGCAGTGTACCCATGGTGTTCATCGGGTACAAGTCAGGATCTAAGGCATATCAGATGTACAACCCAATGACAAGGAACCTATATGTGACAAGAGATGCGGTGTTCGAAGAAGCTAAACAATGGGATTGGGAATCCAAGTCTGATCAAATGGTAGAAAAACCAGGTGAGGTGTTTACAGTGTATTATCCATCTCACGTTGATGCAGGGATCGAGGGTGCGACGCATGGCTCGCCGAGCACAACGGGCAGTGCTAGTGGGACACGCGGATCGCCAATTGCAGTACACAGCCCTCCAGTCGTGAGCGTCGAAGGAGCACTACCTGACTCGTCGACATCCACGGGTGGGCTGAGTGTGGAAGGCCCAGCAGCAAGCGGCTCATCTACACCGGCAAGGCATACTCGTTCTCTGATGGACATCTACAATGCCACAACAGAGGTTGAACTCGAGGACTTCAGCCTATGCATGTTTGCCATGGAGGAGCCTTCAAGTTTTCAAGAAGCCCAAAAGCATGCAAGTTGGAGGCGTGCAATGCTAGAAGAGCTCGAGGACATTCAAGATAATATACATGGGAACTTGTCAATCTTCCAGCCGGCCACAGACCCATTGGCCTAAAATGGGTATTCAAAATGAAGAAGGATCCACAAGGTATTGTTGTCAAGCACAAGGCACGCCTCGTCGCCAAAGGCTACGTGCAAAAACAAGGCGTGGATTTTGATGGGGTATTCGCACCAGTCGCACGACTTGAGACCGTGCGGATTCTTCTTGCATTAGCTGCACAAGAAGGGTGGGAGGTGCACCACATGGATGTGAAGTCCACTTTCCTCAACAGCGACTTGGAGGAGGAGGTGTATATGGCGCAGCCGCCCGGCCATGCACAGAAGGGCAGTGAAGACAAGGTACTGAGGCTCAAGAAGGCATTGTATGGGCTACGTCAAGCACCAAGAGCCTGGAATGCGAAACTTGACAAAAGTTTAATCTCACTCGATTTTGCATGGTGCCCAGTGGAGCATGTTGTCTACAAGAGAAATCTATGCGGCAGAAGTTTCCTAGTCATCGTGTACATGGACGACTTGATCATCACAGGGACAAGCACCACTGAGATTGCTAGATTCAAGTTGCAAATGAAGGAGCTATTCAGCATGAGTGACCTTGGACTACTAAGTTATTACTTGGGGATCGAAGTGCAACAGAAATCTCAAGGAATCTTGTTGTGCCAATCATCTTACGCAGCCAAGATTATTGAGAAGTTTGGCCTAACAGATTGTAACCCGACACAAACACCAATGGAGGCAAGGCTGAAGCTGAGCAAGTCGATCTCAAGTCCCAAAGTTGATAAAACCTACTACCGCAGCATAGTAGGAAGTCTCCGTTACTTGGTAAATACAAGGCCGGACATAGCCTATGTGGTTGGGATCGTGAGCCGTTACATGGTGGCACCAACCGAGCAGCACATGGCTACCGTGAAACAAATCTTAAGGTATGTTCGTGGTCCAATTGCTTTTGGCTGCTGTTACGTGAAAAAGGGCAAGGAAGAATCAAGTCTTATGGGCTATAGCGATAGCGACATGGCTGGAGATGTGGATGACCGGAAGAGCACTACCAGAGTTGTATTCTTCCTTGGCTCAAACCTGGTGACTTAGGCATCACAAAAACAAAAGACAGTGGCATTGTCATCATGTGAAGCAGAGTACATTGCAGCTACTACTGCAGCCTGTCAAGGTATTTGGCTGAGGCATCTCCTTGGCGAAATGAAGATGCAAAACGATGACAAAGTTGTGCTCAAGGTGGACAACAAATGAGCAATTGCACTTTGCAAGAATCTGGTTCATCACGACAGAAGTAAGCACATTGACACAAGGTACCACATCATACGTGAATGTGTGGAAGATGGGAAGATTGAGGTAGAGTATGTTGCCACAGATGATCAACTGGCGGACATTCTCACCAAACCACTTGGGCGGCTTAAGTTCTTAGAGATGCGCCAGAAAATTGGAGTTCAAGCCGTCAAGTAGCAACTTGATTAGGATTGTGAATGTTAAGAATAATCATGTTCCATTCAAACTTAATTACCAAGTCTTATTAATTACCTATTCCTTTGCTTTGTTCTACTCTTTAGGGGTTATGTGTCAATAGCTAAGATGTCTAAGAGCTCCTTTGTACTGCCTATATAAAGACTTCATTCCATGCCTATATAATTCTCCTCTTCCAGGCCAATGTTTGCTTCTCTGGGTCAACATTTGTTCCAGAGAGGCGACTTTGTGGTGGTGGCACACTGGCACCGCAGGACTGGTATTTCCGTGGGGATTTAGAAAGTAGCGGCTAGGGTTCTGTGTCTAGGTTAAGGGAAGGAGGAAAGAATCAAGTCATATATATAGGGGAAAGGGATATGCAGTGAACGGTTGGATGGTGTCTTCAAGCCCATGCACATTGGCTCAAGGTTGGATTTAACATGAAGCAAAAGGAAAGATGCCTTTGCTAAGTTGAAATTTGCATTGGTTGGTTACCAACAATTTGCTCCACTCACACGTTGGCAAATAAATGATGCATGCAATTGTAAACTTTTGCTACCAATGCACTTTTGCTACGAAAAACTTTTGCTACCACACACAAGCAAGCAAAAGGAAAAGATTCCTTTTTGCTCATGCATAGTTGTGCTCACGTGAATAGTAGTATGCAACAATTGTGTAGTGCACTTGATCCATAAACTAGCAAATTTGCTTGGTTTATGTGGGATCACAAAAAAATAAATAAATAATAAATAATAATAATAATAATAATAAACCAAAATAAATCAAGTTAGTTGGTACTAAAATAAATTAAAATAATATTAAAATGTTAGTAATATTAATAGAAATAAATAAAAAAAGAGCTGGTTTATAATCTACCTAACTTATAAAAATTTCGTCCTTAAAATTTAAGGATAAGCAAGGTAGAAAAGAGTAAAAGAATTCACTGCGAAAGAAAGGTAAATACGACTCATTGTATATAGTTTATCGTTATTAAAATATGGCACGATTTAAAGATAAGGAATACACAATGGTAGAATAGAATTTAATCACCCAAAGTCATACCTTGATTCTTGAATGGATGAGAGATACAACTAATGGGATATAGTTTGACGTCATATTCTAGAGCAAGGTTACACTCAGTTCCAGTTACTACCCAACTTACAGAGATTAAGTTGGCAATTCTGATCATGATCATATTTATAAGGGTTATAGAAAGTCTAACTTCAAGAAAGAATATAAGATGTTGAGGCTTTGGTGACCATCGTCATGGACTATCAAAGGATTTCTAGGTCCTACCGTAGTGTTATTGAGTCAATAACTCTCTAAAAGATTTTATCCGTTCTTATTGCTCCTAATTAGGTCATGAGTTTACAAGACAATAGAAAATGGCTTAGTCAAATACAACTAGGGTGAGATGGTACAGAGGAATATGTTCATCACATATCATGGATGCCGATGAACGGCTCAACCATAAGTGTCAAAAGGTAATATAATTTGTCAAGGTGATTAATATTGTGTAGAGAGTACAAGGGGCTCAATTTAATTCAACACAATATCATGGACGTAGTTTGGCTAGAGTGGGCTACGGGTATATCAGTGGTTGGGGTAATGGATTGCCGATGTACAAATTAATTTAATTACAACAAAATTGAATATTTAAGTATAGGTTTTTAAAAGAAAGTATGACACAAATGTTATGAGGTCTATATGGAGAATATGAGTGTATATTGGGGAGTAACAGCTGGGTCATAAGTGAGTAGATCCAGTTAGGCTTATGAATGTCAAAGTTGTCGGAAGAATTAAGTCGGTGTTGCGTATTAAAATTGACCGCAACAGAAAATGATATATATGTGTCATTTGTGTGTATAATGGTCACGACGAGTACGTGGGTACGTCCAGCCTACACCGTATCGGTGGTACAACGCTGTCTAGACCTCAATATAAAATCATACAAGTACTAATATCATCAAATACTCAATCACAGAATGCTACAGAGGAAGTGCATAGGAAAGATAATCCAAAACAACTAACTAATAGAATAAAACTAAACATAGTGCTGAAATAGGTAAAACTAGTCTAGATTGTCACCTCTTGGTCCAAGTTGTAGAAACGATGTCAACAAATTATCCTCCATAAATTAAAAAATGTGTGGCATAACATTCCTAAAAATATTATCTAGGCAGGATAGAATGAGTACAACCAAATAACAGTTCCAAATAATTGATAAAGACTATAAAACAGTAAATAAAGGATACTATATACGATAAAAAAATAATAAATTGATGCAATGGCAAAAAGTAAAGAGAGACATGCAATATAAGCAATAGGGTATAGCCCGTGCATATATGAAATAAAAGAGAAATAAACTATAATATCATATATAAGGTAATATAATATCTGAACTGAATATGAAGAGCTGCAACTATACTAAGGGTTTTGAAATACTATTTAGATATGTGATCGGCTTGGGAGATTCAATGATTTACTCTAAGGAAAAAGTAGCTCAATCATACGTGAAGTGTATGATTAGCTACTAGCCGATGATTTACACTACTTGCCAATAGTTCTTGATCACATATCTAGCTGGTACTTCCCCCACCCTGACTAGTATGATGGATTCAACCATAACACGTCACTATCCAATGTATCCAATGCCAATATGATAAAAATATCCAAATATCGATGCGATGAGTCAAGATAATATCTCACGACTAAAGATATAATGTCAATACCAATCCGTTTACCATCGTGTTGAGAATCAGATATAACATTTCTAAATACTTGAATTATAGTAATTATCAAATAAAAGAAACTATAAGAGAATATACTCGCCTGAAATTAGTTGGAGTCGACGTGTGCGACATGAATGTGTCGACACAGAATGGTACAAATGCTATACTTTTCTAGATAATCCCATATGATGTAACAGACGGTTCCAATGAGTCCAGAGCAGTCAAAATAGCCAAAAAAGATATAAAGTAGTCCAAAATTGAAGTTTGCCACGATAATCGAGATGTATATACTGGGTCCGCAACGGCCTGTATAGAGAATGAAAATGCACAAATTAGCTAACATTGAAATGATATAATAAGAAACGTTCATTAGGTTAATTGAATTATTTAATATAGCCTATTTTTGTTTCATTCTATTAAACCCAAGTTAGTGGTTATACTTAAAGCCACTTGTTAGAGCCTAAACTATATAAATTAGTTTAATAATTAAAAAATAATGATTCTAGACAATCTATAATTTATTTGAATGATCCTAGCTGTTCAGCCTCTAGTACAGTGCTACACTACTTTATTATGTGATTTTTTGGTTCAGGTAGGTAGCTTGGCACAAATTCCAAAGAGCATGACTAGTCCATATTAAGCTCAGGAGAGCACACTTGCTTGCCTATACATTTCTATTATTTCTCTCCATTATTAATATGAACCGATTCTCAAGAGTTGATGTCTTAAAATACTCATACTACTGCTACCATCCATTGAACAGGGAATATGGAAGAGTATTTCATATAGCCATTTATTATTCGGATTTTTTCGTTTTAAGTAATAATTTATTATATAATTATATAAAACGGGATAAGTTATGGGAAATTGCGGGGGGGGGGGGGACCACTCGCCAACTCAGTTGGCGAGTTGCTGAGTTGGCGAGGGGCTCGCCAACTCAGTTGGCGGGCCGCATGCTGAGTTGGCTTAGACCCGTTGCACAACGCTCGTTTGCTCGCCAACTGAGTTGGCGAGTAAGGATCCGTTTCACAACAACTATTAACAATAACGGCTATTACAATCTCCCTCTATAAATTACCTATCTCAACCCATTCATCTCACACTCAATCTACTTCCTCTATTTTCTCTCTTCCCTCTAGCAAAGTCTCCAACACTCTCTCTGTCTGTCTGCCCGCAGCTAAAGTTCATTTGAGATTTTCTGTAGCCAAAGTTCTCAACCGTCATGGATCGTAGCGTAAGAATTATATGCTCGCACGGCGGTACAGTAAATGGGTTAAATTACGAAGGAGGAGAAAGTATAATTTTTTCAACTTATCCGAATATTAGTTTTGAAAATATACGTAATCATATTATTGAACATTGTTCTATTTGTTATGATTTTATTTTGAAGTCTATTTTTGGTTCTAATTGTTTTTTGATAGATAGTGAAGATGCATGAAATTATATTCTTGAGATTAATTCACAATCACGGTATATAAAAATATATGTTATTAAAGTAGCAGCAACCTTAGATAGTAGAAATAATGAATATTTTTCTGAATATCAGCATGTTACTTCAGGTGCTAGTTCTTCTCAACAAATAGTTTCATTTATCCAAGAAGGTCATTCATCAGATGAATCTAACCATGATGATGATAGTGACAACGACGAAGGAAATAGTGATGATTTAGTTGAAAATGTAGATTATAGGGTAGATGATAATGTTGTAAAAGCTATCACTGATGAATTATTTAAGGGACAATTATTTCCTAGTCGTTCTCACTTTAGAAGCTTTATCAGTAATTTAGCAATTAAATATAATTTTAGTTGTTCAGCTAGTGATATGAATAATGCTCGTGGAATTATATATATTTGTGATCAACCGAATTGTAATTGGAGAGTATATGTAAAGTCTATTGGAAATGGCGATATAGTTAAAGTTAGTACATTAGAAAATCGTCATTCTTGTTTAGGAAGACTTAGTACAGGACGTCATCGACTAGCTACAGCTTCATGGATTAAGACCATGATAATTGACATTATTAGAGATAACCAGTCATACAGTCCATCACAAATTGTTAAAGATATATATAGGGAGCACCGTATACAAGTTAGTTATTCCAAAGCATGGAGAGCCCGAGAGACAACATTAGCTAAAATTAATGGTAGTTATGATGAGGCATACGCTAGTCTTGAGGAGTATTGTTATAGAATTATGGAGACAAATCCAGGTAGTAAATATTTTATAAAACTACCGAAAACAATAGCTTCCAACGAATTTTTATTTGTTTTAAAGCATGTATTGATGGATTTTTAAGTGGATGTTTACCAATTATTAGTACTGATGCTACATTTCTTTCGTCAAAATATCAAGGTATCTTATTTATTGCTTGTGCTCACGATCCTAACTATCAATTATATCCTATAGCTTATGCTATTGCTGAAGGTGAGAATAGTGATTCTTGGTCTTGGTTTTTAAATTCTCTTAAAATATCTTTTGAAAGTTGTTTTAATGATTGGAGTTCAATTTCATTTATATCTGACAAGCAAAAGGGTTTAATAAATGCTGTTCGTGCTATTTTTCCTACATCTTCTCATTTTTTTTGTATTCAACATTTTAAACAAAACATGAAAAAAGTTACAAAAGAACCAGTATTTCAACGCTTGTTAGACTCGCTTGCTAGATCATATAATAAAACGGATACAGAGAGTGTGTTTGATATAATTAAAACCGAGAACATAGTGTTGTACGATTGGCTTATTGGTGTAAACGATGAAAGTCGTCGATTTGAACATTGGATAACAGCGTATGCTACTTGTCCTAGATTAGATATTAACACTTCTAATCTTGCTGAATGTTTCAACAGCTGGATTAAGAAATTACGAGATAAGCCAATAATAACACTTCTCGATGGTATTAGAGCCAAGATTATTACACTTCATGACAATCGTAGAAAGTTTGCTGAAAATGTTGACACAGATTATTGTCCGAAGATGTTAAAAAATATGGCTTCTATTATCAAAGAGAAGAACCACCTAGAAATATTAGCTATTGATAGTTATAGGTTTGAAATAATAGACCGGGCAACAAGTAGAACCTATATTGTTAATATAACTGACAGATCTTGTACATGTTTAAGATGGTACCATACTTATATACCATGTATACATGCATATTTTGTTTGTAGATATTGCAATATTAGTATTGATAGTTTTTATCCTGCAGTATTTTCGACGGCTACCTTGAGGAGTGTATATGCGCAAAATATGGAGCCAATTCCAGTTCCCTACGAGATCCAAGGTCCTTTGGTAAGAGGACAAATTGGGGTGCCAGATGTAAGACGCAAAGCCGGAAGACCAAAGAAGAACCGCATCAAACCCCGGGAATCATCGACAAGAGATCTACGATGCAGTAATTGTGGTGCTATGGGACACAACCGAAGAAGATGTACTAGTCAACCGAGAGAGTAAAATATAATTGTTCAATACCCAAATATTTATGTAAAAATCCATTACAAATCATACAAAAATTGCAATAATACAATGTTTACAATTTTCTACTACTCCTCGTCCTGGTCTTGTTGAGTTTGGGTAGGCAGCGGTGTTGATGGAGTCAAAAAAAATTGTGTGAATATCTGGTAGCTTTCATCTCCAGCAGTCTCGTAACTCGGTACGGCTCCAGGAGTCTGGTAACTCGGTCCCGCTCCAGCACTCTCGTAAGTCGGGTAGGCTCCAGTATACTGGTAACTCGGGCCCGCTCCAGGATACTGGTAACTCGGGGTCGCTCCAGCATACTGGTAACTCGGGCCCGCTCCAGCATACTGGTCACTCGGGCCCGCTCCAGGATACTGGTCACTCGGTCCCGCTCCAGCAGTATCCTGTCGACGACGACGAGAGTGTCTCTGTCGTACTAAGCCGGTCGGATAGTCCGGTGGAAGACGGGATTGTACCGGAGGCATTTCCGGTTCTGGTCCAATACCCAGATGCCGAACACGAGTAACAAGCTCCCCCATAAGACGACGAGTCACATGTTCCTCCATATGAGGTTGTTGTAAATGCTGCTCGTATACCCCACTCTGAAATTTGAAACATGTAAATTAAAATATTTATCATATCTATGTATATGTATTTTTTAAAGTATAATGAAGTCATACCAAATCATTCATTCCATCAATAAAAGCACGCATAGTAGAATCGTCTAGGGATCTAGTCTTGAACCTGGGCTCCTCATAGTGGTATACTCGGTTGCTCATTAGAGGGCATCCCCACCATTGTCTGTAGTCCAGGCTACCTATGTCTGCAAAATATAAACAAAATTTTAGCAAACTATTTACACTAAATCAATACGAATAATGAGTAACTTATAACTTACATTCCTCATGAGAATTTAGTCTAGGAGACATGTCCCTCACACTATAATTCTCGAACCGATTATTCCAGTCAGCAACGAGACCAATGATTCGTTGGAATGCATTTGATGTCTGATAACCGACTGTCGGTGGATCATCGGGAATTATTGGGGCCATTCTGAATTGCCGAAGAACACGGTCTGCCGGATGGTACATGGTGAACCGATCATATATAACATGACATCTGTGTAAACTAAATGCATAGGATGTCATCTTGATTTCTGGAGCATCGGGTTCACATATGTACGGTAACCAGGTTACCTATTTAAAGATATTTTAAGAGATTAGATGTGATGTTTATCTACGATCAAAACTTAAATAATTTAAAAATATTTATTGCATATTTAAAAATTACCTCATTAGACCGCAGTGTATCAAATTGGCTTCGATATAGTGATACAGTCCTGTATTGGTAGTATTGATAATCCACTACATCTGTAGGCCAGCGCATAGCAACTGGAAATACTCCAACATCACTGAGAACGCTGGTAACAGGCCTACCAATATAGAAGTGCTCGTAGGACCAGAACTATAAAACAAAAATATGACATTAGTATAAACAAAATTTGCGTATAAAATTACTCTAACTTTTTAGGGCCTTTCATTCATACCTGTATCAGTGAAATACATCCACAAATACTCTTGCGATTGCATCTCACAAATTCTGTCAAATTGGCGTATAAAAACGCAAGAGTAGCAGCTCCCCACGCATGCTCAGTAGGTTTGGTCAGATCATCCAAGAATGGTAAAAGCTGCACATTTATCATATTTCTCGATGCATCGGGAAATAAAATTGCACCACATAAACAGAGCAGATAGGCTCTAGTGCAACGAATGACCTGGATTTATTAAGTGTTAAACAAATTTATTAAATTGCACCACTAAATTAAGTAATACACAAATTTACTAATTAAAATACATACCCGATTTTCATCTACATCAACCACCCCATCAATAGTTTGATGTAGGTCTATAAAGTTGCCACGGAGCCATGAAAATTTCACATAATTGCCATCTTTTAGACCAGAAGGAGGGCTAACACCGAGATAACTCCGGATCAGATCAGATCCCTTTAAGTGCGGATCAAAATATATAGCGTTACCTTTAATAGGTAACCCTAGTATATTCGCCACATCAAAAAGGGTGATCGTCATCTCGCCGAATGGGAGTTGAAAAGTGTTACGTTCTGGCCACCAACGCTCCGCAAGGCTTACAACTAAATGAAGATCGTGAATTAAATATCTAACACGATCTATATAGTGGAATCCAAAGGATTCCACCAAAGCCTTTTGAGCTGGATTAAGCTCCCACGTACGATAATTCCTTTCAGCCCGCCAATGTACGTGGATCCGGGTTCGTAAAGTATTATCATGGTCGTATAACTATAAAAATTATATGCATTAATAAAGTAAATATAGGCATTCTAAAAAATATATACATTAATAAAGTTAGCAACTTGTAATTTCAAAAAATACCTCGCCAGTAAAAATCTGAGTAGAAATGTGATCTTCACGTTGCTTAAGAATAAGCTCGGTAGTCGGTCCGCCAGGAATACGACCGTCATTGCGGGTAGCCATCGCCAGTAAATATCAAGAGGAGGAGAATTTGGTGTAAGGAGTGTTTGGGGTAGGAGGAGAATGTGAATGTTGTGAGAGGAGTGTTGGGTGGGGGGTGTATTTATAGGAATGTGGGATTATAGCCGTTTGGATTATAGCCGTTGGCCAACGGTTGCAACGTTGCATGGCTCGCCAACTGAGTTGGCGAGCGGCCCCTCGAGGAGGGTGCCCCGCCAACTCAGCAACTCGCCAACTGAGTTGGCGAGTGGTCCCCCCCCCCTCCCGCAATTATCCATAACTTATCCCGTTTTATATAATTATATAATAAATTATTACTTAAAACGAAAAAATCCGTTTATTATTTTCTCCTCACACAAACTATATATTCTCTTCTTCTAACCATTTTCTTGGAAAGTAGTTTCAAGAAGGGAGGAGAACTTACGGTGGAGAATAGGAAAAGAGTCGTCCGATGGTAGCGTCGAAGAAGCGTGGTGAGGCGGTCGTGGAGCTCATAAAATTGTGGCCAGGCGGCGTGCGCTAGACCACGCGGACAAGCACAGCTGCTCGACTCGATGGAAGCATCCGCGTAGGGTGGATAACATCGGCCGCTCGGGACACGTTCAGGGTCGTGCCTCACTGCTAGAGAGGGATGTAGTACTTGAACGACGCCGCAGATCTCAGTCGTCGGAACGAGAAAATGGAGGATGCGGAGCCGGAGAAAAACCATAGGCGGTTGCTCGGTGCCGAGCTTCGGTCCGAACAGCGGATTTGTTACGGCGCTCGGCATCAGGATTAATACGGCTGTCCGAGATCCGAGAGGCAGTGACAGCGTCGCTCGATCAGAGTGGTGCACTTCTCTCCGGTGATGATGTTGGAGGCGGATCAGGCGTCAGCGGAGTAGGCTACCGATGATGCACATGCGATAGTACGAAGTGCTCGGGATGGCGGGGATGGTGAGACTGAAACAACAACTGGAGATGGTGGTGGTGGCGGAAGATGAAGAGTGGATCAACAGATGGAAGTTTTAGGGGGTAACCATAGTGTTTACAGGTGGTGAGATATTAAGTGATAGTGAGGAATTACTGGGGATGGTTGAGGTGAGGACAACAGTTTGTATGGGTAATTAGAAGCTCAGGAAAACCGAGGTAGGAGACAGGTTCCTTTAGGGCATGAAGAGAGAGAGGGAAAGATTTTTGGGGTCGTGTCTAATGAGGAGAGAGAGAGAGAGAGAGAGAGAGAGAGGTGGTGCTTTAAATACTTAGGTTTTAGGTCTCTTCCAAAATGATAGGTCATGATTCATTTGGGGAAAAAATGAATGGACGAGGACTCATCATGAGAATGAAGTGTGGTGATTGTAACTCCCCGGCCACGCAGAGACGTTCGTGCTCGCATCAGCATGATGTCGCATAAGTCTAAGTTGTGCCCACGCAAGGTCAGACATAAAACCAGCGGTAAGATAACTAGTTCGTAAGGTCGATATAGCAGAAGCATAGAACGAACACAAGTATGATACAAAAACTAGCTCTTTATTGATTCTGAATAAGTATTACAAGTGGTGCTAGACTGAGATTACAAGTCGTTCAAGCTCTCTCTCTCTCAAAATAATAAAGGCGTACCAAGTGGCTTACAACAAGGAATGATACATAGACGATGTTCCAATATTATGTCCTGTATATGTGCTTCAGCTCCGAATGCAACACTCCAAGACTCTAGAGCAAACTCCGCCTTAGCACGCACGAGGGCACACTCCACACCGAACGAGATTCTCCCGTACCCTGCACAGAATTTGATGGATTGTCAGTACATTGAATGCACTGGTGGTAAGGCTTCTCGCCTGGTCAATAAATCCAAACACGTTCAATTAGTTATATGCACTCTATCATTGTTGTCTTTCTACTCTTTCCTTAGAATCAGTTTCATGGCAAAGATATAAAGTCTAACTCATGTGGCAGTGCGCCATGTGATATAAGAGTAACACAGCGATACTTACCAACTTACCATTTGTCCTTCCCTGTCCAAGATAAACCAAGTTAAACCGAGAACAAATATATATATGAAATCAAGGAATCACATAAGCAATCATAAGTGTCACGAGCGTATTTCTGACTCAAGTGGATGATGTTACTCGAATACCCAGGTATGATACTCTGATGCTCAAATAGGTTCAAATATGTACATAATGCTTACACTCATAATTGATCAGGTGTTTCAGATTATGAGATGCGATGAAATAACTTGCACGCGGATTACCGCTAAGCGAGGATGACTTAATCTATATGAACATGAGTCGCTAGCATAGCCATAAAGAACATAGTCATGGACGAGGATGGTGTATAACATAAAGTACATGAGGTGCTATATGCCATCCCATCATGTACATGAGACTATGTGAAGTTTCGTCCGGATCAGATCGGTTCCAGTGCCCTAGCGACCGTCCACAGGAACCTGAACATGGATACTTTATGCACAAGTTGTCCGCGATGATACAAGTTTTGAGTCATCCAGATTCACGATATAACATGCTCAATCTTAATTCTTGTTCTGAACGAGTATTGCTCCATGAGCTGTGATGATTATGATCTTGCTTACCTTGACATGATTCTCGTTCAGAATTCAACTAGACTTGATACAATCCCCTAGTTCAGAAACTATCTTGGCGACCTAACGGTCCCAAATACTTGCAGGTTTATATCGCACGGAATGACTATTCAATAGTCTTTCGGCTAACTAGATGAATGCAAGACATATATAGTGATACTTGGTTGTGGCATGAATCTTATGAGGTAAGCATAGCGAATATGTAAACTAGACAAGCATTGTAACAGTATGAATATAACTTTAAGGAAACATGCGGTATAGCCTTACTTGCAAACATAAGCAATTGTGCTAACACGAGTCTAAAAGATAGTGCGAGAAACCAATATTTATACAAGTTCATTTCCATATTCTATGCAAGCAGTAAAAGATGAGACTACTCCCTTAGCTAGGTGTGTTGTATTCTTTATTAGCATGCAAAGGTTTATCGCCTAGAGATCTAGCATATAAATTCTAAATTCTTAGGTGTGTAGGCCAAGCAAAGACAGGTTCATCGTAGCCACCCACCTGAACGAGGGCTTGTCTCGGCCAAGCGAGACTCCGAGTGAACCGCTGAAAACTCCAAGTCCAAGTGCTGATATACCGTTTGAGTCATCTTGCAGAACTGAGCAAAGTGTGTTGTTACATAATATACCACTCAAAAGAAGTTTTGTCCTCGAAACATACTAAGATAAAACTTATCCAAGTACAACACTTTTTATACCAAACTTGAACATATCAAGTTTATCTTCAAATTCTTGCCTCAATCTCTACTCAAAACAGGGGTATACTATAACTTGCTCACATAAGGTTCAAGCAAGAACTAAGTTGAACCACACGACGTTCTATCACTTAAATTTTGAGTCATGAATACATCCCAACAAATTACTTAGTATCGCCTGACTAAATCAAGTGTTACGCCCAACCAACATCCAAAAAAATTCTTAGAACTTCAACTTCAATATCCACCAATTTTTTGCATTGATTTCTCAAATATAGATCCAATAGTATTTGATACATAATTCTCTATTCCGAGCCATCGCTCAATCACGCTAGAAATCTTGCACTATCTTCCAAGTTTATCACTTGACGCCTATACGTTTTATCTTCTGAAAACTCATTCATCGAACAAGACCAAGTCAAACCCTTATTCATACCTCATGCATATAACAATCATACTCTTGCAAACATGATATATATTTTGATGATATCGTCTGCATCCTAACCAAGACAAATCCATGTTTGTTTAATCTTCAAGCATGATCTTCAACTTACTTCCATCCTGACACTTATAAACTTTGTATCCAATCCGTTTAATAATACTTACTTTCTGTTTCCAATCAATCTTTACTATTACACGATTCATCATCAAGTATCTCTCGTCTTATGAAATCACTATGATACCATGAGCGGAGTCGATTAAATCCAAGTCAATTCTAATTCGATTTCAAATCCTTAGAATTGCACTACCATCGAGAACATATTCCCAGCACACAATTTTAATTCATATTCAATACGTCATCCAAGTTTTCTACGATTCATTTTATATGTTCAACACCAACATGAATCCGACAAGTCCTTGATATTAACTTATAATTTTGCTTGCACGATCCATTCGATTAATTCCACTGACAAATCTCTAAAATAGCCAGAAAAGATATAAAGTAGTCCATAATTAAAGTTTGCCACGATAATTGAGATGTAGATACCGAATCCTTAACGGCCCACAAAGAGACATGAAAATGCACAAATTAGCTAATATTGAAATGATATAATAAGAAAAGTTCACTAGGTTAATTGAATTATTTACTATAGCCTATTTTTGTTTCATTCTATTAAACCCAAGTTAGTGGTTATACTTAAATCCACTTTTTAGAGCCCAAACACTACTAAAAATTGTGGGATTAACGACGTTTTTAGCGACGGTAAATTAAAATGTCGCTAATTTAGCAACTCCGAATATTAACGTCGCTATACGTCGCTGTTTGGCGACATATAGCGACTATAATTCAGTTTTTTAAAAGAATAGTCGCTATAAGTTATCTTAGGTCGCTAAACGTCGCTGAATTTTATAATTTAGCAATATTTAGCGACGTATTTAGCGACGTTTATATTAAAAATATTTAGCAACGTATTTAGCGACGTCTGTGATGTCGCTAAATATTTATTTTAGCGACGTTTTTGTTTGACGTCGCTAAACGTTGCTAAAATTTTGTTAATTAGGATCAATTTTGATTTCCCCATATGTCGAATTTTTTGAAAGTTTTCAAAATATTTTGATTTCCCCCACCCCCTCTCCGGCTACCAGCGTCTCCACAGCGGCCTACTCCGGCATCCCCCTCCTCCTCCTCCTCCTCCTCCTCTAGGTAAACCCTAACTCTCTCTCTCTCTCTCTCTCTCTCTCTCTCTCTCTCTCTCTCACATACAGGACACACATGACACTGACACTGACACGACACACACACACGTGACTGACACAGACACGACACACACACACGTGACACCAACCCTAACCCAAAAATGACACAACTTGGGATCAGGACCTAGGATTAGGGTTAGGGTTTTTGACCTGGGGTTAGGGTTAGGGTTTTTGACCTAGGGTTAGGGTTAGAGTTTTTGACCTCGGGTTAGGGTTTGGGTTAGGATTTTTGACCTGGGGTTAGGGTTCCAAATTATACTCAGGAATCTTTATTAGAACCTGACTGGATCCTTAATAGAAAATATGTCAAGAAAGGGAACAGAGCTGCAATAGACCTTTTGGTTCAGTGGAAAGAAAGGGATGTCTATACTGCTACTTGGATCCCATATGATGAGTTTATCAGAACATATTCATACTTTGACCTTGAGGCAAAGTCAAAATAAGGAGAAAGTATTGATACATTCCTATTCAATGTAGTATCAGTGTGCTAGAACAGCATCGGTCCAAGTGTTCAAGTGCAGTGCAGTGTGCCTAATTCATCAAGTATAAAGTACAATGCATTAGACTCGAGATTTAGTATCAGCCTATGCCAGAGCTCAGTATCAGTATCAAGCCTATGCCAGAGCTCAGTATCAAGTATCAGCCTATGCCATACCTCAGTATCAAGTCCCAGTTATAATACTAATTCAGGTGCCAGAAGTTCAGTATCTGTATTAAACTCCTAGCATCAATTAGTAATCAGTGTAATTTGTACTAGTTACTAATGTTATAATTCATAGCTGAGTCAGCAGTGTAGTTAGTTGGCCTTATCCTAGCTTTGAAGAGAATTTAATATTTTTGACTTTACAAACTGGCCTGCTGGCTATATTAATTAGTACATTACATGAGTTATATACTTAATATCAAATTGTTTATCAGTTATCAACTAGCAGCTACCTACTTATTAAACATAAGCAATATTACATGCAACTTGTCTGCAGGGATAGGGATAGAGATAGGCAATATCTTACATATAATTATGTGACTACTTTGTGTAGATTGACAACTGTTCCAACTGCCAAGTTCAAGTTTCTTGCACAATGGAAAAGAATAATGTGTCAACCAATTTGTCTCCCCCCTGTTATTGTCTTGCGCCTATAAAATTACGTAGTAGGCCCTTCTTGACGGTGATGCACAATTATAATCATATATATCCTACTTTGCTTCTTCTATGTGACTTCAAATATAGATTACCTAGCCAACTAATTGTCAACTTCTTCTTCAGAGAATCATACTGTATGTAATGATTTATAGGATACATATTATTATTTTTACAGAAGTATCTAAAAATGGATATGAATTACTATCTGCATCATCGTTCGTGGATGTACAACCGTCATCCTGATGACATGTGCGGTATGCGGGATAAATTCATTGAGGGTGTACAGCAGTTCCTGCAGTTTACCAAGGCGTTCCCTCAGTACATGGACGGTACCAAAATTAAGTGTCCGTGTATGAGATATCGCAACAGGAAATATCATCCAGAAGTGGAAGTCACATATCATCTGTACTCGAAGGGCTTCACGCCGAATTACTATCAGTAGACCGCGCACGGAGAACTTGTGTCTCTAGCATCGGAGTTGGAGCCTTATATGGAGCCGTATATGGATGTCCACGACCACGATTCTTACGACGACGGGTGGGTGAACATGGTTTTTGATGCGGCGGGGCCTAGTTTTAATCCGGACAATTATGATACTGTGGGACCTAGTTTCAATCCGGACAATTATGATGCAGCTGAGGAGGCACCGAATGCCGATATTGCAAAGTTTATGGAGTTGCTGGATAATGCAAGGACTCCACTATAACCTGGTTGTGAGGATCATTCACCGTTGAAGGTGGTTACAAGATTATTGAGCATCAAGTCCAATTTTAACATATCGTAAGAATGCTATAATCGACTGATCGATTTGATTATAGAGATCTTGCTCGAGGGTGCAAAGTTGCCTAAAGACTTCTATCGATCCAAGAGGATGGTGAGATCACGAGGACGAGATACCTCTTGTAACAAATATTGTAGATGTGGACTCAACGGAAGTTTCTCATTACACGAGTAATAATTTAGAAGATGTAGAATTATCAGAAGAGAAAGACGAAGACGAAGATGAAGTAGATGAAAGTGAAGACGAGGAGGAGAAAGAGGAATAGGAGGACGAGGAAGGCGAACAAGATAAATTTTCTGAAGATGATTAAAAATAAAATATTTTGCATGTAGAATATAACTATATTTTGACTGTAGAATGTACTATTTTGACGAATATATGTATTATATTTTGACTATAGAATGTACTATCCATTTAGACTTGTGACACCACTGGTTATTTACTGTACAATTCTATGAATGCTATGAGATATGCATTACATTTTGACTGTAGAATATACTATATATTTGTGTATTTCTTTATTCATCATATGTTGTTATGAGGTATGACAGGACGACGCGGAGGGTTCGGCAGGTCCCGAGGTAGACAGAGTGCTCCTCCGGTACTGCCCTGTTGGTTCCGGATTATCGTCGCCCAGTACTCCAGTATGTCGATCAGTCACATCTCCGACTGCGACGACGTTACGTGGCATCACTCCTGGGATGAGTAGTTCCAGACGTGATAGTACTCCCTCGTCCAGCGTTCCTCCTGCTGACGGAACCATGGAGACAGATGAGCATGAAGAGGAGGTCGTGCCGACGTTGTCCCAATATCAGCAAGATCCTCCATGTGCACCTCCGGAAGAGACGAGGACAAAGATTTGGGCCGACGGTACAAAGTAAGTCAATTAGATGGTTTAGCATCATATATATCGTGTATTTCTTTATTCATCATGTATTGACTTTTTTGATCTAAATAATTATCTCTGTATAGATATCGTCCATTGTCGGTTCAGAGACGCATAGGCCTATTTCTGAGGAACAACTATGGTGGCCCTTGGATCAACTACTCTGAAGCGCCGGAGGAGAGGAAGGCGTTCTGGTTTGCGCACTTCAAGGTAAAAGTATATTATATAAATCCTCTAATTTATGCATATTATATAACTTACCGTGATGCTCACTTACTAAATTATTTATTGTAGCAAACATATTTTTATCCTCCGCACCAGGACGAGTTGATCGAGCGGATGTTTCCTGCCGTTGCCGTCAAGCTTATCCGTGATGCTCTGGATGACCAGAAGGCTCGTGATCGTGCTGGAAAACCAATCCAAGGTTGGATCACGCCTGACCAGTGGACTGCGATGAGGGCTAGATTCGACGATCCGAGCTACAAGGAAAGGTCTGAGAAGGCCAAGGCGGCTAGGCGAAATGCTGCAAAGTGGTGTGGTGGCTCGATTCCGCTGACGAAATATTTTTGTCGTTTGGTATGTTTTTTTATTTAAGATATATTATTTTAATGTAAGTACGATAAAATGGTAGTAGAAAAAATATTTAATTTTCGTACTAAATAATATATTTTTAACAGATACAAAGGGGTGAGGATGCAAACATGGTGACCGTCTTCTTGGCCACCCATCGTAAGGACGGAAATCTCATTGATGAGAGGGCCTCGCAGACCTATGTAAGTATTACTTTATTTTGTTGTGATTTTAATATAACTTAGGCAATTATCGAGTATCCAAACTTTTCTAGGCCGAGTATCTTATGCTGCGCGAGCGGACGACTGCTAGTGCACCTACAGCTGGAGAGGCTGGTACTTCCTCGCAGCGCACTCCAGCTCCGTCGGTGGACGACCTGTGGGTGACCGTCGCTGGTGGTCTCCAGAGGGGTACGTACTACGGTACGGGATTTTATGGAGCCCTGGTTGCGATACAGTCATCTAGGGCCTCCCCGACAAGTGCGCATTCCCTACAGCCCTCGCAGTCGTCGGCCAGAGTCTAGGAGGCCGTTGACCGTCAGATTGCGTCTCTCCGTGACGAGTTGCTGTGAAAGATGGAGGAGCAGCCCCGGTCCCAGCCGCAGGCGGACGATCCGACGCTCATTGCACGATTCGATATGCTCGATCGCAACATCACGGAGCTCCGGGATTTGACAAATGATCTTAGAGCCTCGACAGAGCGTAGAGTGACAGAGCTGCAGGCATCACAGCTATCCATGGAGGAGAGGCTGACGATGATGCAGGATTCAATGATTCATAGCAGTACGAGGCTGTTATCTACCATGGATTCTTACAACCAGCGACTCGCAGAGTTAGAGCGGATACGTCCTCCTGGTGCGCCTACATCGACATAGACTCCACCGACGTCACTGCCTTCTCCATCGACATCGCTTCGAGAAGCCTTGGCTTTTGTACAGGTTGGAGGAAGAATCACAGCAGCAGAGCAAAAGCTGTCAGCTTATTAGCATCCCTCTTCTGCCTTAGGAATTATCCGAAAGGGTTCGATTGAATCCAATGCTTGTCGATTTCACGAGAGCATTATGATCTATTCTTATCCTTCATGCGTGCCGGTGGTCATCCTCCTGCAGGTCCGCAGTAGTATAGATATTTGCATGGAAATTTGTATTCTTTGTATTATTTAGGATGAGACTCATTGTATGGATATATATTTCCTGTATTCTTTACGACGATATTTGCTAGATATTTTATTTTTTCAAATTTTATTATATTATTCATATTAAATATATATTAATTTACCGGTGTTGAGTGTTCAACCCAAGGGGGTCGGCAAACCCAAAAAATTCAACGGAGGGTTGCTTTGGGTTTATTTGTACAGATTGTGAATTAATAAACTGCAGGAATAATAGTTTGGAAATAATTCAGTATTCATTTTTTTAATTTTTTTACTGTATAATTAGCGACGTTTTTAGCGACGTTTAGCGATGTTTAGTGACGTTACTACACGTCACTAAATACGTCGCAAATGTAAACCCCCTCAAATATTTCTATAGATAGTCTTGTATGGAATAAAAAATTTTGGTATAGCAGCAATTGATTGAGGTTTAGAGTAAGGTTGCAGATGTCTGTTATTTATTAATTAAACCCTTGGCGCGCCCTACCATTGTTGAATTATACGGAGCCCAATATCAGCCCATAAATTTCATCGGACTATTGTATTTCTGACTTGACTCGCCGATTTAGGCATTAGACTTTTCCGTCACATAAAATCAAATCCGTTGTACCTTAAATTAATCGCACAATTTCCTGCATCCTAAATCCCAGGATTTAATTTTGTGTCGGACACTTGTGTCGTTACCCTCAATTTTGTGATACCAACTTAACCCGTTGAGCCGGACCAACTAAATGGTCCAAAACTGACTCCAAGCCCACGCCATTTTTGACCTTGCGTCATTTCCAAATTTTGCCCCCAAGTGCCCCCATTTAATTTAAAAGCGCGGGACACTTTAATTCTATTTAAATCGGGGATACCAATTTTGTCTAATCCTATTTTAATCCCCAATTAATCCCAATGTTCATTTAATTAAACCCATGCCAAACACACAACACCCCCTCACCATGCAAATCACCAAACACCATTTTCCCTACAATTTTTGCATCATTTCATGTGTTCGTACAATTACCCAAATTTAAGGGGCTTAGTTACAATTTATTGATTTAGGAGTCCTTGTTTATGGTATTAAACGAAAGAACAAAGTGTATATAATACGAGGTTTTACACGAAACCCACCTTCTTTGGTTTACAAACAAACTTGTACAATTTGATCCTACACGAGGATGTGGGAGTACAATTTATTTAATCTGGGTAAATATTGCTATAGGTGTCTGATCTACAGTCGATCACTTTAGCCCTTCGACCACACGATGTTGAAGAAGTGCCGTAGAAGACAAGAAGCAGCTTCGAAGGTTGCAAAAGAGGGTGGATGCACGATGCTAAAGTCGTCGATCCCTACTCTTTGCCTGAGCTCCGGATTCTCTCTCTCTCTCTCTCTCTCTCTCTCTCTTGACCTCTGGTTCGATCTTTCTTGGAAGTTCGACCTTGGATCTGATATTGGTTTTCTTGACTAATTTTCGACCTTCCAATTTGTCGACCTTGTTCCTCATTGATAGAGGTCTCTATTTATAAAGTTTTGGTGACAGTGACCACTCCGTCGGTGTAGAAACTGAGGAGTGGAAAGTACAGCACCCTTTTACACAACGGTTAAAATAACCAATGCCTGCGTATAGATGATCCTTTGAATGAGCGTGTGACGCGGGTCCAACTAAGGGACAAAATGCGTATAATCGCTACGAAGATCACGGCGTAGAAGCCACGTAGGTAGGTATCCCTCGTGTAGAAGAGGTGGGCGTAGAAGCCAATGTTTGTCACCATGGCGTAGAAGCCAAGTAGGCATAGAAGCCAAAATAGGCATAGAAGTCGAGTGGTCATAGAGGCCGAGTGGGCGTAGAAGCCGAGTGGTCGTAGAGGCCGAGTGGGCGTAGAAGCTAAATGGGTGTAGAAGCCGAGTGAGCACCGGAGCTGAATGGGCATAGAAGCCGCTGCGTATCATGCCAGAGTGCTGATGTGGACGTCTTAGCCAGAATTACGGCTTTTGAAGATATAATCAAATCTCTTGCATTAAATACGAGATTTGCCACCATCATGTGCATTAAATGCGGAGGCGTGTTTTTGAAGGTCTGCAGCCCTTCTGTGCATCAGTCGCAGAGACGTGCCTTGCGAAACCGCCACCGCTCTGTGCATTTAGACGTAGAGACGTGCCTCGAGCAACTGTCATCGCTTTGTGCATTGGACGTAGAGACGTGCCTCGAGCCCCGTACGAAGTGCAGCTTTTGATGTGGCAGGCAGTTTGTCTACTGCGGAGCGTAAACAGCTCATGTCTACCTGTGTAAAACAAGGCAGCGTATCCCTTTGTGCACGTAAAAGCAGTTTACGCAAAGGAGATGGCGGTAAATGACAGCCTGGATTGCAGTACTGTGCCATCATTATAGCCGTCGTCTGGGTAGCCGTGCAGTATCCCTTTGTCAGAAGTCCAGACGTCAGGTTCATTGCAGGATCTGACAGGTTCATTGCAGAATCTGACAGGTTCACTTCGGAGAATACGAAGCGTCTCTCGTACACTTCAATGCTGCGTTTGAAAGAGGATGGGTTTTACGCCCAGGAGGCAACGAAGAACCCTGTTTTACGCTGAAGCATCCTGGACATACTGCACTTACGCGGATGGTCTTTTGAGCTTTTAATATTTCACGCTGTGTTTAGCGAAAAAAGCTCTGTTGCACGCTTGATGGCTCTGAAGGCCTCTGTTTACGCTGCTCTGCATCAATATGCTGCGTAGAGCTTCCCAGCGTATTTTTTATGCTTCTACAAGACCCCCTTCAAAGCTTTCAAATTCCTCAGAATTTGGAACGCTTTGAATGAAGCATGAACCGCTTCTCGTAACTCGAAACGTTTCTGAATGGAGCGTTGAAACGGTCGATGCTGACTTTATGGCAGATTTATTGGGGACCGGTGTGATCTCTTTCGCCTATAAAAAGGCTGGGAGGTTAACTCGTTCTCCCCATATTTCCATCACCACGCAGAGATGATCACCGGAGTTCGTCGGGTCGACCTGAGGAAGAAGGAGATCATGTTCTTCCAGCGTATAAGGAGCCAAAAAAGACGGCATCTTCGAGCAAGTGTCCACTGCAACGATGGATCATGGAAGGATATCTTAGCCTCCCTTGCTCGGGATAATCAGCAACTTTATATGGCGGTTCTCCCAGGAGAAGGGAAGGGTCGTATTAGACCATACAGCTTGCAGGTTGTATATTTCCCCCTGAGACCTCCGCGGACAAGAGCAGACAAATTGTAACTGCTGTCCTCGATCGAGTTGGGTCTTAAAGAAGCCTCAACTGGATCGATCATGGCGTACGGAGCATGGGATCTGTATCATTTATGCAAGCCCCAACTCTGTATTCTTCCGCCATCGATCTTCTTGTTCATGACTGTGGTGGTCGATGAACTGCCATGGAAGAAGAGGAAGACCTGCACCGATACGAGAACCCGGTAGAACAGATTCTGGGGCGACCTTCCAATGAAGACGAGGAAATCCTTTGTAGACGGGATTTCCCTCATATGTAACCATAAAAAATAAAGAAAACCCCCTTGTAGACAGGATTTCCCTCATATGTAATCATGATTTTAATTTTAATAAAATTGTCTTTCTTCTCTGCATATGATCGTTTTGCCATACGTTGCTGTGAAGTCTGAATATGTGTAGCTTTGACACGTCTGATTCTTTAGGCCGACTCTGTATAGAAAGAGTGCTAGGTCCAGTCTTTTGCGCATAGCGAATAGTCTATAGAACGCTGTTGAGCATTTTGAACATTTAGAACTGTCCTGCTGCTAGGACTGAGGAACCGCGTAGAGCTCTGAACTGTTGTTTTTACTTCTGATGAACAGAATTTTTGTTCAGACTTCGTCTTCAAGAATGATTTCTCGAAAAATCCCTTGGAACAGGGTCGAGAAACGGCTGTCAAACTGAGTTGTCATCTTGATAGACGAGATATTCAGACTGGAGTCTGGATGAACTTCGAATCGACCCATGAAGAAGAGTATTTTTCAATGTAGAACTCTGTATGCTTCGGGTACTTGGGATATCTTGAGGTCAAAAACGAGTATCTTCTGTGTGAACTCTTTGCAATTGACTGTTTTGAGGACCGTTCAGATGTACGCGTAATCTGGTCGGCGTATCTTTCAGATGTGCGAGAAGTCGTGGAGCGTGAAATCATTAGTCTGTAGCCTCTGAGCATAAACTAAACACCATCGAGCATAAAATCATAGACTTGTGGTTCCTGAGCATGAAGTCGTAGGTTTGTAGCCTCTCGAGCATAAAAGTTACTGAGCACAAAGGCATCTGGGCATAAAAACTCGACTTGTGGCCGTCGAACGTAAAGCCGTAGATTCGTAGCTGTCGAGCGTAGAAAGCTCCTTAGCGTAGAACTGTAGAACTGTAGATCTGTAGCTTCTGAAAAGAAAAAATTTTCGAGCGTGAAGTTGCGGATCTGTTGCTTCTGAGCGTAAACTAAGCGCCACCGAGCGTGAGATCATCAATTTGGTATCTGCTGAGCATAAAGTCGTAGGTTTGTAGCCTCTCGAGCATAAAAGCTACCGAGCACAAAGGCATCCGGGCGTAAAACCATAGACTTATAGCTTGCGAGCATAAAATCGTAGATCTGCTGCTGTCGAGCGTAGAAAGCTCCTTAGCATAGGAACCGCTGACCTGCTTTGCGCGAAAAACTTTTTGAATTTGCTGACTGTCCGCCTTCTCTGAATAATAGGCTGACGTAGGACCCAATCTTAACCGAATATTAATTAGGAGATTTGGTTCGGGTTTCGAGGAGTCCGTCCGAGGATTCGAGGAGTCGACCCGAACTCTATATATATCCCAAGTTTTTGAGAGAAAAACTTTTCATCCGTCTTCTGCGAAAGAGAGTCTTCGACTGTTTGAGTTTTTCCTCTCATTCTTTCTCCGAGCACTCCGAGTTTTCAGAAATGGCGCCGAAAGAAATCTCCTCCACTAAGGGAAAGAGTATATGTCCTTCTTCTTGTTCTTCTGCCCCAGTGCGAGAGTCTTCGGTCGGACAAGGTAAACTTTCTTCTGAGCGAAGCATCCCGCCGACTAGTAGCGCACCCGGCCTTAGAGGTAGAGCCTTTGGGATGACAAAAAATGACGAAAAATCCTTCGTACACGTTGAACATGACCGCGCTAGGTCATCTTCTGTGCTGATAGCCTCTTTGAGGAAGATGACGCACGGAGACGTTTTCATCTTTTACGCCCACATTTCTAATGTGCCAGCGTAAAAACTCTATGTTTTCGCAGTTTTGAGCGTAAAAGCTCTGACTGCCGAAAACTTGGTGTATACTATAAAATTTTAGTTTTACGTTTGTAGATGGGACCTCCGACGTAATAACTAGAATTTTGGCAGTCTGGCGTAAAGCACGGACTGTATACCGCCAATTACACTTCTGGATGTGACTTCCGGCGTAAAATGACCAAATTTTGTACAGTCTTGGCGTAAAGCACAGACTGTCGTTTCTTGGTCTTTATGTTGCAAGATTTGTAATGACGTGTTTTCCTTGCACTTTTGCAGTTAACTTGCACGAGTCTCCACTGGCCGAGGTGACGGGTTCCGCTGCCGGGATGCTGCACTCAAACTATCTGGAGGATCTGTCCCACATGACATTTCCTATCTCCGGACCCCAGTATCCTGAAGGAAGGGAGATCTTGATATCGGCTCAGGGCGAGCGGATGTTGCTGAAGCTGATTAACGGAGAGCCCCTAACGTACATAGACGGGGACCAGTACATAAAGCCGGCTTTTCTCTTTGGGGATATGATTGACAAATAGTCCCAGACGAAGCCCAAGAGAGAACCCTGGGTTTTCTCCGCCGAGAGTGTGGTCTTGTATCTGCCAACGATGCCGAAAGATTATCCCATCTTGGCTTTCTCCCATGCTACACATCCCAGGAGGATGTCGTGGACGCTGACTCCCGATCTTCACGACAAGCCGGGGAAGATCTTTCATTTGAAAGGAGCTGACCAGGGGTCGTTTGTCAGCCGCCCTTCCGGCGTTGTGACGATGTTCAGGGGACTGTGCCCGGGCAGCGTCCCGAGTGAAGACAGTTCAGTGATCCAGCCGGTCCAATTGCCGACTTTTGGCAACGACTTCATGGGGCGAGGGGGGTATACCCCAAGGAGAATCCTTGGTGCAATGGGTGGATCACCCCAATAAACCTCCGAGGGGGGTATACCCCAAGGAGAATCCTTGGACCTTGAAGCATTTTCGGAGAGAGCTGGAGGGCATTGGACTGTATGCTGCTGTGAGTGCGACGAGTGTTGGGTTGCCTCCCAACCCTAACCTGTTTCTGGCACTGATGGAGCGATACATTCCGCTCACCGGGACCTTCGCCACTCCACTGGGGGAGTTGGGGTTGGCCCTCCATGAGATGGCAGTGATCTCGAGACTGCCGATGGGGGATACCCCATATGAAGAGTATGTTCCCACCAACCGGGAGTTGGAGGACTCGGACCCTCGTGTTGTGGAGGTGTATCAGGAGCTGATGTGCCACTACTTCGGGTGCACCGCTTTTTATGATGAGCCTTCTGATTTGGCTTATACCACTAAGTGGATGTCCTACCCAAGTCGGAGAAAGTTTCGGGGGGCAAGAATGAACCCGTGAACTGTTTGGGCGTGCTCAGTGTCCAGGTCGTCGAGGATCTTATGGAGGATGCTAAAGCTCCAGATCAGATTCTCAATGACGGGGTAGGAAAGTATCCTGAAGGCACTAAGGCCTACAATTACTTGAGGCGCTACCGCAGGCCTCTGTCTAAGGAAGCCCGGCTGGCTGGCTTTCTCTCCATATGGCTGCGTCGAGTAGTGGTGCCTGGTATCGCGTCCGCGGACCGCATTCACCGGAACATCCTGTGGCCTGCCGTGAGTCTGGTGTTCGGGGCAAGACTGGGCTTGCTCCCTGCCATGGTGTACCGTATACAGGCTGGCCTGAGAGCCATGACTGATGGACTGCTCGTCGATGAAGCTCGGCGTGATAGATTTCCCCGGGTAGAGTTACCATACCTGTACTTGATGGGATGGTTAATTCTCCACAACCCCGGGATGATGTCTCCCGGCCCTGGTAGTAGCTCGGGGGGTAGTTTCTTGCTGAACTACAAGGACTCTCCCTGGAACGTGAACACAGTTTTAGACTGTCGGCTGGTGCTAAGCCTCAGTCACGGCTGGAAGCTCCTCTGCACTGTCCCCTCTGTACATCGTAATCAGTCGGGGATTAGGCTTGAGGATTTAGGTGGAAAGAAGACCAATCTTTCTCCGGAAGCTTTTAATTGGTTGGTCTGCATCAGACCCTCCTATTTGCTGTACAGAAGCGAAGATCATTGCTTCTTCGAGCCCTACTTGCTCAGTCGGTTCGCCAGACAGTTTGGTTACGATCAGCTGCACGTGGGCAATGTCGTCACCAGCTTCAGGTCCAGGGGCGAACTCATTGATGGAGCCAGAGGATGGCGATATTTTATCATGGGTTGCACCGGAGCAATCTTTATCGTGCCGGTCGTCACACTCTCCACGGAGCTGCGCATCCTCCATTCGAATGCCTAGTTCTACGTGGCGATCAACACCTTCCATCGCGATTTTGAGATGCGTGGAAGCTTTAGGGTGCCTTCTCCCAAGCCGGGGGAAAGAGTCGAAGTCCCCTCGGTTTCATCTGACGAGGGTGAGTAGTCCGTCACTCCGGATGAGCCTCTGGAGTCGGTGCCGAGGTGTGAAGTACCTCCGCCTGCGGGGGCTTTGGCAGTCTCTGGGAAGCGAAGGGCCCCTGCTTCAAAGCAGACTTCCCCTCGCAAGAGGAAGAAGAAGACGGTTAATCGCTCTCTCCCGATTCCTGGTATTGAGGCTCCTAGAGAGGAACCTGCTGTCTCTCCTGCCGGGGATATTTCTTTGATTGGAGGTTCCTCGTCTTTTGGAGAGGGACCCTCAGTTTCAGCTGGCGGTGCCGGAGAACTCCTGCTTGAGGCTGCCATTGCTGCCACTGCCTCCGGTAGTGGAACAAAATCGCCTGCGTGGCCGAGGCAAATGAGAGAATCTTTCCCTAGACCAGCAACAGATGAAACTCCTGCCGTGTCCGTGAGCATGCCTAGAGAGATTCCAGCTGACGAACCTCGACTGCGTCTTGGTGAAGGCTCGGTAGAGCATCTGGCGATGTCGGTTGGCCCACCCCCTTCTCCAGGTATGACAGTTCGCATTGCGTCATTAAGGCATGATTTAGCTACATCGGCTGTAGATGCGACATATATACCGTTGGCTACGGGTAAATGTCATCTTTATGTCTCCTCTTAGAAAGATTACCATCATATTGATATCAACTTTCTTGTCCTCTTCTCAGGGGACGGCGTCCACGGGGAGTATAGCGTTGAAGCGCCTTCTGGCTCTGCTCGGGCTCTTGGCGATGATACGGAGGCGCCCGACTTCGAGGAGGAAACATCTTCGGGGGCCAGCTCGCCCGTAGTGGTTTCATCATCTCAAGAGGAGGACGAACCAGTTATCGTGACCTCGCCTCTCGCGAGTATGCCGATGACTTCGACCGTCGTTGTCGTACCTCATGCGGTCGCACCACCCGTTGAGGCAGCTGTGGCTACCTCGTCTGCAATCATTCCTGGAGGGGGACTTGCCAATATCGCGGCCACTCCTGGCGTCCAATCGAATCTAGTTGCGCTGACCGAGCAATATACAAGCCTCTTTTACACCAGTTTGAAAACGCTGATATCAATGATGTTGGCGAAGAATCTAGACTTCGAGCGTCTGAAGAAGGCTTCTCAGTTTTTGATCGGGACGGTCAGGGAGTTCGGCGATTCTGGGGTAGCTGACGCCCTGGAGGTGATGGTTAATGGTTTGGAGCAACCTATTAACGAATACTTGCAGCTAACTCGGGGCAGCCTTGAAGCTGAGGTCCAGGCCAGATACGACCTCATGACTGCGCGGCTTATTAAACAGCTGGAAAGCCTAGATAACTCCATCAAAGCACATAAGCTGGAGATAGATGAAAGAAAAGCTGTCGTGGAGGAGGCTCTTGCTCTTCAGACGAAGTGCCAATCCGAGCATGTAGGGAACGTAGCGAGGGCCCGCAAGTTGAAGGAAAAACTCGCTCTGGCAGAGGAGTGGGCTTCTCAGTCGTTGGCAGGTCTAGACGTAGCGACTGGTTGACTGAGCACAGCACGACAGGATCTGGAGCGTGCAGAAGCTGCCCGTGTTGGCTCTCTTCGGGCAAGGGCCAAGCTGTCCTTTATGAACAATCCCGAGGCACAGCTGGAGCGGGCCCGCACTGATGCCTTGGTTTCCAGGAATGAGAGGATAGCTGCACTAGTACAGCTGATTCGCGATCTGACCGCTCCCCCACAATGATGTACCTTTTCTTCTTTTTGCTTCCCAAATGTAATTCTGCTCTTTTTGGGAATAAATAAAGCGAATCTTTTCTGACTTTGTGGACCCATCATTTCAGAATATAAATGACAGGTTTGGGCGAGAGTGATATCAGAGGTAGTATGGACGTGATAGACTCTCGATAAACTTTTAGTAGGACATATCTACTCAGAGGTCACACGGACATGATAGAATATTACCCAACTAGTTTCGTTTTGGAAGTAGTTTTGTCAGAATTGAGATTCTCGCTATATTCCACTTGAGCAGAGGAGGTCAAGCATTCCACTTGAGCAGAGGAGGTCAAGCATAGTACCTTTTCAGGAATTTACCGTTGATAGGAGCCATTAACAGGTCTCCATTAGGCTGGGCTAACCTGTAAGCGCCGTTTGAGAACGTTGTCTCGATCACATAAGGGCCTTCCCACTTGGGCTGGAATTTGCCTTTACTCCTGTGAGTAAGGATCATCGGCCTTCTTACGGCTAAAACTAGCTCGCCGACTTTGAACACTCTTTCCTTTACTTTATGATTGAAAGCTCTAGAAATGCGTGCTTGGTAGAGGGCGATGCGCTGTTGAGCTTGGAGGCGTTTCTCGTCTAATCCTTCTAGCTCTTGAAGTCTTAACAGGTCATTCTTTTCTTGAGTCAGCTCATTAGTCATGGCTATCCTGAGTGACGGGATCTGGATTTCAATGGAGAGAACTGCTTCGCTCCCGTAGACCAGTGAAAATAGGGTACAACCTGTCGGTGTTCGTACCGTTGTGCGGTATGCCCAGAGACATTCGCCCAGCTTCTCATTCCAATCTTTTTTGTTTGAAGAGACGAACTTCTTCAAGAGTTTGATAATGGTTTTGTTGAAAGCTTCCGCCAAACCATTAGCAGCTGGATAATATGCCGTAGAGGCAATATTATGTATTCGATTTTTATCGCAAAATCGGTAAAACGCTTGGCTGATGAACTGAGGCCCATTATATTAAATTATCCTCTGGGGTACCCCGAAGCGATAAATGACGTGATGCTTGATGAAGCTGATTACATTTGACGCCTTTACCTCAGCAAGAGGGATCGCCTCTGCCCATTTGGAGAAGTAATCCGTGATGGCCAGTATGAATCGGTGACCTCTGGAAGAAGACGGGTGAATAGGACCAATGATATCTATATCCCATGCTTCGAAAGGCCAGGATGCTACCGTAGGATATAGATATTCAAACGGTTGATGTATGAAGTCTGCATGAACCTGACAGGCTCTGCATTGTCTTACATAGTTGATCGCGTCTGCGATCATAGTGGGCCAGTAATAGCCCATTCTCCTGATACGATCCTGCAGCTTAGGATCGGGCTGATGTGCTTCGCATACGCCGTTGTGAGCTTCCCGGATAATCTGCTGTGCTTCGTCGTTAGAGAGACATCTCAATAGCAATCCGTCGTAGGTCCGACGATATAGGCATTGTGAAGATGCATCGAAGTAGAAGCGTAATGATCGTCTTTTGATGGATACTGCTTCTTTGGGGTCCTCTGGCAAGATTCCGTATGCGACAAAATCTATGAAGGGACTTCTCCAGTCTCTTCTAGGGGGATCTGTGTTCACAGCGTAGCTGCGTTCTATGTGAAAGTTGTTCTTCACACAGAATAAATCTCTTTTAAGAAGGATTACCGAATCCTGCCTTCTTATAGGAGTGGCTAAATCTGCAGCTAGACTGGCTAGGACATCAGCTTCCAGATTCTGAGATCGAGGTACATGCTCTAAGAAGAACCCTTTGAATGTCATGGCTATCTCAACCGTTGCTTGGTGATAGGGGATGAGGTCTGGATTTCGGACTTCATATATTCTCCTGACTTGATTGACTATAAGCAGAGAATCATCGAAAGCTTCCAGGGACTCGACCCCCAGCTCTTTGGCGACTTGGAGCCCGATTAGCAGAGCGTTGTACTCTGCCACATTGTTGGAGCATGGCTCGCTAAGAGAATATGCTCGGTAGATGACGAGTTTATCAGGAGTGACCAGGACGATTCCTACCCCTGAAACCATGTTTCCCTTGGGACCAGTCCTGGAGGCGCCGTCGAAGAACAGTTGCCATGCGTCACTTTCCATTGCGGAATTATATTCTGCAACTTCATCAGGGATGTCCTCGTATAGTTTGGAGGTCTCAGGGATCGGATGAGCAGCTAGGAAGTCGGCCAGCGCTTGGCCTTTGATGGACTTCTGCGGGACGTATACCATGTCATATGGTGTTAACAGCATCGCCCAAGTCGCGAGTCGGGAATTAAGAGCACTTGGCTTGCTCATCAGTACTTGAAGAGGGTTGATCCTGGAGATGATATGAATAGTCTGGCCGGTGACATAGTGCCGCGTCTTCTGGATAGCGAATATCAGAGCCAAGCATTCTTTCTCCACTGGGTTGTACCGGTGTTCGGCTCCGACCATCATCCTGCTGCTGTTCATGACCCATATCATTCTTCTATGCGAGAAGAGCTCCTAGCGAATGATCCATCGCTCGAACGTACAGCAAGAATGGTCTTCCTATGATGGGAGGCACCAGAACTGGCGGATTGGTGAGATAGCGCTTGATATCTCCGAACGTTTGCTGACAGGTTTCGTCCCATACGAAGGATACACCTTTCTTCATGAGATGCGAAAAGGGCTGACATCTCCCCGAGAGGTTGGATATGAATCTCCGGATATAAGCCAGACGGCCTTGAAATCTCCGGAGTTCCCTCAAATTACGGGGTGGTCGCATTTCTACGATGGCCTGGACTTTATCAGGGTCCACTTGGATGCCTTTGGCGGTAATGACAAATCCCAGGAATTTGCCACTAGATACACCCAGAAAGGACTTCGTAGGGTTCATCTTGAGTTGATATTGGCACATTAACTCGAATACCGTCCTCAAGTCTTGAATATGATCATCTTTGAAGCGGCTCTTGACGGCTATGTCGTCCACGTAACATTCTACTGTTTTGTGTAAATGCTCATGGAATATGTTACTCATAGCCCGTTGGTATGTAGCACCGGCGTTCTTCAATCCGAAGGGCATGGCCGTATAGCAATATACCCCCAACGGGGTCCGAAAGGCAGTGTGCTTCTCGTCTTCAGGATGCATCTTGATCTGATTGTATCCTAAGAATCCGTCCATGAAAGATATGCGTTCAAAACCGTAGGTATTGTCGATCATGATTTCCGTGATGGGAAGAGGGAACTCATCCTTGGGGCAGGCTGCATTCAGATCTCGGTAATCGATATAGATACACATTTTCCTATTTTTCTTCATGACTTGGGACAACGTTGGCGACCCAGTCGGGATATTGTTCTTCCTGGATGAAACCGCAGGCTATTAACTTCTTGACTTCAGTTTCGATGGCGTCCATCATATCCGGGCGGAACCGGCGTTGGTGCTGCTTCACAGGCTTTGAATCGGTCAATAGGTTGAGTTTGTGAGTAGCCACCTTTGGGTCAAGGCCCGGCATATCCTCATAATCCCATGCAAAGACGTCGATATACTCTTTTATCAGCTGGATATCTTCTTTCCTTTCAGCTGGGGAAAGATTGTTACTGACAAATATCGGCTTTGGCGAAAGTTTACCCCCAACATCAACCTGGATAACTTCGTCTTTGGTGGGAGGTTCCCTTTGCTCAAAGCGGAATTCCCACTGCGTATCCATTTGTTGGGCCCAAGAGTCATTCTCAAACAGTTCAGATTCTTGTTCGTCCGATTCGAAGGAATCTGTCACTACCATATTCACTGATAATGTTTGTTCGAGAGCATCAGGTGAGTCAGAGGGCGACGAGCCATTCTGAGAAGGGGAAAAGGTGTCCTTATCTGACTTGGAAGTCGTAAGGGAGGTGGCATACCCTAACCCGAAACGAGTTTGTTGATAGCGGGGATTGCCGCGCAGCGGCGTTCGTCTGCCTCTTTCGTAGTTGAGGCCTGGCTTCCGCTTCAAGTCGTAGCCCATGTTTTGCATAATACTCAACGCTTGGAGGCTGTATCGGTGAACTTGCATTTTTCCAGCATCGTCATTGAAAGAATCTTCCTGGACAGTCGGTTGATTGCGCATGCGGCCGAAGACTATTGAACACTGACTGCCGCAGGTAGGCAGGACAATGAAGATAGAATCCTCATGTGGTCCATACGTCGTGACGATGTTGGATGATGACGCTACTTCCCAGACATACGGACGGTAGGAGTTCATAACTTCCAAGAATTTTTATGCTATGGGTTCTACCTCGTCACGGGGAGTGGATTCCTGATTTGGAATTTGAGCGTCAATATACTGGAAAAGAGGATGTTTATTATCATCTGGAACTCCGTTCCTAGTTGCATTTACATCGGTCGGCTTCTGGTTCAAAGTGACCACTAGAGGATCACTCACTTTTTCTGACTTGGTCTTGTTCAGGTGAATAGCCATAGGCTCCATGGCTTTTGGACGAGTGGTTCGTCCTTTCACTCTGATTGACAGCGGTAGTACGGCAGAGGGTTCTTCTGGCTCCCGGTGGGATTCCTTCTCTGCATCGCCTGACACTTCTTCCGTGTGGTCTTGAGAGTACAATACAGAATCGGAATAGTAGGATTCTACTCCTTTAAACGGGTTTAGGTCAGCAACCTTCGTTTGTACTGTTCCTTGGGGGTCTACATATTTAAGACATTGATGTAGAGTTGAAGGAACGATGTTGTGGTCGTGGATCCACGGTCTTCCCAGCAAAATATTGTAGGATACCTCTGAATCGATGACGTAACATGTGGCCACCGATCTGAGGTTGCCAATCTGGATCCTCAGGCAAATTTTCCCCAACGGCTTACTCCTTCCGGCGTTGAAACCCACGATTGTAGTGGAGGTGTAAGCCAATTCGCTGGTAGGAATCCTCAGCGGTCTGAGCAGACTGTGAGGGATGATGCTGATCGACGATTCTGGATCTATGTGAATTCGATCGACCTCCATGGAACCGACGTACCCGGTGTAATAGAGGGGCCTGTCATGCTTGTTATGTTTTAACAGCATGTCATCTTGGATGAAAGTGATATTTGGGACCACTTCCATTACACTGTGGCATTGAGGACATGCCACCGGTTCTTCGTCGGGGGACTTGAGCTGGGTCAAGCATGCCTCCACCTGCATCAGTGCTTCACTTAGGGCTAAACGAGTGTCTTGGGAGAGCCTGAGTAGCTCGAAGATGGACAGCCTGGCTGGTGTATTAGCCAGTTGGGCCAGGATGTCGAAGTTGTATGGCTTCTCTAAACCTTTGTTTGGAATATTTTTCACAGGTTTATCAAAGCGCACTTCTCTTTGCTTCCCCTTGTCCGTCGGAGTTGGTCTTGAAGGACCGGCATCTAGTACGACGGGGCCTGGTCCTGAAGGTTTGGCAGTTGAAGCGTCCGCCGTTGCATCTTCCTGACTTGCTCCGTAGTCGTTGAAGTAGGCTTTCCCTGAACGGGTTGCAGCAAATAACTCGTCTTCGTCTGATGCCGAAGAAGTTGCGACCATATGGCATGGTTTGCATTTGGAGCTCTTTCTAGACGTAGCCTTAGCAGCTTTAGTCTCCTCCTCGAGCTCTGACACCAAATTCGGATGAACCCACATAATCTCGCCCTGTCGGGTGGTTAGGGGTATCAGGTCATGATTTTAACCCCTAGCTGGAGGAAGATTGACGATGTTTATCGTGGTCCGGGAAATGGGTGTGACACCGTCCGAGACTTCTTGGGAAGGCAGATTGCCAAACCGCAGAGAGATCATGTTGGCCGTGACCATTTTCTCGGTGTTGTGCAGAGTGATGGCCTTAGCATCGATTAACCCTTGGATCTTCCTTTTCAGTATGTAACACGCCTTTGTCGGGTGGTGTACGTATCTGTAGAAGATGCAGTATTTGGGGTCGTTAGTACTGTCGACTTCTTGGGGCCGCCTTAGCTCCGGAAGGGTGATCTTGCCACTTTTGACGAGACACTCGAATATACTTGGGATATCGTCGTCGTCGAAAGAGTAGACTTCGACGGGCCTGGAGGTCCCGGGTCTCGCTTTTGCGGTTGCCGCAGTCTTTTGCCTGGCCGTATTGATCGCTAGAGCTTCTTTTCCTTTGGAGCTGCGAGGATGGTCGCTGCTGGGAGATGACCTCTTGCCTCTGTCAGAGGCGGAGATCATGATGCCATTGTCGCGTGCCTTGCGACTGTTGTCTTCGACGGCTACGACCGAGATAATGAACGAGGGCCAATCATGGAACTGATATGGTCCTGTAAACACCGAGACTACGGGAAGGAGGTTTTTCCTGCAAATGTCTACCAACGCAGAGTCTGGAACTCCTGGAGCCATCTGTAGCGTGGCCTGACGAAAACGTTCGATGAAGGTACGAATATCCTCTTTTTCCCTCTGCTTGACTTCGATGAGAGAGGACATAGACATGTCCATTCCTCCCTCGTAGAATCGTGTGAAGAATAAAGCTTTAAATTTCTCGAAGGAAGTAATGCAGTTGTCCGCCAAGCTACGATACCACTGATAGGCTACTCCTAAGAGGCAGCCTTTGAACACCCGAGTGAGGAGGGCGTCGTTCCCTTATAGCAATACCGTCATCATACTAAAATAGTTCATGTACTGACTTGGTAATATTTTTCCCTCGAATAGAGCCATAGTTTGAGATTTGTACCTCGAAGGAAAAGGGACCTCTTCCCAGATAGCTGGGTAAGGCTGATTTATTCCCAGTTTCTTGAGCTGATCTTTGTGCTTCAAGGCGTCAAACTGGGCTTTCAACTCCCGTACTGCCTGCATCGGATTTTCAGTTAAAAGCGGAACTATGGTGTAGTGCGGAGTTGGTTGTATCGTGACTCCAACGGGAGGTAATATATTCTCCGAGTGAGGAAGTGGAGGAACTGCTGACTCTTGATCTAGAGCAGGCTCTTGGCTCGGGTTGGATGGTGGTAAGTCCACCCCCACACGTATCTGAGTTGGCGGGACTGATGCTTGAGCCATGGCAGTTGCGTGCTGAGTTAGCATCATCTGGTGCATGTTTTCCATTATAGATTATATTTGTTTCAGAGATGTCTCTTGTATAGTGATGCGTTGTTCCGCGTTTCCTGACGGCGAAGCTTCCTCACGTTCATCTTCAACGGCATAAACTCACATTTCCCTGGGCATCATCGAAGGATGCGTATAGGTCGCTGCAGAAGTCGACTCTATACTCTCAGTATTTGATTCGGGAGAATGGCGACCCCCAGCGTCGGAATCAGAGGAGTACGAAGTCAGTTGTTGTGACCTTGAACGAGTGTTCTGGAATACCCCATCTTCAGTGTCTCTGAGGAGCATATTGGATCTCCTTCGGCTCAGAGTTCTAGAGGACGGACGTCTTGAGCTTGAGCTTCCTCCAGGTACATGCGAAGCCATGTTCATGAATGCATGCGCGGGCTCTTCTTCCTGAAAAGACAGAGAGTAGCTCAACCGGTCGAAAACTAACCGTTTTGCTTTAGAACAGCAGCAGTCAATCACAATCTTATGACTATTACAACATTGCTCGCCAGGGGGCGTAATAGACATGTTGGAAGGTCCTCTCTCCTTACGCTTCTGGATTAGATATTTGCGCAAGTCAGGAGGAGTAGAAGAAGAAGACGACGGCTTGTTCCTTCTGTTTCCATCAGTGGGCATGCGGAGATTGGGCACCATAGTTTTCTCTGTGCCACCTGTGTACAACAGGTTGGCCATCTGGGTGGCGGATAATCTCCGAGGAGGGTGTCTTTCCGCAACCTGAGCTTGCTTTACGCCGTGGGACTTCGCCTGGCATAATTTGGAGATTTGCTCAGACTGGTGTAAAGCTGAAGAGGTTCTCAGTCGGCCATCGGCTTCCCGCGTAATCCGGAGGGTAGGCAGATTGCTCCCTCGCTGGCGTAAAGGCCGAGAAGTTGAGTACTCTGCCGCTTGTTTTCCCTTGTGGAGATCATAGCGCTTATCTGGTTTCCCGTAGAGGTCAGATATTGTCTTGCGCACGGAGCATGATTTGTACTTCCGATTTGGCGCTGAGGCATCATCAGAAGTTTTGTCTGTACCGCTCGTAGCGGGAGACTGGTTTCTACACGTAGGGCGCAGTGGATACTTCTGGGTTAGCGCTGAGGCTTTGCCAGAAGTTTTTTCTGTAGCGCGCGTAGCGGGAGACTGGTTTCTACGCGTAGAGCGCAGTGGATACTTCTGGGTTAGCGCTGAGGCTTTGCCCAAAGTTTCGTCTGTACCGCGCGTAGCGGGAGACTGAATTTTAGGTGTGGGGCATGGAGGGAGCAATGCTACAACCTCATTGGTTGGAGAGATCGAAAGATCGGAGAGTCCACAGGAATGGTAGAGGAGGTCTTAGGCATCCAGACCTTGCGCAGCTTCCTCTTGTCTTGGACGGAGAGAGGGTGAGAGCTACCCCCGGTTCGAAGCATGTCTTCATAGGCAGACTGGTCGAATTGGACGACCAGTGTCTTCTTTACGGTTCCTACAGATACCACATCGTGTTGAGCAATTACTTCCTTATCAGAAGAGAAAGATGTCCCCAGCAGAGTCGCCATCTTGTTTGTGGTATTAAACAAAAGAACGAAGTGTATATAATACGAGATTTTACACAAAACCTGCCTTCTTTGGTTTATAAACAAACTTGTACAATTTGATCTTACACAAGGATGTGGGAGTATAATTTATTTAATCTGGGTAAATATTGCTATAGGTGTCTGATCTGCAGTCGATCACTTTAGCCCTTGGACCACACGATGTTGAAGAAGTGCCGTGGAAGACAGGAAGCAGCTTCGAAGGTTGCAAAAGAGGGTGGATGCACGATGCCAAAGTCGTCGATCCCTACTCTTTGCCTGAGCTCCGGATTCTCTCTCTCTCTCTCTCTCTTGACCTCTGGTTCGATCTTTCTTGGAAGTTCGACCTTGGATCTGATATTGGTTTTCTTGACCAATTTCCGACCTTCTAATTTGTCGACCTTGTTCCCCATTGATAGAGGTCTCTATTTATAGAGTTTTGGTGACAGTGACCACTCCGTCGGTATAGAAACCGAGGAGTGGAAAGTACAGCACCCTTTTATACAATGGTTAAAATAACCAATGCCTGCGTATAGATGATCCTTTGAATGAGCGTGGGACGCGGGTCCAACTAAGGGACAAAACGCGTATAATCGCTACGAAGATCACGGCGTAGAAGCCACGTAGGTAGGTATCCCTCGTGTAGAAGAGGTGGGCGTAGAAGCCAATGTCTGTCACCATGGCGTAGAAGCCAAGTAGGCATAGAAGCCAAAATAGGCGTAGAAGCCGAGTGGTCATAGAGGCCGAGTGGGCGTAGAAGCCGAGTGGTCGTAGAGGCCGAGTGGGCGTAGAAGCCAAATGGGCGTAGAAGCCGAGTGAGCACCGGAGCTGAATGGGCGTAGAAGCTGCTACGTACCGTGCCAGAGTGCTGATGTGGACGTCTTAGCCGGAATTACGGCTTTTGAAGATATAATCAAATCTCTTGCATTAAATGCCGAGATTTGCCACCATCCTGTGCATTAAATACGGAGGCATATTTTTGAAGGTCTGCAGCCCTTCTGTGCATCAGTCGCAGAGACGTGCCTTGCGAAACTGCCACCGCTTTGTGCATTTAGACGTAGAGACGTGCCTCGAGCAACTGTCATCGCTCTGTGCATTGGACGTAGAGACGTGCCTCGAGCAACTGTCATCGCTCTGTGCATTGGACGTAGAGACGTGCCTCGAGCCTCGTATAAAGTGGAGCTTTTGATGTGGCAGGCGGTTTGTCTACTGCGGAGCGTAAACAGCTCATGTCTGCCTGTGTAAAACAAGGCAGCGTATCCCTTTTTGCACATAAAAGCAGTTTACGCAAAGGAGATGGCGGTAAATGACAGCCTGGGTTACAGTGCTGTGCCATCATTATAGCCGTCGTCTGGGTAGCCGTGCAGTATCCCTTTGTCAGAAGTCCAGACGTCAGGTTCATTGCAGGATCTGACAGGTTTATTGCAGGATCGGACAGGTTCACTTCGGAGAATACGAAGCGTCTCTCGTACACTTCAATGCTGCGTTTGAAAGATGATGGGTTTTACGCCCAGGAGGCGACGAAGAACCTTGTTTTACGCTGAAGCATCCTGGACATACTGCACTTACGCGGATGGTCTTTTGAGCTTTTAATATTTCACGCTGTGTTTAGCGAAAAAAGCTCTGTTGTATGCTTGATGGCTCTGAAGGCCTCTGTTTACGCTGCTCTGCATCAATATACTGCGTAGAGCTTCCCAGCATATTTTTCATGCTTCTACAGTCCTCACCTCATTGGCCAAGGCCAAATGGAGAGGTTACCATTCTTTGACCGTAGTCAACACCCTCCCCCTTCCTTTGCATGAAGAAATCCAATCCTCCATGATTAATCCTAGCCACTAATTTGAAATTGGAGCATCCCCACCACACACTCACATCACCAACCCCAATAAAGTGTCTCTTCCTACACTCTTTCCCAAGCTGGCCCTAATCCCAACACCTAAGGAAAACCACCCTCTCTCTCTCTCCTCCCTCCTCCATATTTATTCATTCCCTATTTCTTCTTCTTCTTCCTTTCTTCTTGTTCTTCCTTTCTTCTTCCTGAAAAGCCTCCTTACGGCCGACTGATCCCGCTCCGGCAGACTGATTCCGCTCCAGCCGACTGACTTCGGCCTATTTCTGACTGAGCCCGCTCCGGCCAGTGCAGCGGCTGACCCCGCTCGAGCCTGTGCAGCGGCTGACACCGCTCGAGCCGCACTCTCCACCCGCTCGAACCATTGCTCCGGCGAGTTCGGCTTCAGACCAGTACCCCGACTCCGTCGACTGTGCCGCGCCACTCCATCATCCTGTCCGGCTTCAGCTTCCCCCCATCCGACCTCCTCCACTTCAGTTTCCCTCCGACAGCCATTCCGGTCTCAACCACCACCACTACATCACCATCACCGCCACCACCTGAGCGACTCCGGCGAGTCCATCCGATCTCCTCCACCACGAGCTATCACCACCACCACCACTTCCTCCACTCTTCTTCTTCGGCGAGTTTTCGGTCTCCACCACCATTACATCCATCCACCCCCGACCTCAGTACGACCATCACCACCACCCTGTCCAGTCCGGCCACCCCTCCCTCGATCTCAGACCAACCACCACCTCACTCCGGCCATCGACCCCCCCACGCCGTCGAGGTATAACTCTCCCCTCACCTTGTCTTTTAGTTTTACATATTGGCTTTAGTTAAGTTATTATTAGGGTTTTTAATTGTTTATAAAATCTGATGAGTGGTGTTTAGTTAGGGTTTTGGCATATAGTGTGTTTATGGTTAGGGTTCTTGATATATAAGGATTTGTGTAGGTTTGTGTTTACATAATAGATCTGTTGTTGTAGTGTAGTATAGATGAGCATGTGATAATGTTATGAGATTGGGATTAATGGTGAGTTTAGGGTTGATTTTAACTAGAGGTTTTGATACATGGTTGAAAAATAAATGCTAAATCAAATATCTACGGTTTAAATAGGAATTGATTGAGGATATGAAATACATGCATGCGAGGATGGAAAATGGGATATAAAATGAGAGTGTATGTTAATGCCATATGAGACGGTTATCCTATTTATTAAATACGCATTTGTTATTATGGTTTAGCTGTTTTAAAACTATGACTGAAAATAAATTGATAATTAAAAGGTTGATGGACATGGGGAGCAGGTGATTGATTTTGAAATAGGTATTATATTGGATCATGAGTCAGAGATTGAGGACTGTGAAATATTAGTTAATTATTTAAGATTGAGACTGAGCTTAGGTATAGATATGTGTCGTATCCCTGTTTGACGTAGAATAGATTATTGATTTTGGTTTGTATCTCATCTCTAGGTACTGCGGGACCTGAGGGCTTGGACGTGGTACCGGGACCCCGTCATCAGCGGCCGAACGCAGGCAAGTGTACCTTGCCACCCTGTATTTTAGATTTCAGATATTTATTGTTTCTTTATGTACATTGTGCGCGTATTTATGTTGACGTTCGATTCTTCACGTCCGGATCACAACCGGGTGTAGACGTTCGTCATAGCGTCTTCGAATGATGGTTAGATATTTGTAACACCTCGATGTACGTATCTGAGTATATCGACACCCCAGGACACACTCATACACTGTGATCGTGCCAGATTCATGTATCCTGATACTGACATTATGACCAAAGACTGGGACGACCTTAGGGTCGCGTCTGTTGAGTTATTTTTGTGTGTCGAGACTGTAGATAGAGGTTCATGTTCAGCGCACCATCATTGACCGCTTAGGATGGGGAAGACAGTTACTTGACGTTTAGGCTCCTCTGCACGCGCTTATATATGTATATGTATTGTTTCTGTAGTGATCCTGTATCTAGTGTAGTTGTATCACCCTTGTGACTCTGTGCTCAGAGCTATGGTACATCCCGTGTGTCTCTGTGTTCGGAGCTACAATTTTAATTTAGATAGCCCATGCATCGAACATTACCTTCAAACGGTGTCACACTTAGTTGGTTATGCTAGATTACCCCGTCGTTGCACTTGTACTTTCTGTTATACTTGGCATATTGTATTTTTGTACCTTATTATGTCCCTTTGAGGACCTGGTCCCCTGCCAGTTTTGCAGCATAGAAGACTATATAGCTTTTGGAGTTGCTGATGGAGTGGCACGTCTTGCGGGCATTGTACCATATTGATTATTCATCTGCTGTTGTAGCCTAGTTTTGTAGACTCATCTCTTCTCGAGTCTATTCGAGTTTGTGTGTTATTGGGCGGCCGACTTTAGCACATATAGCTCTTTCTTGTATACTGTTGTACTTTGTGGATTGAGACATAGAGGTTTACATTTATGGGATACCTAGATAGTGCCCTTTATATTATAGAGCTTATACATATTCGAGTCAGACCAGAGTCTGGTCGAATGCGTAGCTGGCGTGTCACGTATTCCTGGTCCTACGTATTTTAGGACTGGGGCGTGACATATTTTTGTGGTAGCCCATGCAGGTCCGTTTTAAATCGTCTTAGTCACCTAACTGTGCCAAGCGAGCCTGCAAATTAGGAATAGATTTTATGATTATTGAATAGGATCTTAATCCATAATCGATTTTAAAAACTCTTTGTATGTGATTATCGCCCTTGGACTTTCAATTTGCATTCATTCAATTTTTGTCAATATCGTTATCATTGACTCTCATCCTCTATTATTCGGAAGACAGACGTTTGTGCCTGATGGTTCCCTCCAGAAGAAGATCGTAGCCCAGACGACAGAAGACAGAACTCGTATAACATTCTCTGAGAAGATTATTACCCTGAGTAGGATAGAATGATAGGTTCTTTTAGATTCTAGAACTAGTATGGAAGGGTAGCAAGAGAATTGGACCCAGTAGTACCCTACCCGTCCTTAAGATAGCAGTGATCTTGGAAGTACTGGGAGCTGGAAGGATTGTTGATCATGACCTAGAATAATTTATGGAAATGCATAGCCTGATGATGGAAACTAGTGGTTGTATATGATAGCAATACTAGGAACGATGATTATGAGCTAGAGGAGATGCAAATTTTAGGATCTCACTTGGAAGATAAAGATCGAATTCCAGGAATTCTAGTATGTGCTTGAGTGATACCATCATTATACTTGTGACTTGGAGAGAGAAATAACGAAAAGAAGAAATTTGAGGAATAAAATTTTAGGGAAAACCTTAAGGAGAAGAGAAATTATATATTAGGCGAGAATTTTTTTTTCTTTTGAGGATTGATGTTGGAAACTGAATGGAAGAAATTATTATGAGGTTTAGTCTAGACTATGACACCATCCTAGCATGGATTGGTTGAGCCAATACCACGCAACGCGAGATTGTCGGCATGGTTACATTATCTATGACCACCAGGTTACCCTGAGTTGAGTTTCCTCAAGGAGCCCAAGAGTATGGTGCCCATCTACCTCAGGGGCACACAATGCAAGGTGAACCAGTGTACCCCATATTTTATCAGAGTTTGAGGATGTGATTCTAGAGAACCTTCAGGGACTGCCACCTGACAGAGAGATAGAGTTTGCTATAGAGTTGACTCCAAGAGCCGAGCCGGTTATTTTTCCGTCTTTAGACTAGCACAGATAGAGTTGGTTGAGTTGAAGGTCCATAGTAGAGGATCTCTTAGACAAGGGTTTCAGTCGGGCTAGTGTTTCTCTATGGGAAGCAACCATCTAAATAGTGCCGAAGAAGGATGAGATAGTATACTTGTGTTTTGATTACAGGACATTAAATGCCGTAGCGATAAAGAGCAAGTACCCATTGCCATGCGTCGATGATTTATTTGAATCAGCTAAGTGGTGCATGTGTATTTTCGAAGATCGATCTCAGATCCGGTTATCATCAGATCAAGGTACGGAGAGAGGACATCTCGAAGACGGCTTTTGGGACAAAATAAGGGCACTATGAGTTTTTAGTCATGCCGGTTGGTTTAACCAACGTGCCAGCAGTATTTATGAGTCTGATAAACAGTGATTTCCACCAGTACTTAGATAAGTTCGTGGTGGTAGTTATCGACAACATCTTGGTATATTCCAAGAGCCAAGAGAAGCATGAGAGACATCTCAGGATCGTGTTGGAGACGCTGAGGCAGGAGAGGCTGTATGCCAAGCTCAGTAAATATGAGTTATGTTTAGATAGAATAGATAGCCTACGCATCGAGACAGCTGAGAGTTCATGAGAAAAACTATCCGACGCACGACCTAAAGCTAGCTATAGTGATATTTGCACTAAAGCTATGGAGACACTACCTTTATGGAGAGCATGTTGAGATTATACAGAACACAAAAAAGTCTGAAGTATGTCTACACGCAGAGGGAGCTCAACATGGGACAGAGGCGCTGGCTAGAATTTATGACAGATTATAATATCGAGTTGTAGTACCACCCTGGCAAGACGAATGTAGTAGCAGATGCCTTAAGCAGGAAGCCTAAGGCATATTTTTATGACTCATCGCCAGTTGTTAGAAGATTTTCAGGAACTCAAGATTGAGATTGTATTGCCAGGCATGGATGGACAGTTGACCAGTCTCGAGGTTCAGTCCATATTTATTAAGAGGATCAAGGCGGCCCTGCCTACAGATACAAGATTTTGACGTCTACGAGAGAGGACAGAGGCCGGCATGCAGACGGGACTTGGGATTCATGAGGACGGAACATTGAGGTGTGGAGATCGCCTATATGTTCCGAGTGGTGAGCTACACCAAGAGTTGATGACCGAGGCACATAGCTCAATTTATTCCATTCATCTCGGGGGTACGAAGATGTACCGAGACTTGAGGCAGCATTTCTGGTGGCATGGGATGAAGAGAGAGATTGTAAGATTCGTAGCAAAATATTTAGTTTGTCAGCAAGTCAAGGCTGAACATCAGAGGACTGCAGGATTATTGCAGCCACTTTCCATTCCCGAGTGGAAGTGGGAACACATTACCATGGACTTCGTCACAGGATTCCCGCAGAGCCCTAGCGGAAAGGATGCAGTTTGGGTTGTCGTAGACAGACTCACCAAGTTCGCACATTTCTTGCCCTTTAGAGTTGGGCAGTCCACGAAGATTTTAGCTGACATGTATATGAGGCAGATAGTACGATTACATGGAGTGCCTGTCAGCATCGTATCGGATCGTGATTCCAGATTTACGTCGCATTTTTGGCGGAGTATACAGGAGAGCCTAGGAACTCGTCTCAAGTTCAGTACTGCATATCATCCACAGACTGATGGTCAGTCAGAGCGCACGATACAGATATTAGAGGATATGTTGAGAGCATGCATAATTGATTTTGGAGGATCTTGGGAGGACCACCTACACTTGGTGGAATTCTCCTACAATAACAGCTACCAGGATAGCATACAAATGGCACATTATGAGGCACTATACGGCAGGAAATGTAGGTCACCAGTATATTGGAGTGACGTAGGAAAGCGTCAGATACTTGGTCCAGACTTGGTGACACAGACAGTGGAGAAGGTCAAGCAGATTTAGATCCACCTAAGTGCAGCAAAGGACAGACAGAAACATTGGACAGATGCGCACCGCAGACCATTGGAGTTCAAGGAAGGTGACCATGTATTTTTGAGGATATCGTCTACTCGTGGTACCATCAGATTCGGAGGCAGAGGCAAGTTGAGTCCGAGGTACATCGGACCTTTTGACATCTTGGAACGAGTTGGCGAAGTGGCTTATCGTCTTGCATTGCCTCCATCATTAGAAGGAGTGGATGACGTATTTTACGTATCGCAATTGAGGAGATATGTGGCAGACCCTAGCCACGTGCTTGATCATTCGGAGATTACAGTCGGGCCAAGTTTATCTTACGTAGAGCAGCTAGTGGAGATACTCGATCACAGTGAGAAGACTTTGAGAGGTCAGATTATTCGACTGGTCAGAGTTGCATGGAAGCATCATTCGTCAGGCGAGTCTACCTGGGAGCGCGAGGATTTCATTCGACAGCGATTTCCGTATTTATTTGAGGACCAAGATACGAATTTACGTACCGCATTTGATTACCAGCTTGTTTTAAAATTCTCTTAGCTATTATCGTGCTTTACTTTTAATTTTGAGGACAAAATTTTTCTAAGTTGGGAAGGATGTTAACCATCTTAAATATTTCTAAAGATAGTCTGGTATGGAATGGAAAATTTTGGTATAGCAGCAATTGATTGAGGTTTAGAGTAAGGTTGCAGATGTCTGTTATTTTTTAATTAAACCCTTGGCGCGCCCTACCATTGTTGAATTATTCGGAGCCCAATATCAGCCCATAAATTTCATCGGACTATTGTACTTCTGACTTGACTCGCCGATTTAGGCACTGGACTTTTTTGTCACATAAAATCAAATCCGTTGTGCCTTAAATTAATCGTTCAATTTCCGTATCCTAAATCCTATAATTTAATTCCGTGTCGGACACCTGTGTCGTTACCCTCAATTTTGAGATACCAACTTAACACGTTAAGCCGGGCAAACTAAAGGGTCCAAGACTGACTCCAAGCCCACGCCATTTTTGACCTTTGCGTCATTTTTAAATTTTGACCCTAAGTGCCCCCATTTAATTTAAAAGTGCGGGACACTTTAATTCTATTTAAATCGGGGATACCAATTTTGTCTAATCCTATTTTAATCCCTAATTAATCCCAATGCCCATTTAATTAAACCCATGCCAAACACACAACACCCCCTCACCATGCAAATCACCAAACACCATTTTCCCCATAATTTTTGCATCATTTTATGTGTTCGTGCAATTACCCAAATTTAAGGGGCTTAGTTGCAATTTATTGATTTAGGTGTCCTCACCTCATTGGCCAAGGCCAAATGGAGAGGTTATCATTCTTTGACCGTAGTCAATACCCTCCCCCTTCCTTTGCATGAAGAAACCCAATCCTCCATGATCAATCCTAGCCACTCATTTGAAATTGGAGCATCCCCACCACACACTCACATCACCAACCCCTATAAAGTGTCTCTTCCTACACTCTTTCCCAAGCAGGCCCTAATCCCAATACCTATGGAAAACCACCCCCTCTCTCTCTCCTCCCTCCTCCATATTTATTCATTCCCTATTTCTTCATCTTCTTTCTTTCTTTCTTCTTCCTGAAAAGCCTCCCTCCGGCCGACTGATCCCTCTCCGGCCGACTGACTCCGGCCTACTGCCGACTGACCCCGCTTCGGCCAGTACAGCGGCTGACCCCGGTCGAGCCTGTGCAGCGGCTGACCCCGCTCGAGCCGCACTCTCCACCCGCTCGAGCTATTGCTCCGGCGAGTCCTGGTTCAGACCTGTACCCCGACTCCGTCGACTGTGCAGCGCCGCTCCACCATCCTGTTCAGCTTCAGCTTCCCCCCATCCGACCTCCTCCACTTCAGTTTCCCTCCAACAGCCATTTCGGTCTCAACCACCACCACTGCATCACCATCACCGCCACCACTGAGCGACTCTGGCGAGTCCATCCGATCTTCTCCACCACGAGCTATCACCACCACCACCACTTCCTCCACTCTTCTTCTCCGGCGAGTTTTCGGTCTCCACCACCATTACATCCATCCACCCCCGACCTCAGTCCGACCATCACCACCACCCTGTCCAGTCCGGCCACTCCCCTCGATCTCAGACCAACCACCACCTCACTCCGGCCATCGACCCCCCCCCCACGCCGTCGAGGTATAACTCTCCCCTCACCTTGTCTTTTAGTTTTACATATTGGCTTTAGTTAAGTTATTATTAGGGTTTTTAATTGTTTATAAAATCTGATTAGTGGTGTTTAGTTAGGGTTTTGGCATATAATGTGTTTATGGTTAGGGTTCTTGATATATATGGATTTGTGTAGGTTTATGTTTACATAATAGATGTGTTGTTGTAGTGTAGTATAGATGAGCATGTGATGATGTTATGAGATTGGGATTAATGGTGAGTTTAGAGGTTGATTTTAACTAGAGGTTTTGAATATTATACATGGTTGAAAAATAAATGCTAAATCAAATATCTACAGTTTAAATAGGAATTGATTTAGGATATGAAATACATGTATGCGAGGATGAAAATTGGGATATAAAATGAGAGTGGATGTTAATGCCATATGAGACGGTTATCCTATTTATTAAACGCGCATTTGTTATTATGGTTTAGCTGTTTTAAAACTATGACTGAAAATAAATTGATAATTAAAAGGTTGATGGACATGGGGAGCAGGTGATTGATTTTGAAATAGGTATTATATCAGATCATGAGTCAGAGATTAAGGACTGTAAAATATTAGTTAATTATTTGAGATTGAGACTGAGCTTAGGTGTAGATGTGTATCGCATCCCTGTTTGACGTGGAATAGATTATTAATTTTGGTTTGTATCTCATCTCTAGGTACTGCGGGACCTGAGGGCTTGGACGTGGTACCGGGATCCCGTCATCAGCAGCCGCACACAGGAAAGTGTACCTTGCCACCCTGTATTTTAGATTTCAGATATTTATTGTTTTTTATGTACATTGTGCGCGTATTTATGTTGACGTTCGATACTTCGCGTCCGGATCACAACCGGGTGCAGACGTTCGTCATAGCGTCTTAGAATGATGGTTAGATGTTCGTAACACCTCGATGTACGTACCTGAGTATATCGATACCCTAGGACACACTCATACACTGTGATCGTGCTATATTTTTGTATCCTCATACTGACATCATGACCAGAGACTGGGACGACCTTAGGATCGCGTCTGTTGAGTTATTTCTGTGTGTTGAGACTGTATATAGAGGTTCAGGTTCAGCACACCATCGTTCACCGCTTGGGATGGGAAAGACAATTACTAGACGTTTGGGCTCCTCTGCACGCGCTTATATATGTATATGTATTATTTCTATAGTGATCCTGTATCTAGTGTAGTTGTATCACCCGTGTGACTCTATGCTCGGAGCTACGGTACGCCCCGTGTGTCTCTGTGTTCGGAGCTATAGTTTTATTTTAGATAGCCCTCGCGTCGAACATTGTCTTCAAACGGTGTCACACTTAGTTGGTTATGCTAGATTACCCCTCCGTTGCACTTGTACTTTCTGTTATACTTGACATGTTGTATTTTTGTACCTTGTTACGTCTCTCTGAGGACCTGGTCACCTGCCAGCTTTGCAGCATAGATGACTACGGAGCTTTTGGAGTTGCTGATGGAGTGGCACGTCTTGCGGGCATTGTACCAGTTACTCATATCATTTCTACCGGCATTATGGTTACTTTATTCATATTGATTATTCATCTGCTGTTGTAGCCTAGTTTTGTACACTCATCTCTTCTCGAGTCTATTCGAGTTTGTGTATTATTGGGCGGCCGACTTTAGCACATATAGCTCTTTCTTGTATACTGTTGTACTTTGTGGATTGAGACATAGAGGTTTACATTTATGGGATATCTAGATAGTGCCCTTTATATTATACAGCTTATACGTATTCGAGTCAGACCAGAGTCTGGTCGAATGCGTAGCTGGCGTGTCACGTATTCCTGGTCCTACGTATTTTGGGACTGGAACGTGACAGCTAATTAGCGACGTTACTACACGTCGCTAATGACGTCGCTAAAAACGTCGATGTACGTCACAACTTGCTGACATGGCAGTATTTCTAGGTCATTAAATACGTCGCTGTAACGTCGCAATATAAGTCGCTAATTAGCAACGTTAAGCGACAGGTGAGCACGTCGTTAATTAGCGACGTTGCGTCGCTAAACGTCGCTAATTTAGCGACATATTTACGTTCGCTAAAATACGTCTGTATAGCGACGTTTTTTCTTTCAGTGACTAGCTGAGTTCCGACTTCTGTAAAACGTCACTAATTACGTCACTAAAAGTGATTAGCGATATTTTTTTGTCGTTTAGCAACGTTTTTTACGTCGCTAATTTGACTTTTTTTAGTAGTGAAACTATATAAATTAGTTTAATAATTAAGAAATAATGATTCTAGACAATGTATACTTTATTTGAATGCTCCTAGCGTTCAGCCTCTAGTACAGTGCTACTCTACCTTATTATGTGATTTGTTGGTTCAGGTAGGGAGCTTGGCAGAGATTCCAAAGAGCATGACTAGTCCATATTAAGCTCAGGATAACACGCTTGCCCATACATTTTTATTGTTACTCACCATTATTAATATGACCCAATTCTCAAGAATTTATGTCTTAAAATACTCATACTACTACTACTACCATCCATTGAACAGGGAATATGGAAGTATTTCATCTAGCCATTTATTATTTTCTCCTCACAAAAACTATATATTCTCTTCTTCTAACTATTTTTTTGGAAATTAGTTTTAAGAAGGGAGGAGAACTTACGGTGGAGAAGAGAAAAAGAGTCGACCGATGGTAGTGTCGAAGAAGAGTGGTGAGGCGGTCGCGGAGCTCACAAAAACACGGCCAGGCAGCGTATGCTAGACCACGCATAAGAGCACAACTGCTCGGCTCGATGGAGGCGTCCGCATAGGGAGGATAACATCGGCCTCTCAGGACACGTTCAGGGTCGCGCGTCACTGCTAGAGATGGATGCAGTACTCGAACGCTGCCGCAGAGCTCAGTTTTCGGCGTAGGAAAACGGAGGATGCGGCGCCGGAGAAGAACCACAGGCGGTTGCTCGGTGCCGAGCTTCGGTCCGAACAACAGGGTGGTTGCGGTGATTGCTGTCAGGATCAATGCGGCTGCCCGAGATCCAAGAGGCGGTGACAACGCATCTCATTCGGAGTGGTGGGCTTCTCTCCGGTGATGACGTTGGAGGCAGACCATGTGTCAGCGGAGTCGGCTACCGATGGCGCACATATGATGATGCGAAGTGCTCGGTATGGCGGGGATTGTGATGATGAAACAACGACTGGAGATAGTGGTGGTGGCGGAAGATGAAGGGTGGATCGACAGATGGAAGTTTTAGGGGGTGACCATAGTGTAGGTAGTGAGAGATGGAGTGCTAGTGAGGAATTAATGGGGATGGTTGAGATGAGGACACTAGTTTTGTATCAGTGATAGGACGCTAAGGAAAACTGAGGTAGGGGAAAAGTTTCTTCCGGGCATGAAGAGGGAGACGGGGAGATTTTTGGGGCCGTGTATAATGAGAGAGAGAGAGAGAGAGAGAGAGAGAGAGAGATGGTGCTTTAAATACTTAGGTTTTAGGTCTCTTCCAAAATGGGAGGTCATGATTCATTTGGGGAAAAAAATGAATTGATGGGGACTCATCATGAGAATGAAGGGTGGTGATGTTCCTAGATTTCCTAGTGATTAGGGTTTGGGTTGTATTGACTAGCAACCCATACAAAGTTAGAGTAATTACAGCCTTGCCAGTTTTCCTACTTTCTCTATTAAACAAACAACGGTTGTCAATAACTTAGTTATTTCTACTATCGTTAATACTAAGCTAAGTGTTGGAATTATCATAACATTATTCTAATCATCTAATCACAAAGAAATATTCTAATAATTTCTAATGATTACTAAATCATTTATAATAACCCAATAATCACTAAGCCATCATTTAAACCAGTTATTAATCTATCCTATTTATAATTAAAAAAATATTCAAAATACTATTGATATAAAAAAAAAATTGAAAATTTTGGAAACCGAAGGTTACAAAAAATGCGTCGCGAATGTCGTGCGACTAAAATTAATTATGTAAATGTGAGTTTGTGAGTGATATTTATGTCATGGGTGTAGAGCGGCTAGTCTAGGTCATAAGGGTGGAAGTTGATGAAAATGGAATGATAGTGTTGTGCTCCAAATATCATAGCCACAACAAAGAATATCAAAGGATAAAAAATTAAAGATGTAATTTAATATTTTTGAAATTAAACATAATTAATATCGAATAAATTCAAATTTACCCTAAAATTTCAAAAATAACCCTATACTAAAACCATGGGTTATGAATGTAAAACAAGATATAAATTGTTGATAGAAATACCGTCGATGAAGTAATGTAACAAATCCTTAATCTCAATACTATATTCTTATAAGTTATATTCTAAATTGCCTCACTCGTATTATTGGCAAACTACTTCTAGCTATAGGTAAGCACTATTCAATCCTTACAACTTCGCCTATCTTGCATATTCCTAACTTAGTAGATAAAGGTCAAGGCTAATCTAAGCAGGTACTCAGGTCTTTCACTCATGACATACTATTTAATATTGACACTCTTCACATCACGATTGTGATTGGTCATTCCAATACTAGTCTAACCTTCAGTTGGAATGTCTATCTATTCCCATACAACTTACCCCTTCTATTACATATTCCTCTGTACTGTTGTTCTACTAGTTTCGGCTGTCTTAATACCCATTTTCTCATGAGAATCCTCTCGGCTAGGATACTACCCTATAACACATGCATGAAGTCATGATGGTCTACTCTAAGTGATAAATTCCTCGACTCTATGAGATGATAAGGTTTCTTGCACCAGCTTACGTCTAGTCTTAACACAAGGCTTATCGAACTATTTTATTCCTAATGAGGATCCCAAGTCCTATCTTGTAGGCCTTCCTTAAAGTTGGTCATATTGGTTTATGGAGCTATAACTAATTCTAAGGTTCAAATAGTATTATCTCAAAAAGTAACCATAGTCGTCTCAATCATTACGAAAATTCTATATCTATCATGACCAATATTTTTAAATGGTAAAGCTTCTTATACAATACTAACTGCAGATGGGAGTTCTAATATCTGTTGCTAAGAAAAAGTTCTCTACTAATGCTAATCCTTATATATAGCTCCAAGCTATCCTCTCGTTCTAGTAGTCTACCTAGTACAAGCATCTATCTTACCCATTTCTAACTTAGATAACCCTTCCTATGAATTATTATACCAACCCTGCTTATGAACTATAATAAATATATAATTAAAAGTCAAGCACGAGTGTTCGTTCTTCTAAAATAGGAAAGAACGAGAATCAATGATAGGGAGTTCAAGGAGGGTATCATCAAATATGATTTTTAAGGTTCAAAGGCGATAATAGAAATCAAGAGATTGTTCAAAGCAGTTATGGATTGAGATCCTAACAAACATATCCTAGCACAGGCTCGCTCGGTACAGTAACGTACCCGAAATAATTTAATCAGGACCTGCATGGGTCACCAAAAAAATATGTCAACTCCAGTCCGAAAATACGTAGGACTAAAAATATGTATATATGCCAGTTACTTATTCAACCAAACACGTTGACTCGAATACGTATAAGCTGTACTAAATGACCACTATCTAGACAACACAATAAATAAATATCTATGTCTCAATCCACAAGGACACAAAATATCAACAATGAACTATATGTGCTAAAGTCAGCTGCCTAGTAACACACAAGCTCGAATAGACTCGAGAAAAATATGAGTCTGTAAAACTAGGCTATATCGGCAGAAATAAGTAATAAAAAATAAATATAGATATGGAAGAATATGATGCATGTATCAACTACATATACCTGAATCCTGGAGAAACAATCATCTACTAATATACTCCATTAATCCTACTCAGCAATAACCTGGGGACAAAATTCGGATCCATGTCCTTTGGGGACATAGCAAGGTACAAATAAACAGGCCAAAGTAAACAGTAAAAATAGCACAAGGGTGCTCCGGGTATAACTACAGTAACAAATTAAGTGAATGCACCTGAGAATATCACTCGTACGTTAGACCACCGATGTGTAAATCAATGTAAATCTCCAGGCTCCGTTAGGGAACCTTCAGTAACTATTGATAATTCAGAACTCTCGTAAGAGTTCACGGTAACGTGGTGAATATTGGTAGCCCAATGTCCCGAGTACGCTCTCCCCTCCCAATGTAACCTCATGTCTTATGTCCATGACGTCTCATGTCCAAAACACGCAAGATCAATCACTAACTAAGTACCGAGTCAACTGTGTAAATATAAACATGTCATCTATCTCATGTCAAGAGTCCTATCCTCACACAGAATCCAAAATTTCTGAATATCTCAAGTATGGATCCTATCAATACAACTCGTGTCAAGTGACCTAAGGTATAGCGTGCAAGAAGTCGCACAAACAGGGTATCACGATGACAATGCAACTACTCGATACACCACTCCGCTGATGGATGTCGGCACCCGAATGTAACTCAGATGCTAAGTATCGACTACGGTTCTATGGTCACAATATAATATATGCAGTAAATAGACTACAACAATAACCAGTAGTAAACACAAGGCAAAAGATCTGTGAACGATGGGAAGGTACACTAGCCTGTTTCCGGATGTTTAGTAGTAGTTGGTCCTATGCCCAAATGAGAAGTATCCACAAAACCTAAAGAACATATTTAAGAACTTAGTTAATCAACTAGCTTAATAACTCTAATTATAAAATATTACTTATACAAACATAACTTAGGCCTACAAACTGATATTTATACTTAGATGGTTTAAAATATATGCCCGTTCAAGGCCTCCGTTAAAAATTATACTAAGTATGGTAGGAAGCTAGTAGGAAAACCTATCTATATATTCCTTTACTCATTATTTTGGTATTCATTCACCATTATTTACCACACCTATGGCTCTCTCATGGGCTGCATTCATACTGTACACATAAACATTCTCCATCCTCAATATGCGAACTCTGCTCTCCTACACATATTCTCATATAAATCCCTCACACATTATATAGTTTAAGAACACAATTGTACTACCACTCACCGTTCTACTTGTGCATCATTATCCCCCTCACCTACAATATTCACCACACACTGCCATAGCTAGCCAATGTAGGTATATGATAAAGTTTGTATTACAATCAAGAACTCCATTTTGCATCATTCTCTAGTATTTAGTACATCCAAATATAATTACATTTCTCTACTTGTACTGTTAAAGTTTCAAGATGAACCTTGCCAACCAACCATCATGTGGTTCCACACTCATATCCAAAACACATAACCACGTACTTAGCAGGCTAGCTCGACACATGGAGTACCTAGCACTTTTCTCATTCTTCTATGCTCAAATATCTTCATGCAAACAATAAGAAGGCTACCAAGGTCTTACATATATCTCCCATTCTTTTCACTACTTCATTGATTTCCCCCAGATCCTAATAGGCATGCGTACAACCCGTAGATTTTAATGCAAAGTTATTTAATAGATGAACATTCTCTATTATTCTAAACCCTTTATTAGAGAAGAGGAGATTAGAAGGAAAGGTTTAGAGGTGTACCGCAAGAGAAAACAACGTTCAAGTTGCAGCCCTCGCGTGGAGGACTTCCCGTCGTCGTCGGGGCTCGATTCACGGCTGTGGAGCGGCGTTGGCGAGCTGGAACTGATGGGACCAATAGCTCGAGGTCGCCTGCCCTCCTCTCCTGTCTCGACCCAATGGCCAGGTTTGCCTACTCTCCAAGCAGTTGCTTTGCACACTGGCACCGCAGACTAGTATTTCCATGGGAGTTTAGAAAGTAGCGGCTAGGGTTCTGTGTCTAGGTTAAGGGAAGGAGGAATCAAGTCATATATATAGGGGAAAGGGATATACAGTGTACGGTTGGATGGTGTCTTCAAGCCCATGCACATTGGCTCACGGTTGGATTTAACATGAAGTAAAAGGAAATATGCCTTTTCTAAGTTGAAATTTGTATTGCTTGGTTACCAACAATTTGCTTCACTCACACGTTGGACAAGAAATGATGCATGCAATTGTAAACTTTTGCTACCAACTAAAGTTTTGCTACCACACACAAGCAAGCAAAAGGGAAAGATTCTTTTTTGCTCAGCTTACGTGAATAGTAGTAGTACGTAACAATTGTGTAGTGCACTTGCTCCACAAATTAGCAAATTTGCTTGGTTTATGTGTGATCACACAACAACAAAATAATAAAAATAAATAAAAATAAATCAAGTTAGTTGGTACTAAAATAAATTAAAATAATATTAAAACATTAGTAATATTAATATAAAAAATAAAAAAATGATGGGGTTTACAACTCTCCATGATACTCCTTTAGATACCCTACATCAATATTACGCTGATACACTTATCTAATACTATCACCCACAATAATACTTACTGATACTAGACTGACGCACCACACATATCACATATTACTCGTCCCAATCTTGATACACCTAGGACACTTGCACTCTCTAGGCATTCTTGGTACACAGACACTAACTTACCCACTGACACACTATTGGTAATTCTAATATCCATACCCCCACTTCATGATACTCATGGAATACCCGCACTAGTACTTTACTTCACCACTCATGCTCTCAATTACACATCCTCCCTGTGCACTTGTGTACACAGTTCTGGACACCCTTCTTCCTTCTCTTACACATCTCACTCACTAAAAAATCAACACCCTCAAGTACTAGGTGATACACCCACACTAGACACATACCTGTGCACATACATCTACACACACCAATGTCCAACAATCAACCCATAGCACAAGTCCAACAACACAACTCTATCACTAGTGTAACACCCCGTTCCGCTCAAGCGGACTGCCGTCTCAATCGACAATCGTGCAGCTGTCCCGACCTGCTTTGCCTCGATCAAGAAGCAAAGGATATCCAGACTTGTCCCTACAGGAATCTGGCGTGGACTTTCAGAGGCTCGCTCAGACGTATCGCTCTACCGAGGCGAATCATCGCTAAGGTGGGTGGCTACGGTGAACTTGTCTTTGCTTAGCCAGCACACATAAAATCTGGAATGTTTATGCTAGTCGCTAGGTGATTCACCCCTGCATGCTAATGAATCCAACGCACCTAGCTAAGGGAATAATCCCAACTCATATTGCTTGCTAGAACATGGAAATGAAATACTGCTTATATTCAGATCCTCGCATGCAAATTCCCTTAACGGTTTCAACTCTCGGCTTACCTTCGGGTCCGAGCAACGTGCCTGCTTATGTTCCTTAGAAACGCATGCTTGTCTGCTTGAATGTTACCGTGTTTTCATCTAAACCTCGGGAGACTACTACGTAGTCGTTCCGTGCCTGAACGAACCTGCAAGTATCCGGGACCATTAGGTCGCCAAGGCAATCCCCGAACCAGGGCACGCATCAGGATAACGAATACTGAACGTGAATCCTTAACGTGACAACTGAATGATAATCACATCAAGTTTATGTCTGAACGAGAATCACGTCACGTAACGAACGAATCTCAGCTCTTGGAGCAAACGCTCGTTCAGATCACGAATCATGGATTATCATTCAAGTTGTGGATTGAACTGACCCTGATCCTGACCTGCATGTCCCGGACAACTTGGAAACAAGGTTTAACGGTTCCACGGGCGGTCACCGGGGCACTGGGACCGTTCCGATCCGGATGGAACATCACGATAGTCTCACGTGCGGACAGGATGGCGTGTAGTGCCTCACGTGCTTCGTTGTACACCATCCTTGTTCAAAGACTAAACGGTCCTTTATGGCTATGCCAGCGACTCCTGTTCATATAGATAAGTCATCCTCGCTTAGCGGCTATCCGCGTGCGAGTCACTGCATCGCATCGACTGAACACCTGAACGATCATGTTAAAACGACCCTCCTGTTTGCATATGCTTGCCTCCTGAATGCTTATACTTGCCCGTGCTTGAATTAACATGTTTGCCTCAATGTTTGCCTTGGACAGGGAAGGAGATGGTAAGTTGGTAAGTCTCGCCGTGTTTCCTCAAACATCGCACGGCGCACTGCCCGACACGTTAGGCTATTCAACGTTTGCATGAAACTGATCCTAAGGCAACTAGAAAGACAACTTAATAGTTGTGCACGGAACCTGCATTACGTGTTTGGATTTGTCGAGCGGGCGAGTAGCTTCCCCACCAGTGCATTCAATGTACTGATAATCCACCAGTTTGTATGCAGGGTACGGGAGAACCTCGTTCGGTGCGGACGCCTCCTTCGTGCGTGCTAAGGCCAGGAGATCCCTCTGAAGCCTTGCAACGGTGCGTCCGGGACTGAAGCATATATACAAGACATAAGTTGTGAATATCGCCTGACCATCGCCTGTACATTCATTCCACAGTTGTAGCTATATGGCATGCTTTTACTGTTCAAAGAGGGAGGCTTGAGCGACTTGTAATCTTGGCTATACGCCGCCTGTAATACATGTTTCATATCAATAAAGAGATTACCTTACTTGTTTCAATGCTTCCGCTATATTTGTCGACTCAGTGAACCTGTTACCGATCGCCTATGCGTTCATGACTCCGCTGCACTCGGACAATCTGTGCGACTCTGTGGCTTAGAACTCTTGCCGCCAGCCAATGAACCATGGCCTTGCACGGGCGTGGATCACGCTCGTGCGGCATCACGCCCAGATGGGTTAAGCGATCGTTCCGCGGGAGCGCTGGCGAGGGTGATTCCCGCCTAGCGGGAACGGCCGATTTGCCTGCGGAAGATCGGAGCGTGACAACTAGTACACTAACCTACACACTTATAGGCATCACTCTACTGTAGAAGCATAAAAAAAAGGAGAAACATGCGTTCTCATAAACTAAGCCGCATACCAAAACAACTATGCACCACAAAATTCATGCTACATAGGAATTATGTAACACATGACGACTTGGACGCATGGTACCATTTCTGTGAGTCACAACATTTATGACTCCGATAACAATAATGGCACTGAACGTCTCGGTTTTGAAGCTAACAGTGGACGTCAGTGCTTACGTCACTGTCATGATTACCTTTGTACGGATATAGATATGCCGTGCCACGTATACACACGACAAAACTATATATGCGTCAAGCTCCACATGCTTCAAGCCCCTATGAGTCAAGCCCCCTATGCATCGTGGTCCTTATGCATCTAAACAACCATAAGACCCGATGTCTATGAGGCTCAGCCCCTATGCGATTCAGTATTATGCAGCCTTGTGCGACTAAATCTTTCTGTTACAACTGAAGATATTCTCTACAACCAAGTGCAGACCACATGTAAACCTGGCCAAGTCACGCACACAAGATGAGAATAAAATAGATCTCCAGCAACAACAGATCCCTACAAGATGGCACATGGCAGCTCGGCCGTGACATGCGTTCACGGTTACAACTGTTCTGTTAAGAACAGACCCGTGGCAGCCCCAGAATCTATGTGCACACATAGTCCGTCAACATGATGGCTATAAATAGTAGGGTTGCATACCCACAACGAAGGCACGTACACACCGGAGAGAGAAACATGAAAAAGCATTCTTATACCTTCATCGGATCGTCAACGGAGTAAAGGGGTCGGCTGCAGTATTCGATCTCCATCGTCACACTTTTCAGAATAAAAAAATATTGTACTTAGATTTTATGTTTAGGATTTCTTTGTACTTCTTTCATTTGTTATACAACAAAGTTTGTTCAACTTTAAGCAATGGCAAACATGGTAGCGACTCTGCTGGGTACATCCTTTTAGACCAACGAAAAGATATTGACGTAGTTCGATGTGGCAAAGCTGGGGTCTACAAAAAAGATGCTAGTCGTACGCTTCAATCCGCAAGCCTTTGAGGAAATGCTTTTAGAGAGCAGCGCAGTTCCTTCGTCGAGGCTAGCAAAACCTAGGAAGACTTGCCGAACATGGGTTGCCAAGGCCAGTACGCCTCACCCAACTGTGGAGCATACGCTCCCCGTCTCTCTACCTATTGCTCAAGACGCACGCCATGCATCTATGCAAGATGTCTCTACGACAACCCCATCTGGGGAGGAAAGTTCTCAGCACCTAAGCTTTGGCAAACAAAATAACTACAGTGCCAGAAGCTCGGGGTTTGATGTACGGTCCATGCGCCTACAATGAGGGGCACAAAAAAAGAAGCATGTGACACTGAACTCCAGGTGCAGAAAGACAGTTGCATGTGCCCCAAACAACAACAAAGGTTCTATCTTCGACAAAATTTCCTGCGGCATCGATGTTATGTGCCACTCTGACGAAGGAAAGAATTTGGACTCCTCATACTATGCACCAGTGCGTGTTAGGACGAGAAAGTCTAGGATAGCGCAACTAGAAACTACTCAATTGACTGACCATCAGCATGCGCCGCTAACTGCTGTGCGTGCCAGTTGCTGGAACCAAGTGCACCTATATGACAGCCTCTCGAAAAGCAAGTGTAAAAGCCAAAAGAGGAGGAATTATCCTTCGCCTCATGTTGTTCCATTTGGAGATCTCCCTCCATGAAGGGAGGTCGAAAGTCTAACACCTCCAACCCTCCACTCTTGGCCAGCGTGTCGAGAAGGCGAAGGCAATCAGCGGTACCTATAGAAGGAGTGTTCCTGGGCACCCGTTCAAAGAAAAAATTGTCCTCAGCTGGGAGTGGTATTTCCTCAAGACCCAAGATGACTCTGCAAGCTGGGGATAACAATCCTCCCAAACTCTATAACAATCCATTTTTCCGAGAAGATAGTAATTCTCAAGGAACAAATACTGATATTCCTGGGGGTATTCACCCTCATCAAAGTGAAGCACCTTCCAACATTAGAGGTTAGAGGTAGTGTTCCCTCCGAGTCTGAAGAAGATGCAGCGCTGGCAACCTTTCATGATTATAGTTCGAAACAAGGATCCGTGGCGGAAAGAGAGAGATCCACCATCCCATCCGTCTCTCCCCATATGATGACAGTGTACAAGGCGGGGAGGACAACGAAGGCACCATCGATCGACAGCGCCTTGAGACCGTCGAGGCCATGATGCAGACCAAGAGTGCCTCAATGCAGACTCTTACTCAGGCGGTACTATAGCTCAAGGCAAGCATGGTCCCGCAACCACCAAGGACCTCTACACAAGCAAGCCAGGATCCTGGCACCAACGGAGACTCAAATGCAACCGCTCCCCCCGCTGATGGCGATCATGCCGTGCCAAGATCATCCGTTACTTTGGCAGTAGATGAGGCACGAGAAGCAATACCGGAAGTACGGGAACTCCGAGCTTGCCTGGACTCAATGGAAAACCGGAATACGCTACGCGACCTCGGGGTACGACAACCATATCCTCTCGAGTTAAAAAACATAGCATACCCACCCAAGTACAAGCCCTTCTCCATATTTTCGTTCGACAGGAAGTCTTGTCCTTGTCAATAGAGGAATTATTTTGATATGATGATGGGGAATTGAACTCCAGATGATGCTCTCCTTACCAAGATCTTCGTAGGGGCATTGGTCGGAGTAGCATTCGAATGGTTTTATAGCCTCCCGGACAATTCCATATCATCGTTCGAAGACCTCATAAGTCTCCTCCTCGGCCGGTTCTATGACGGAGGAACGGACATGACTATGTCCTCTCTGATGGACATTACTTAGCGAGAGAAAGAGCTTGTCCGTCAATACATAGAACGATACAGACCGGGTATACTAAAACTGTCCCCGGGAAATCCTGAGTCCACACTGATAGATAAATGCCGAAAAAATCTACTTCTCGTAGTGAGGTTCTGGACGGGTGCCAATCAGTTCAAAGATTGGATGTGACGCCCCAGTCCCAAAATACGTAGGATTAGGAATACATAAGCATGCCAACCGTATGTATATGACAACTCCATTATATGGAAACCATAACACATACGTACGCTGTATTATGAATAACAATTCACAAGTGGTATATAATGTCACAAGTTACTGGCAATACTAATCTCATCAACGAAACCAAATAAAAATAATTAACCAAATATGGCAATGAACCAAGTATGAAATAGTCAAGAAGAACTAATAGTTAAGTGGAGACAAATTCACTACCGAACTAAGATAGAAATAGAATCCACTACTATGATAAATAAACAAAAGGAAAATAGCAACCTCAACTACAAACTAATTAGACTCGAAGAGAAGAGCCCCTCGGGAGAGAATAAAGTAGCAAGTCCTGGTCTATGCTCCTGCGAATAGTCATAATCGTCTACACTTGACAAGGGACCAGGTCCTCAAAGGGACGTAACAAGATAAAGAAAATAACATGCCAATTGAATACAATAAAACATACATAAGAATAGACAGAAAATATAAAATTATACTGCACTAGACAATCTATATAAAATATTCATAATGAGGATAACTTTCGACGTATGGACAAGTGTAGGCTACTCTAATACATACGCTATCTCATAACTCATGAATACACAAAAGTACATATATTATTACTCGACATACCTCGAGGGTAGCGACCATCATAACACCAAATCGACTTACCTCGAGGGTAACGATCATCGCGACACAAATACCGTAGTGCGTCCATTTACTAAGGTTTACCAAAGTGGGTAGCCCAACGCCTACTGACTGTCCTCCCCTCCCCTCCCATGATACTATGTATCAAGTGTGTGTCAACATATATAATATATAATTATGACCAAAAATAAATATATAAAACACATATAATGAATACATAAAAATATGACAAGCATGCAAAGTACTGTAAGCAATTTGGCAAGGTATACTTGCCTGGTGTCCGAGCAGAGTTTAGACAATGTCCTGGCAGTGAATATATCAAGTCAATAGTAGTACAAAGAGGAGAAGATATACTAATGTCTACGGATTTTGAAATAAATATCACCAATATTTCTGGAATAAGCGATATAGTCAAAAAATACTATCATTTCGTCCAATTTGGATACATGGGCAAAATGGTAATTTTGAGTCAAAACGGTATCCACATGTAGGCCATTTTTTACCAAAAAAATTTCAAGGTCAAAGGTCTCTAAATAGGACAAATTATAGGTCAAATAAATCCTAATCGATGATATAAACTCAACGGTATGTCCAATTTTGGATTCCGGTGAGCCGATCACAAAGTTGCTCGTCAAGTCGAATTGTGGGGACCGCGAAAAGGTAATTCGTCGACTGGCTCAAAATCTGACGAAACTCAGGTCACAGGACAAGTCAAACACTGCGATTCTAGCAGTGTAAATTTTGTTGTGATCCGGTTTGCGATCATAAACTAATTGGGTATTTTGTAAAATACTGATATAGGGGATATTTTACGGATACAGCGTAATTTCGGCACGCACACAGTGGATGATTCACGATATTGCAGGATCAAAACTACTACAGTTTTCTGGGATTGTGGCACCGAAACATAAACCTGGTCGGACCCAGGCTCCTCCGAGAAAATATAGTGCGACCAGACAGTGATATGGGGATAGCCCATTTGGAATATTTTTCCTGCTTATATACTTTCTGATAGATGCTATGATGGCATAGTAATTCTTTATAGACGACCAATAATTCAGGATTTTCCTTTTCGAAATCCCCTAGTTTATCATTTCTCGGGGTGTATTCCTCGTAGGGAACCTCACCCCAAGGAAGCTTTGATACTGAGTACATCTCATGCAAAGTTAGCCCCATCTTATCGCAAGTGTGAAGAAAGTCCCCGTATGACAGTTATATATCTCCATCAGAGCGATGAAGAGGCAACAATTTATCTCTAGGCCGTAACATGTGCTCCTCATGGCAAAAATATACCACCATCCTTAATCTCTCGCTCGTAGCCTTCAGTACCCACTTAGTCAAGAGACACCACGAAGGACTGTAATGGGCCCAGCCGAGAGTTCGCAATTGCCCAGGCAGATACGACCCTTTTGTTGGCAACTTGATGAAGGAAATTATCTACGGCATAAACATCGAGCTTTGGCCCTAAGTCACTCCTGATGACGCTGGGTGCCAGCCCGAAAGAAGAATAAGAGGGCGAATCCTTTTGAAAGAAGAAAGCACCCTTGTTTTGGTTGGTTTCGGACCGAATCTTTCCAGCGAGATCCCTCTGTTCTTCAAGCGTCAAGTTCCAATCCATCTTCCTCTGACCCATTATTATACATAAATCTGATAGAGGCATATGGCATTCAACGGTGTGCATGTGCATCTCCATCCCACGGTGAGTAAAGTTCCAGTTCTCCTTGGACTTTCCTAGGTTGGAAAAGGACGTGGTCAGTGCATCCCAAACAGAAAGTATGGCTTCTTGAAAGCATAATCCTACCCATCAGCGACCTCTCATGAGTTCATTTGACTTAGAAAATAAAACTCGCTCTGGTCAGCGATCAGCTTTTGCCTTTCGGACGGAAAACCCCTATCCAACTGGGTTTTGATAGCGGTAGTTAGCTCCCCGAAGTTTATACTCAACGAGACCCGCTCAGGGTTGAGAACTAATTCACCAAAATAATGGAAAAAATTACTGCAAAACGCAAAAGAGGTACGACCAAAATAACCTAAGAAGCAAACTTTTTACTATACTTTCAAAATATTGCAGTAGAGGCTACGCGCATCATCAGCAAGAAGATTTTACAAAAATTGTCAATGCGTCAGAGTTCGACCTGTATATGGTGGTTTCCAACTCATGCGACAAGTCATGGTCCGCGCATGCCAGGTCCGCGCTTTAGGAACCCTAGAGGGGCGGGGGTGAAAAGGGTTAAGATAATAAATCAAGCACAAATGATTAATAATAGAAAATTTAAAAATTAAGTGTGCAAGAAGTAAAGCAATAAAAATACCGACACCCGATGTATCCTGGTATCCTCCTAGAGGCACTTGAATCCACTATTGTCAAAATAGTTACACCAAGAGCTTTGATTCGATGGCTCATGGACTTCTTACACAAGAGATTTGATCCAAAGGCTCTCTAACTTTACACAAGCTTTGATCCGAAGGCTTGTACACTTCAACCTTTTGCAAGATAGTTTTAATTTTCTTACAAAAAATATAAAGATCTAACTTTTACAACTCAAGATCATTCTAACACAATTTTTGTAAAGGAAAATAATATCTTTGGTGGAGTATTTGTGGATGGCCTTTGGTAGATTAGAAATTTTAGGGTCAAAGGGATTAACCTTGAAAGAAGGGGTTCAAGGCTTTATATAGGCCAACACAAAGAAAGAACAAAGTTGCATCTTTCAGCCTACGAACGGTATACCGTCGGTATACTACGGTATACCTTTGGTATATTATGGTATACCGTCGGTATCTACAGTAGCAACGACTAAAAAAAGAGCCAATGGGATTATTTGAGTGAGCGGACCTTTCAAGAAGAATGCCAATGTTCTAGACCGACAATGCACAGGAATCCGACCGTTGGATTGCCAACTGTGATGAACCGGTATATAGTCGATATAGACCATTATACCGTCGGTATGCCGGTCCAAACGACATAGAGCAACATTTATATAAAATTGGTATACAACCCGTATACTACAGTATACTGCCGGTATGCTAATTTTTTGTCGAAAATAATCCTAGGTTATTTTCTACCCTAGCTTTCGATTTTGTCATCTATTTATTGTATTAACAATTATTCCTAAGACTTATTACAGACTTTAGACAGAATATAGCCTGTGTAGGCTTTTTCAGTGTCTGAAAATAATGATGGCAAAACTTGGCTTCTTTACTTGATGGGTGATGGCTTTCTCCCTCAACGACAGTTGTCCTGAGATACCCAGATTGTAAAATCTAAATACCTTTCGGGGGCTTTGCTCCCGAACCCCCACGGGAGGCAAATCTCCCTTGACCCCCGTCCGCTGATCCGGTAGTGGAACCCTCGAGTGCGTGGCTCCGGAGATGTCCTAGGCAGTTCAGAGAAATCTTCTGGGATGACGTCGTCTATGGCCCATAATTATTTGCATACGTCCATGTTTGATCTTGCTTATTATTTTTCTGTAAATACATGTTAGACGAACAAAGTAATATACATGTAGCCAATATTATACAATAAATACACATTAGGACTGTGCTAAGTTTAAATGTTGTAGTGATAGCTTGAGTATTAGTGATGTCATAATATTGAATTTAATCGATTAACCATATTCAAAAATATAGTAAAATCATTGGACTAAAAATCTTTCCCTTTTTGATTATGGCAACTCGATTAAATTTAAGATGGCTTTAATAGAAGCTCATATCACTAATATATAAAACAATAAGCATATATCACTTAAGGTGGAAGAAGAGAAAAATACTATAGTAATTTTATGATTGGTTAGTGATATTTTAATGCTAAACTTAATTGATTAACCATATTAAAAAATATGATACAATCATTGGGCTAACAATCTCTCTGTTTTTATTATGACAAATCGGCTAAGTTTAAATTAGATACAATAGATACATATATCACTAATATGTAAAAGACATAAGCATACATCACTAAACGCATATTACTTAAACTACTTCTACCCCTTTTCTAACATACTAGCTCATACTTAAACTTACTTCTCCTCCTTTGACATGATCAAAAATAAGCTCCCCACTACTAGTAGATGCAAGGAATTCAATCTCAAATAAATAAATCAGAGAAGGAGGAAGGCATACGCAATCCTGATCAAGATAAGTTATGAAATCAATAGAAAAGTGTGTAAAAACAAGTTTTTAGAAAATTTCATAATTAATGTATAATACCAATTGAAATATAGTTTTTCAAAACACAAGGTAGTTGGTAATAACAATTTGGAAAAAATGAATAATTCAATAAGTCGTTAACCAACTAGAAATCCAAGGAAGAATCCAAAACATAATATGATATAAAATATTACTAAAGTTTGGAAAGAATAGATTTCAAACAAAAGCTGTGAGGATTAGACATTTGCAAATATAATAGATACAATTATAGAATAATGGAAGATACAATAAGAGCTTTTAACAATGATTAAGAAAACAAATATGATTCATAATATGCTTATACAAATTAGTGGATCAAAGCCATAAAAGAGTATAATCATTGAAAAGAAGTCAAATGGATATACAAGAATCTTCCTATTTGCAAAAAACTATCCGCTAACCCAAGTTCATGCATTTGAACTCAATTACCATAACATGCTATACGAATAACATTTAGATAAACATGTAGGTAAAGAAGAAAAAGAATACTTGAGAATGAGAGATTCAGTGGACTTGAATGCTCCCCATCAAAGTATGACCAATATATAATCATAAATTTTGGGTAAATCCAAGCAAAAAAAGCCGAAAAAGTTTAGCTTACATGGAAAGCCAAAGTAATAAAAGCTAAATATAATCATTAATAAAGATAAATAAGTTATTTTATGAAATTTCTATCTATTAACCCATAAATGAGAGAGAAACAAGATAATTAAGACAATTACATATACTCTCATAAACCCTTCATATATCATGTACATAATTAAAAGGATATTTAAAAAAATGAATATGAGTTCATGATGAACTAGGTATACCACATATTTAAAGGATGTAAATGAATTGACATAATTAATTTGCTCCCCCTCAAAATATGCATATCTAGTTCTAAAGCAATTGTATGCATAAAAATATGAAAATAAGATCTAGGGGATATATCAACTAAGGAATTTCTTCCCTTTTCTCAAATACATATAAGGCTTATGAATCAACACAAAAAAGAAATTAATTATCTTTAAAAAAATGAGATAACAATATAGAAGGCATTTAAAGATGAGCAACAAAAATAAATATCCAATTAAGCATATAAATTAAAAGATAAGAAACATTGACCTAAGAATGATAAACTCATAAAGATATAATCTAGGTCAGTATATATTACCTTTTGAGAAAATATCATCATGAAGCTAAAAGTATAATCAATCAAATAAATAAAACATGATGAAAGTCATAATATAGCTAAAAAATACACACAAAAATATCTACGATTAACTAATTAAGCATGAATCAATCAATTGATTACTTTACATAGACCTAATGGGATTTACCACATATATATACCAATCATAAGGTAAGGACCAAACCTTGCTAATACTTAGATGAAAACCAATTAAGATCAAATAGTAGAGGCTCATATGTGGTAACCATGAGTTATCAAGGTAGAGTAAAATATTTGACATGAAGCTTACATAGTTAGATAATCTTGAACTACCCAATCATTATGATTATTTTCTATGAGAGACTAATGAAACATGCATGATCCTAAAAATCTCATCAATAAACTTCAATAGAAATCCTATGTCTATATTTATAATAAAAATCTCATAAATTAATGTAAAACCTGGAGAAGATTCAATCTCATTCAAATAATTACTAATCAAATCAACATAAAATGGAAACTCTTGTCCAGCTTGAATCGACTATTGTCAAAATAGTTAGACCACGAGCTTTGATCCGAAGGCTCGTTGTCTTCTTACACACAAGCTTTAATCCGAAGGCTCTCTAACTTCACACAAGCTTTGATCCAAAGGCTTGTATACTTCAACCTTTTACAAGATGGTTTTGATCTTTTTACAAAAAATATAATTTTAAAACTCAAGAATACTCTAACACAATTTGTGGATAGGCAAATAAAAATTTGGTGGAGTGTTTATGGATGGCCTTTGGTAGATTAAAAATTTTAGGCTCAAAGGGATAAACCTTGAAAGATGGGGTTCAAGGCTTTATATAAGCCAACACAAAAAAGAGCAAAATTGTAACTTTCAGCCCACGAACGGTACCATTGGTATACCGGTCTATAGTAGCAATGGTTAGAAAAAGAGCTGTTGGAATTATTTAATGCACATGAATCCCGGTCAAAACGATAGAGAGAAATATTTATATAAAATTGGTATACCACCGATATGCAAATTTTTGGCCTAAATGATCGTGGATTATTTTCTACCCTAGCTTTCGATTTTGCCATCCATTTCATATGTTTATAATTATTACTAAGACTCATTACAGACTCTAGACAGACTATAGCAGGCGCATGCTTCTTCAGAGTCTAAAAATTATGATGGCAAAGCTTGGCTTCTTTACTTGATGGATGATGGCTTTTTTCCTTGACGACTATTGTCCTGAGATACCCAGATTATAAAATCTGAATATATTTTAGGGGCTTCGACCCCGAACCCCCCATGTGAGGCATTTCCCCCTCGACCCCAGTCCACTGACTGGATAGCGGAACCCCCGAGTGCGTGGCCCCGGAGATGTCGTAGGCGGTTGAGAGAAATCTTCTGGGATGATGTCGCCTTTGGCCCATCATAATTTCTTCATTGTATATGTCCTTGTTTGATCTTGCTTATTTCTTGTCTGCAACTATATGTTAGACGAACAAAGCAATATACATATAGAAAATATTTCACAATAAATACACATTTGGAATATGCTAAGTATAAGTACTAATAATATAGTGATAGCTTGAGTATTAGTGATGTCATAATGTTGAATTAAATTGATTAACCATATTAAAAAATATAGTTAGATCATTGGGCTAACACACGCATGACTGGCCCTCACCCATGAGATAGACGGTGTAAAAAGTCTGTGCATGTTCTAGATGATTTCTCATCCATGCGGAAAGACTACTTGAAATGGTTGCGCATGTCTCTTCATCCATGCGACAAACCGTGCAAGTAGTATTTTATCTAGAAATCCTACTCAAGTGTCACTACCACATTATGAAAACAGGAGTATTTTGGACTTTTTATAATATTTGATATTATGGTAGTTGCAATTAATTAAATTGCATGATAATATTTTTATTTAAATAATTATATGAGATGTGTAATTTAAATATAATATTATATACAGTGTTTATTTGTGTTTGAGCTGGTAGACTTGACCTAGAAGCCCAATAGGGGAACACCTGTCCAAATTATGGGATTTTGAGGTTAATTGTTTTATTCTAAAATTTAATTATTGGAGATTATAATTAATTACTGTATTTTATTTAATTATTGCGCATTGCCTTTGCTTCGATATTTGGAGCGCTATCCTGACTTTTGTCTTCCAACAAATTTTACCATCTTGCTCTAGACATGCCCGCCTTCCATTCTGCTATTTTTGCAACTCATAATTATGCTCCCTGTGCATTATTTCTAGCCGCACAAAAATCGTCACGAACGTTATTTAATAAATCCCTATTTTTGTATCGTTGTACGTTCCAATTGAAATTGGAGACAATCTTGACCTATTTTTCGTGCGGCCCAAATTAGGGTAATATTCTGTTATGAGTTGTCTTCATTATTGGTATTGATGACCTGACCTAATTTTGGCTCCATGTACTCCTAATTAATTTCTGAACACAACTTGCATTTATTTCTAATTAAATTGAGGATACTATTTTAACCGATTCTGAAAATCCTAATTTAATTCCAGCACCCTGCTATTTGAGCCCACACCAAACTTACAGTGCCCCCTGACCCTACAAAACACCGGACACCGAATCGCCCGCAAAATTTTCGTCATTTTATGTGGTTGTGCAATTTCCCAAATTTAAGGGGGCTAAATTGCAAATTTGCATTTTTTGTGTCAACACCCAATTGTTTAAATAATGAGGGAACCTAATATTATTTAACTAGCCCTCACCCTCATTCCTACATGAATTAATTTTTCTCTCATGACAAATCTGGACCCCTCATTCTAGGGGTCAAATCCTCACCCTTCATCAAACCCTCTCCCCTATATAATGTCTTGTCACATCATAAGCCCTAATCCTTAGAAAACCCAGGTAACCACACCCTCCTCACAAGCCTCCTCCCTCTCTCCTACGTATGTAAACTTCTTCTTCTCTTTTCTTCTTCTTCTTCTTCTTTCTTTCTTCTTCTCCTTCTTTTATTTTTGAGTTTGAAATTCAAATTCCAAAGGGGGGGAACATCCTGTTCATCCATCCACTCCCGGCCAGACCCGACCGGCGCTGCTGCTCCGACCGCCGCTGCCTGCTTCACCGGCCCCCTGCGTGCTCCTTCCTCCTCCCTCTGCCGTTCGATCCTCCGGCCAGGCGACCTGGCGGCCCTCTCCCCCTGCTGTTCTTCCCGGAGCTCCTCCCCGCTGGGACCGCTGCTCTGCGTTCACCACCTCGGCTTCATCCATCCATTCATCCATCCATCCATCCATCCACTCCGGCAGACTCCCTGCTCTCTGCTCCTTCTCGACGGTACTGAACAGCCGGCCCACTGATCAGCCGACTCCCTCCGGCGGCAACCCCATCTCCATCTCCTCCTTCTATCTACATCGGACCACCACGGGAACCACCCCGCGGCTCCACCTCCACCTGTGCAGCCCATCTCCGGCGCTGGCTACCCAACTTCCCGTCCGGCTGCCCTTTCCGCTGCTGCTCCTTCCTCTGCGTGCACAGTCCGGCGCTGTCTCCCCCTCCGGTCCGGCGAGCATCAACCACCACCACCACCACAGTAAGTTCTTCTCTCCCCTTCCTTCTCCTTATATATATATATATATGTATATATATATATGTATGTATATATATGTACATATGTATATACGTTTGAGTATATACTAATATATGTATATGTATAGCATTATTTAATTAATGTTTAAGACATGTACTAGTATAGTATATACCTAGTATAATGTAATATGTGTATTTTAATATAATGTGTATATGTATGGTATATAGATATATTTAGTGTATTCTATGTTAATGTACATGTATTTGTATATATTATTTAATGTGTAGATATATATATATATATGTATATAGATACGTATACGTATAATGATATGTGTTGAATATTGTATTGTATTTTTTATATAGAAAATATGTATTATTTTGGTAATATATAGATACCTATATATAAATGTATGTTTTGGGGTGCAAATATACATATATTTATTTGGTATAATTTAATATAGTATATACGTATTAAATGTATTTTTGGAATATGTATAAACACATATATGAATACCAGTATTTTGATATATATTCAAAATAACCGTATTTTGGTATCAATATATATATGTAGATTTATATTTTCATTTTGGTATATGTAAGTATATATACATATATATAAACTTATTGTTGGTATAGGTATAAACATGTATTATATATGTATTTTAGTATTTAATATTATATATAATGTATTGACATATATATATATGTGTATATATATTTTTGTATAAACCCTTGGCATATTTTTAAGGTATATACATATATATATTGTATATGTGTTTAATTTGATATATATATATTGTAAGTACACATGTTAATTAAGATATGTATAATTTTGTATCTATTTACTAGGAGATCCTAGGTGACCAGTAGCATACCTAGAGAAGTCCCGAACTCAGTATTTTTAGACTGTGTTAGTGTAGCATCTGATACAAGTGTTATATTTGTGATATGTTATAGGACTGTTGTTTCACCCAGGGGATACTCTGGAACAGGACACCAATAATTACCAGCTAAGGACCCAAGGCAAGTACATTCTCTGATAATTTCCAATTTCTTGATAATTTCTATAAATTAAATAATCACGAAATGTTACATCTGAATCCTTGACACTGTGTTACACGGACTAGTATAGCTTGGATCTGCAGTCATGAGATGTTACATTGATTATCGTATTGACATTGTACACGACATGTATATTAGACATCGTACATGATAGACTGGACTTGCTCGTGTATCGTGACGTGTCATGGTTGGATCCACAGTACTAGTTGGGGACGGGGAAGTAGTTAGTAAGAAATGTGATCATAACCTCTTATCGTAGTGTAGAACAATGTAAGTGTTAATCATGCTCTTCACCCATGATTAGCCAGGCCCTGTAGCTATCGTACATGTTTCCAAGCCGATCATATTTTGAAACTACTATTTCAAACACTTAGAATAGATTACAGTTCCCTATTTAAATCATATACTACATCACCCGTATATGATACTGTTCCTTGTTCTTTTTATTTTCATACATGCACTGACTATATCATATTGCCTATTGCCTGTCTTTTTATATTGCCTGTCTCTCTTTATTGCCAATGTAATTATTTTATGGTCTTCTCAGTAGCTAGCATCACATGTTTATTGCTTTATAGTCCTTATCAATTAAATGGAACTGTTATTTGAGATTGTACTTTGCTCCTTCCTGACTGGAAATATTTTTCCAGACTATGCCTTAGAGGACCGCTGTCCGACACTTTATGGACCATATGGTGAGTAGCTGCAGACTTGGTAGTTTACTTGTGATTCCGTAAGGTCTAGCCGGAAATCACTAATTCTTCTAGTCTTCTAGTTAGTTCTTTAAGTAGACTATTTGGTACCGGATTTGTCTCCGGCATTTTTGATGAGACTTGGATATTGTTGAGTTAGTTTACATTCTGGATTTGTGTTGTATTTAATTCTGTTTGATATCTTATCGTGCTGTAATCCTGTGATTGAGTATGTGTACATTTATTCGTGTCATCCGTGCCTCCTTATGGAGATTGGATGCTTGTGTGAGATTGGCTAGATAGTATCAAGACCTTGACAGCGTTCTACCGCCGATGCTGCGGCGTAGGCTGGACGTACCCACGTACTCGTGCCCCTAAACCGGGTGCGGGTCGTGACACATTTTTAGTGGTGGCCCATGCAGGTCAGACTTCGCGAGTTGTGCGATGTCGTAGTAGTGTGGCATCCTTGTTATACTACTGCGTGCCTGCGATAGGATCTAGGACATAGGATACTAGGACGAGAGCGAATACTCAATCACAAATCCTTGAGAGATTCCTGGGATGACCCCTGAGAATCTTGATAAAAATTCCAATTTAAAATCATCCCCTTGTTCCGTCCATTCTCACTTATTGAATGTTGAATTTGATTGTTGTTAATTAGGTATTAAGTTAGGATTTTGGTTCATAGTAGGGTTTGATTTCATATCAAGATGAATTTGTAGACTGATTTATGGTATTATCTGATGACGCACGTCGATGAGGACATCAAGGAAGATTAACACTAGGGCTATTGGACTACAAGATATGGATTTAAATTATAATTTGAAGATTGAAAACGAATAGCATTTTTGAATTTCGAGAAGTTGAGATATTATGTTATTAAAATTTTATTTTGAGGAATTCAGATTCAATTTGATGAACCTAAATAAGCTATAAGGATTTTTGGAATTGATAAGTTTTTCACTTCAGTATTTAGATAATTGGTCTTGAGGAAAGTATATGCATTTTTACTTTAAAATTTATTCGAGGTGTTATTTGAGGAATTTTATTTGAGGATAGGATTTTATAGTAGGAGAGATATATTAGTATATAAGTAGATGAGATGCATATGTAAGGATATGTTGGCTTGAGCATGATTGAGATTTCACTGCAAACTGACTTGGGTGTTCATCTATGGTTGTATTAGAGAGTGCAGTACTTAGTATGGTGTGTTACAATTGATATGCACTTTAGCGATTGCAGTAGGTAAGGAAGCTAGCAGAGAGTATGTTTCTAGTAGAACTGTGGTACTTAGAGGGATAGAAGCATCAGACCTTGGATGTATCTTTGACCTGTGCAATCACAACTAGGGTTTATTTCTAATCTTTTATCTTGAATGTTGCTTCTTTAGAACTATACTGTCCTTCCTTGATGATATCGCATTTTTGCCTAAATTGATTCTTTGGGATCTGTCTTCAGGATGTCGCCGCAGACACGATCTATGAGAGCAGGAACATCAGCTTTAGAGGGGTCTGCCACCTCTCCACCTGAGGGACAGACAGCCGTAGTTCCTCCTACATCTCCGGTGCATGTAGGAGTGTCTGCACTTTTCGGGGATCCTCCTCCCCCACCTATTCAGAAGATTGCCGCAGCCATGACGGACAACCTTCCTCCTCCACCGACTCCGATTCCCGGAGGTTTGCCCATTGACGGAACGCAGATGTTTACCTTGATCCAGGGCATGGTAGATGCCCAGAGAGTGACGACAGATACTCAGCGAGTCCAAGCTGAGGCTCAGAGGGTGCAAGCAGAAGCGCACCAGGCACAAACTGAGCTGATGAAAGAAAACATGGAGAATGCTCATCAAGTGACTCTCCAAGCTTTGGAGAAAGTAGCACAGTACCAGCAGTTTCCTGGCCAACAGCAGAGATCAGGCACTATAGTAGATTTCAAAAGGATGATGCCTCGAGAGTTCAAAGGCACCGAAGGGATACTCTACGCTGACGACTGGCTAGAGGATATAGAAAGGAGCCTGCGATTGACCCAGATTCCGGAGAACTTGCAGATAGAAGCCGCTGGCAGTCAGATGTTCGATATCGCACTCACGTGGTATCGCACGGAGCCGAGAATTACTGCGCAAGGACTTACTTGGGAGATCTTCAAGGAACTCTTCAAGGAGAAGTTCTTTCCCGACGTGGCATTGGGAACCTTGGAAAGTCAGTTTCATGACTTGGTTCAAGGAAACATGTCGGTCGACGAGTACGCTGCAGAACTCTGTAGATTGAGCCATTTTGCATCATCTATGATTCGGGACCCAGGAGACCCAAAAATTTAGAAAGGGGATGACGAGAGAGATTAGGTCGCATACTTCTGGTCGTCGTACCGCTACCTATGAGGCTATCTTGATGGATGCCCAGATTGCAGAAGAGGATCTGGATCTCAGGCCTAAGAGGAGTCACAATACTTTTGGAGATACGAATGGTAGCACAGGACCAGCCAAGCATTCCCGTATTCAGCACCAACAGCAGTACCAAGTACCATTTCATAGTCAGTAACAACCATAGACATTTCAGCATCCACTGCAGTACCTAGCACTAGTTCCTATGCAACAACATCTATGGGCGTATCAGTATCAACAACAGTACCAGGCACCAGTCCTTGCTCAGCAGAATCAACAACAGCCTCCGAGAGAGACACAGCAGACCTGTCATTTCTGTAAGAAGCCAGGTCACCTTTGGGAGAGCTGTAGAACGAGGCTAGGACTTTGTTTGCACTGCGGCGCTGCGGGACATCGAGTAAAGGATTGCCTTCTAGCCCCTTATCTTCCCGGCCAGCGTGCAGCTTCAGACTATAGAGATCCAGTTAGGCTACCTGTGGAACCGTATATTGCTCAGCACCCGCGAAGGGAACCACCCCAGCAGGGCGGGGCAATTGCGACGACGGTCGAGGAGACCGATACTGCAGGTAATGTGTTTGTAGGTTCTGTTCTTTCCTTCCTTCTATTCCTATCTATTTGATTGATTGACTGATACCTTAGTACCGTAGCTTGCATGCATGATTTTCTTGTTATAATGTAGCTAGTAGTACCCCTGATACAGAGACTGCAAAACCATGACAAAAGACACCATGACCGTACATATTCCCTTAGGTTACATGTTGTATGATTATAGGAAAGATTTTTAGACCAGGATATTGGGGTTTAACCATGAACAAAATTCATAAAGGAGTTATGACTTGACAAGAAAGACAAGATGATTAAATTTGAGGATAACCATTGATTTAAATAGAGGGTTAAGAAATTAACATTGCATAATTGGTGGTTTATTTATTTCAGGAAGATTATGACATATTTAAATTGGTTATTAAATTTGGAAATTTTGGGAGATTTATCAATATATTTATTTAATTGCGAGTTATGAATTTTAGAATTTTATATGAGATGTTGCAATTTGAGAATCTTTAAGTATCGCATTGGTGGGTATTTTGAGGAAGAGGAAATCGAGAAATAAATTTTTTGATGAATAAATGTTTAAATTCAAACTTGTGGAACGAGATTACATTTTTATATTTGTTCATTGATAAAAATCAAATTTGAGGAGTAGATATTAAATTTCGAGTATTGAATTATTAACTAAAATTTCAAGAAATTTTGATAAAAATGGACTTTGATTCTATTTCGAGGATTTTTTTCAGGTTATGCAATAATCCCAGAATTTTTGGAAAATTGTGAAAAGACCTTGTGGATTATTACCTGATTTCGTGATTTATGAATTTAAACTTTGAGGGAAAATAGTAATGTGTATGAATAAATGCTACTATGAGGACTTTAAATTTCGAGGACAAAATTCTTTTAAGGTGGGTAGACTTGTCACTACCACATTCCGAAAACAGGAGTATTTTCGACTTTTTATAATATTTGATATTATGGTAGTTACAATTAATTAAATTGCATGATAATATTTTTATTTAAATAATTATGTGAGATGTGTAATTTAAATATAATATTATATATAGTGTTCATTTGTATTTGAGCTGGTAGACTTGACCTAGAAGCCCAATAGGGGAACACCTGTCCAAATTATAGGATTTTGAGGTTAATTATTTTATTTTAAAATTTAATTATTGGAGATTGTAATTAATTACTGTATTTTATTTAATTATTGCGTATTGCCTTTGCTTCGATATTTGGAGCGCTATCCTGACTTTTGTCTTCCAACAAATTTTACCATCTTGCCCTAGACATGCCCGCCTTCCATTCTGCTATTTTTGCAACTCATAATTATGCTCCCTGTGCATTATTTCTAGCCGCACAAAAATCGTCGCGGACGTTATTTAATAAATTCTTATTTTTGTATCGTTGTGCGTTCCAATTGAAATTGGAGACAATCTTGACCTATTTTTCATGCGGCCCAAATTAGGGTAATATTCTGTTCTGAGTTGTCTTCATTATTGGTATTGATGACCTGACCTGATTTTGGCTCCATATACTCCTAATTAATTTCTGAACACAACTTGCATTTATTTCTAATTAAATTGAGGATACTATTTTAACCGATTCTGAAAATCCTAATTTAATTCCAGCACCCTGCTATTTGAGCCCACACCAAACTTACAGCGCCCCCTGACCCTACAAAATACCGGACACCGAATCGCCCGCAAAATTTTTGTCATTTTATGTGGTTGTGTAATTTTCCAAATTTAAGGGGGCTAAATTGCAAGTTTGTATTTTTTGTGTCAACACCCAATTGTTTAAACAATGAGGGAACCTAATATTATTTAACTAGCCCTCACCCACATTCCTACATGAATTAATTTTTCTCTCATGACAAATCTGGACCCCTCATTCTAGGGGTCAAATCCTCACCCTTCATCAAACCCTCTCCCCTATATAATGTCTTGTCACATCATAAGCCCTAATCCCTAGAAAACCTAGGTAACCACACCCTCCTCACAAGCCTCCTCCCTCTCTCCTACGTATGTAAACTTCTTCTTCTCTTTTCTTCTTCTTCTTCCTTTCTTCTTCTCCTTCTTTTATTTTTGAGTTTGAAATTCAAATTCCAAAGGGGGGGAAACATCCTGTTCATCCATCCACTCCCGGCCAGACCCGACCGGCGCTGCTGTTCCGACCGCCGCTGCCTGCTTCACCGGCCCCCTGCGTGCTCCTTTCTCCTCCCTCTGCCGTTCGATACTCCGGCCAGGCGACCTGGCGGCCCTCTCCCCCTGCTGTTCTTTCCGGAGCTCCTCCCCGCTGGGACCGCTGCTCTGCGTTCACCACCTCGGCTTCATCCATCCATTCTTCCATCCATCCATCCATCCACTCCGGCAGACTCCCTGCTCCCTGCTCCTTCTCGACGGTACTGAACAGCCGGCCCACTGATCAGCCGACTCCCTCCGGCGGCAACCCCATCTCCATCTCCTCCTTCCATCTACATCGGACCACCACGGGAACCACCCCGCGGCTCCTCCTCCACCTGTGCAGCCCATCTCCGGCGCTGGCTGCCCAACTTCCCGTCCGGCTCCCTTTTCTGCTGCTGCTCCTTCCTCTGCGTGCACAGTCCGGCGCTGTCTCCCCCTCCGGTCCGGCGAGCATCAACCACCACCACCACCACAGTAAGTTCTTCTCTCCCCTTCCTTCTCCTTATATATATATATATATGTATATATATATATGTATGTATATATATGTACATATGTATATACGTTTGAGTATATACTAATATATGTATATGTATAGCATTATTTAATTAATGTTTAAGACATGTACTAGTATAGTATATACCTAGTATAATGTAATATGTGTATTTTAATATAATGTGCATATGTATGGTATATAGATATATTTAGTGTATTCAATGTTAATGTACATGTATTTGTATATATTATTTAATGTGTAGATATATATATATGTATATAGATACATATACGTATAATGATATGTGTTGAATATTGTATTGTATTTTTCATATAGAAAATATGTATTATTTTGGTAATATATAGATACCTATATATAAATGTATGTTTTGGGGTGCAAATATACATATATTTATTTGGTATAATTTCATATAGTATATACGTATTAAATGTATTTTTGGAATATGTATAAACACATATATGAATACCAGTATTTTGATATATATTCAAAATAACCGTATTTTGGTATCAATATATATATGTAGATTTATATTTTCATTTTGGTATATGTAAGTATATATACATATATATAAACTTATTGTTGGTATAGGTATAAACATGTATTATATATGTGTTTTAGTATTTAATATTATATATAATGTATTGACATATATATATATGTGTATATATATTTTTGTATAAACCCTTGGCATATTTTTAAGGTATATACGTATATATATTGTATATGTGTTTAATTTGATATATATATATTGTAAGTACACATATTAATTAAGATATGTATAATTTTGTATCTATTTACTAGGAGATCCTAGGTGACCAGTAGCATACCTAGAGAAGTCCCGAACTCAGTATTTTTAGTTTGTGTTAGTGTAGCATCTGATACAAGTGTTATATTTGTGATATGTTATAGGACTGTTGTTTCACCCAGGGGATACTCTGGAACAGGACACCAATAATTACCAGCTAAGGACCCAAGGCAAGTACATTCTCTGATAATTTCCAATTCCTTGATAATTTTTATAAATTAAATAATCATGAAATGATACATCTGAATCCTTGACACTGTGTTACACGGACTAGTATAGCTTGGATCTGCAGTCATGAGATGTTACATTGATTATCGTATTGACATTGTACACGACATATATATTAGACATCGTACATGATAGACTGGACTTGCTCGTGTATCGTGACATGTCATGGTTGGATCCACAGTACTAGTTGGGGGCGGGAAAGTAGTTAGTAAGAAATATGATCATAACCTCTTATCGTAGTGTAGAACAATGTAAGTGTTAATCATGCTCTTCACCCATGATTAGCCAGGCCCTGTAGCTATCGTACATGTTCCCAAGCCGATCATATTTTGAAACTACTATTTCAAACACTTAGAATAGATTACAGTTCCCTATTTAAATCATATACTACATCACCCGTATATGATACTGTTCCTTGTTCTTTTTATTTTCATACATGCACTGACTATATCATATTGCCTATTGCCTGTCTCTTTATATTGCCTGTCTCTCTTTATTGCCAATGCAATTATTTTATGGTCTTCTCAGTAGCTAGCATCACATGTTTATTGCTTTATAGTCCTTATCAATTAAATGGAACTGTTATTTGAGATTGTACTTTCCTCCTTCCTGACTGGAAATATTTTTCCAGACTATGCCTTAGAGGACCGCTGTCCGACACTTTATGGACCATATGGTGAGTAGCTGCAGACTTGGTAGTTTAGTTGTGATTCCGGAAGGTCTAGCCAGAAATCACTAATTCTTCTAGTCTTCTAGTTAGTTCTTTAAGTAGACTATTTGGTACCGGATTTGTCTCCGGCATTTTTGATGAGACTTGGATATTGTTGAGTTAGTTTACATTCTGGATTTGTGTTGTATTTAATTCTGTTTGATATCTTATCGTGCTGTAATCCTGTGATTGAGTATGTGTATATTTATTCGTGTCATCCGTGCCTCCTTATGGAGATTGGATGCTTGTGTGAGATTGGCTAGATAGTATCAAGACCTTGACAGCGTTCTACCACCGATGCTGCGGCGTAGGCTGGACGTACCCACGTACTCGTGCCCCTAAACTGGGTGCGGGTCGTGACATCAAGTCCGGTTTGTGAATGCCAGAGGGGATCTTAGGGAGTTCGACCTCGACGGTGAGGCCCTTCCCCTTGCTCTTGGCAGCCGTGAAAGAAGAAGAAGCTTTGGGGGCCATGGTGGTCGGTAGAAGAAGACAGGAAAATTCAGAAGACAGAAAAGAAGCAAGAGAGTTTTTCTCTCTCTAGACTCCCCCCCTTTTATATGCGAGCTTGCCTCAGTTTTTGCACCATACACATGGCGACTGAGGAGAAGGGTGACAATTGGTGTCACACCCCAGTTCCAAAGATAAGGAACCGAGTCACGTGGCAATGGCCAACATCACACTTCGACGGGGATCCCAATCTAATGGGCCCGTCGGAGTGCACCTAAGCTGTAAAGTACAATGAATAACCCAACACATAACACATAAATAGTGAATCTAAATCTCATCTACAGGCAACAGATATAAGAGCACATAGAGGTAATCATAACAACTAATGTGCAGAAAGGAAATATCATAAAATAATGTATCATAGTATAAATACTAGAGTGGTCACACGGGAACAAACCCGCTAGTATAAAATACTGGAATGAAAGTAAGCAATGAGATAACTTGGAACGGCATCAGATAGCTATATAGTAATACCGTCCCAAGGATAGAGTCACTACCAGAGATCAGGCAAAGTCCTTGGGGATGACCTCGTCCTCGGCAATGGGTCCTGCTGCTAGATACGTACCCAAACCGTACTCCTCTGGGTAATCCTCTTCGCCTAAAACTGGAAGGGAACCAGGTCCTCAGAGGGACGTAACAAGGTACAAAAATACAACATGCCAAGTATAACAGAAAATACAAGTGCAACGACGGGGTAATCTAGCATAACCAACTAAGTGAGACACAGTTTAAAGATAATGTTTGACACGTGGGCTGTCCAAAATAAAACCGTAGATCCGGACACGGAAACACACAGGACGTACTGCAGCTCCGGACAAAGAGTCACACGGGTGATACAACTACTCTAGATACAAGATCACTACAGAAATAGTACATATACATATATAAGCGCATCCAGAGGAGCCCAAACGTCTAGTAACTGTCTTCCCCTTCCCAAGCATTCAACGATTGTGCGCTGAACCGGAACCTCTATCTAGCAGTCTTTTCGCACAAAAGTAACTATCAACAAACGCAACCCTAAGGTCGTCCTAGTCTCCAGTCATGATGTTAGTATTAGGATATAGGAAATCTGGCATGATAAGAGTGTATAAATGTGTCGTGGGGTGACGATATACTCAGGTATGTACATCGAGGTGTTACGGACATCTAGCATTCGTTACAAGACGTTACGATGAACGTCTGTACCCGGTTGTAATCCGGACGCAAAGTAATAATCTTAATCAAACACTCGCACAATGTATATAATGAAATAATAAATATCTGGTAACTGAAATACAGGGTGGCAAGGTACACTTGCCTCCGTCCGGCTGCTGATGACGGAGATCCGGTACCACGTCCAAGTCTGCAGGTCCCGTAGTACCTAGATTCCAGATACAAGCTTAATCAATAAACTATCACAACGCTTAAATATGATGCGACACACATCTATCATATGTTCAACCTTAGTTACAAGTTACATGGTCACGAAGCTAGAGGGTTGACCAAGGTAGACTAAGGGTTCGTTATATCTAATCAAATTAATAATCTGTACAATATCATTAATCCAAACCTCAATCTTACTATATTTATCACGATATTCTATGGTTCAAAACATGATCCAATCCTCAGTTTCACCTCAGTGTTCACAGATGTTAACATGCACATTGACGTCTCAAGCTCAAATAAATAATTAATATTCTTAGTCCTCAATCACGGTCTCATGATTTGATATTATACCTATTTCACGATCGACCACCTGCTCCCAATGTCCATCAACATTTTAATATCATATTAGTATTCAGCAATAGTTTAAAACAACTAAAACAACAATAACCAATACGCGTTTAATAATTAGGATTTTACCCTAACCGTCTCGTATGGCACTAAAAACCCAATCTTAAATTATAGCACATTCTAACCATCACGCGTATATATATTCTATGTCCTCAAACAACTTTATCAACAACTTTCAATATTAACCCAAGGATTGATATCCCTCTACCATTTTATAGTAATTAATCTGCTCCTTGGTAATAATCAATATTTTAATATCACCATCCTTTCTCAACCGTTTAAATGCATGCATAACATCAAACCCTACTCAATATATTAACCATACCCTAAATATTAACTAAGCATGTTAACCATCAATGCATTTACATTACCATCAACCCTAACTTAGTATATATAACCCATATTCAAATATATATAAGAATACACTACAAGGAGAGGGGAAGAAGCTCACCCCGGGCAGCGTGGTGGTGGTGTTGGCCGGATGGCCGAGGGGTCGCTGGAGTATGGTCGAGGGAGTCGACAGCACAGGGAGTCGCTGTTGAGTGCAGTAGGGAGCTCGACTGGAGGTGGAGCAGTCGACAGCGGGCTCGTCAAGTACCGCTCCAGGTGGGTGGAGTTGGTGTGTAGTGGTGGCTTTGGTGTGCGGTGGTGGCGTTGGTGTGTGGTGGCGGCGTTGGTATACGGTGGAGGAACAACAGCAGTGGCGGTGATGGAGGAGGTGGTGGTGGCGTTGGTGTGTGGTGGCGGCGCTGATGTGTGGTTGAGGAACGACAGCAGTGGCGGTGATGGAGGAGGTGGTGAAGTCACCGGAGTAGAAAGGCTTTGCCGGAGCAGGGGAGTGGGCAACAGTCGGTGGCCGGAGGGGGAAACTCGGCCGGGTAGTGGTGCTTCTCAAGGAAGAAGAAGAAGAAGGAAGGAAGAAGAAGAAGAAAGGAAGAAGAAGAAATGTGGTCGGCTAAAATTTTGAGAAGGGAGGAGAGAGAGAGGGGTGGGGCTTCCCAAGTTTGGAGATTAGGGCCTGCTTGGGAAAGAGTGTGGTGATGAGACATTTTATAGGGAGTTGTATGAGGGTTGTGTGGTGTGGATGGGCCCCAATATGAATGGATGGTAAGGATTTGACATAAAAAAAATTTATTCATGGGAGGGGGTGTTGACTAGTCAAAGAATGAGGGTAAGGCTTCTTCATTGGTCTTGACCAATGAGATTATTACACATATTACAACATTTGCAAATAAGCCCCTTAATTTTGGGTATTTGCACAAACACATGAAATAATGCAAAATTTATGGGAGAAATGGTGTTTGGTGTTTTGTAGGGTGAGGGGTGTTGTGTGTTTTGCATGGACTTAATTAAAGGGGCATTAGAATTAAATTGAGATTAAAATATGATTAGTCAAAGTTGGTATCCCCAATTTAATTAGAATAAATTGTCATGTGCTCTTAAATTAAATGGGGGCACATGGGATCTCAATTTAGAGTGACACAAATATCATGAATGGTGTAGGCTTGGTGTCAGTCTTGGACCCTTTAATTGGTCCGGCTCAACGGGTTGAGTTGGTGTCTCAAAATTGATGGCAACGACACAGATGCGCGATACGGGATTAAATAATGGATTTCGGTTACGGAAAATTATGCAATTAAATTAGAGCACAAGGAATTATGATTTTGAGTGACGAAAAAGTTCAGCGCCTAAATTGGCGTGTCAAGACTCGAATGCAATAACTTGTTGGAATTTATGGGCTGATGTTGGGCTCCGAATATTGCCACAACGGTAGGGCACTCCATGGGTTTTATTAAAGACGTCTGACATCTGCATCATTAATTCTAAACCTCAAACATCTGCTGCTAAACCAAAATTTTCTAACCCATAACCAGACTATCTATAGAAATAAATGATGGGGGTTTACAATTGGATTCTCGATCTGCCATTATCCTTAGTCAATCATCTCCTCGGTAAATACGTATAAAGGTGGCTTAGAATCCCTAAAAATATGCTTGAATGTCGAGCCAAATCTTGTCATTTAATACATATTTGACAACTTGGCAGATTCATCCATGCTTCAGCAATCGCATGAGGCAAACAAACTCATTTAGCTGAAAGATCTTCATGCGATAGGCAACCAATGCGTTCTAAAGATCTCTTTCCACGCTTCTTATTAAAATTATTCCAAATTTATCCAAGTTTGAAAAATGGAAGAGGGTCTTGTAGAACCATAAAAAATCTTCGAGAAATATGCACTCATAAACCAAGCCGCAAACCAAAATAGCTATGCGCCAAAAAATTCATACGGCATAGAAGTTATGTGATGCATGACGACTTGGGCACATGGTGCCATTTCTGCCAGTCACAACATTTATGACTCCGACAACCATAATGGCTCTGAACGTCTCGATTTTGATGCTGACAGTGGACGTCAGTGTTTACGTCACTGTCATGATTACCTTTGTCCGAATATAGTTGTGTAGTGCCACGAATACACACGATAAAACTATTTATGCGTTAAGCTCCTCATGCGTCAAGATCCCCATGAGTTAAGATCCCCATGCATCATGGTCCTTATGCGTCTAAACGACCATGAGAACCGATCTTTATGAGGCTCAACCTCTTTGCGATTCAGTCTTTATGTGGCCCTGTGCGACTAAATTTTTTTTATTACAACTTAAGAGATTCTCTACAACCAAGTGCAGGCCACGTGTAAAGTTGACCATGTCATGTACACAAGATGAGACAAACCAGATCTTCAGCAACAATAGATCCCAACAAGATGCCATGTGGCAGCTCGGCCGTGACATGCGTTCACGGTTATAACCGTTCTGTTAAGAACGGATACATGGCAGCACTATAATCTATGCGCGCATAGCATATGCACACGCATAGCCCGTCAAGATGATGGCTATAAATAGTAGGGCTGCATACCAACAACGGAGGCCCATACATACTGGAGAAAGAAACGTGAAGAAATCATTCGCATTCCTTCGTGGGACCGTCAACAGAGTAAAGGAGTCAGCTGTAGTACTCGATCTCCATCGTCACACTTTCCAGAATAAAAAATATTGTACTTAAATTTTTTGTTTAGGATTTCTCTGTACTTTTTTTATTTGTTATACAATAAAGTTTGTTAAACTTTAATCAATACAAACATCTACCATGGCACACTCACTGGTACATCTTATGGGTACATATTCCCCTTCCCATGACACAGCCAAGTATCAAACACAAATAAAATATTAAAGCTCCATTGTTATCCAACAAAAAATTATGATACTCAATTGATACATGGATCCCCCAGCTATATGAATCTATATATATCTAAAACATGTATGTTGACATTGATACAGATACCTATAATCACAAATTGATATCCTACTCTCTTATTTTTGATACCATCGATACCAATTACTAACTATACTTTGACACCTATCGTGGAACCATTATTACAAATGGTACTATACTATGAGTTATCTTCAAGCTTAAACACTGATAGATAAAGCTCATATACCCAACCAGAAACCACTCACTGACTCAAAACCTAAACTTTCAATAATCAACAATGATACTCAACTTGACACCAACCTTCCTGTAAGTTACCAAGCTATTATACTATCCAAGGGCTGCCTCAGAAATTAATGAAGGTGAAGCTCTATAGGAAACTTAACTAATGGAACTAGAGATATCTCTATCCCAAGCTAGTAGATATGATGGAACATAATTCAATGATAATAAGGTTTGAATGATAGAGATGATATGTTAAGAACCAAATTGAGATAAAAATCTGATTATCGCATCCGTTTATTGGAAATCATGTTTTTTAGAAAGTATTGCCACGCTAGTAAGCATAGTTGCGATAAACTATAGAGTCCAAAACTAAGGTAGGTACCTCTATAATCATGTTATCTAGAATTCTTGCCACACCAACTTGTATAGCTGTAATAAACTCTAAATTCCATAACTAAAATATATAAATCCAAAATTAGGTCTCTACGTCCTCACCATGCCAGCTAGTATGGAAGCGATAAAATCTAGACTCTATAATTAGGGTAGACAGTTATAGTTCCCACTGTCCCATCCAAATATGTCATCCAAATATACCTCAATATAGTCCATAAAATTTATCTCGATACAAGGATTAAATTCAACAACGAACATGTAAAGGTGAGCAAAAACAAGCGCAAGAATCTTTTAAGAATTTCTAATCTATGATTGAGTACCATACTTCTTATAATCTATCGATCATATTTTATTGCAAGCTCGCAACAATACGACTAAACCTAGGTACTACTACGACATCGTACTAGTTGCGAAGACAAGACCGGCATGGGCCACTATAAAAATGTGTTACGACCCATACCCGAATATTCGGACACGCATACGATGGTACGTCCAGCCTACGCCGCAACATCGATGGTAGAATATTTTCTAGACCTCAATAAAATCATCTTCAATCATTCCAAAAACAACTAGTATCGTCATAGCTCAATCATAGTATAGTAAGGAAGATATGATAAGGAAAGCAATCCAAAAAACTAATTTAGAGAAAGGAAACTAGAGCATGATATGAAAATAAAAAATACTATGTAGAAGCATAAAAAGTACGCAGAGCATTGGAGTATGTCATTGAAGTTTAGAGTAGTGGAGTACTAGCCCTCAACATTCACACAGTAGAACAGTGACACACTTCTTATGATTTTCCTCAGCTACGTACAATGCCATTATTCATCTAAGTTAATATGGTGGCATACAATGATCAGGTTTTCCTCCCAAACATTAAATATTATGAAGCTAACAGTTGACAAGCTGGCACTGTAGTCAAGGAGATCGTTATTAAATGCAGAGGATCTCTAAAGCACACATGCCTAGGTTGACATTTAGCAACTAAGTGATGTTATCACTTCATCTTAATACGCTAACCTTCCTGAAATTCCATAGTACAACAAGGTCGTTGCTTCACCTGAGTACGCCTACAAGCTATCTTTGGTATAGTACGCCAATATTGCCACGTTAAAAGCTGTCGCCTTAGTCTGACACAATAGTTTAGGAGATTGTGTCATTAATGCAGATATTTTCTTGGCACGTGGACCCAGGTTATTATTTTATGATCAATATTGTCGTCTCAGTTTGAGTATGCGACCATTATTGCTTTGCTATACTGCGCCAATATTGCTACTTTAGATAAAGTACGTCGTTGATGCTATCTTTTCTTGAATACGCCAATATTTATACTTTAGCTGCAGTACGCCAATGGTGTTTTCTCTCCTTGAGTATACCAACATTGATATCTTAGTTAAAGTATGCCGTTGTTGCTATTTCTTGCTGGGTATGACAACACTTATATACGACCTGAATACGCCAGGGCTAATGGGTTTATTTCTTCAATGGTAGTACGCCAATATGCTATCCTATTCCAAAATATGCTAACAACTCACAGTAAGCGGTTATAATGATGTGTACTTCGTACAATAATTCTCGTAAAATATACACAGCCAACTACAACTTTGACCAGAGCCTTCCTCCTATAGGTAGCCACGTGTCAAGCTAGCAGTGAATTATGCATCCACTTTGAAGAACGTTGGTGGCGAAATACTTAAATTTATGTGTACAAATGAGCAAATACAGTGCGTATTGCTTATTTGTACTCACACTCTTTAATAACCATTTTAATGCTGAGCTGTTATAAATATTAGGTTAGTGCATTCTACTACACAGATTGAGGCGGACAGAGAGAGTACATAGAAGCTTGTTGCCATTGTTGCTAGAGACTTATTCTCCAATTGTTCGTGTGTTCTAGCATTTCTTCACTATCGAGTGGTCCAAGGAGTAAAGTGATCGACCGCTGATCAGATCTCTATAGCTAAACTTTCCTAGAATTATTGTACTTTAGATTCTTTTATATGATTTATTGTACCTTTTTCTTTCTTTCAAGTTTGTAAAATAAAGTTTGTATTACTTTATTTTTATGGCAAACAAAATAGTGACTCGGTTGGGGACAACCTTCTCCTCTGATGAGAAGGTAGTAGCTCAACTTGATACCGCATTTTTTGGAACAACCCAAAAGATGCTGGTTATACAGTTCGACCAACAAGCTTATAAAGAAATTCTCGCTGGGGGTAGTCTTAGCCCCTCATTTACAACCGCAACCAAGTCAAATAAGGCTCACAGAGAACTGCTGCCCAAGCCCCGTTCTTTTGCCCTGATGTTGTTGTTAATAAGGGTAAGGGAGTCCTGAATGCTAGCAACGAGAACCCACTCGTTGTCTCCTCATCCCCAGTCAGTGACTTGGCAGATTATTCTACTGTTTTATCCCCGGTCGTTGATTTGGTGGATACCCCCCTTGGCCATGTCGCTGTGCCAACTAAGGGGAAAAATTCGTGAATCTTTCGCAACAACAAGCAAGGGGTGAACCAATCTTTCCTTGGCAAAGAAATTCACTATGATGCCAAAGGAATAGGTTATTTCCAAGATAACAAAACTTTGTACTCTCTGGGTAACTTGCGAGATAAGGTTTTTGTTGTTGCCAATCCGCGACCAAGCAAAAGTGCGTACGTACTAGCACATAGTACTCGTGACAGCACCAAACTGTCATGTCCTAGCTGCTCTGGGCGCACAAATCCCTTTGTCGACCATAGCGAGATCAGTGTCTACGCCATTGGTGATGGGCAAGATTCTTCTACGTCACAAAATACTGAACAATATCTCGAATCTCTTGAGGTCGCGCTCAAAGATATGCATGCCATGATGCAAAATATGCATCAAATCATCATGACTCAATATGCCGCTACGGTAGCACCTGTGTATGTTACTACAACAGTTTAACCACCTATTAATATGCAACAGTCTTTGGATAATGCAAGCCCAGATTTGGGTCTCAATAATTTGTCGGTAGCCGTGTCTCACAATCTTCCTAACAAATGGGGGTGGTCCTCTACCCGTGGTTGTACAAGTCCAGCCGACATCTCTGTAGTCATCTGCACCACAATAGCTTGATGAGACTCAGCAGGCTATCAAGGAGCTACGTGCCTAATTCAATGCTATGACTAATCAGGACATGCTCCAGAAACTTGGGATCAGGCAGCCTTTTTCTCCGAGTGGCGTAATGTTGTTTACCCGCCTAAGTATAAACCTCTATCTATGACGCCTTTTGATGGGAAGATGTCACCCCAATAATTCATGAATTACTTTAATATGATAACAGGAATGCCATAAGATGATGCCTTGCTCACTAAGCTATTTGTCGGAGCCTTGTCCAGAATAGCTTATGACTAGTTTTGTACCCTTTCTAATAATTGTATCTCATCATTTGAGGACTTGGGGAGCCTTTTTCTCTCCTAATTTTATGATGGAGGCATGGATATGACAATGTCTTCCCTCTTCGATATTAAGCAAAAGAAGAAAGAGTCTGCTCACGAATTCATTGAGTGCTTCAGACAGACAACTCTGAAGATGACTCATGGCATTCCTGAGAACCATTTAATAGATACCTGTAGAAAAAAACTTGCTGCCAGAATTAAAATTTTGCGCCGGTACGACATAATTTGAAGATTGGAAGTCATTAATTATAAACACCGATATTGCTGAAAAGAATGTAAAATTTGTCAATTTTGATTTTCTAAGGTTCAAAGGCTCAGAGGATAAAGGTAAGCACCCTTTCAGCCTCAACAAAAACAATAACCGTAACAATAAAGGAAAGAAGGCCCTTCCGTGAACGTATCCAAGTGACTGACTTCTTCGTCAAAGCATAAAGTTTTGGAGACCTCGAAGCCGAAAGAGGAGTACTCCTTTGATAAGAGTGACATAATAAACATCTTCAACTTTCTGATGAAGAGTAAAAGGCTACAGTTGCCCGACATCAAAAGACCAAATAAAGCTAGCAAAATAAATGATCCGAAGTATTGTCTGTATCCCAGTTACGTACATTACCCTACGAGGGCCTGTTACATATTAAAGAAAAAGATCCAGCAATTGATAGACTCCCATGCTATCATACTTCATAATGATGAGAAAATGGTCACCGCTAATTTGGCATATCTTTAGTTCGGAGACTTCCCAGTACAAGAAGTGCTACATGGTATTGTACCAATATCAAGAGCAACAATAGAGATCTTCAATCTCCCACCAGCCCATGATCAAACTGAAGGATTGGTGCCCTTGAGTACTCAACGAGGTAAAATTATGTGGATTCATCCTGATCTCTTGAATGATTTAGAACAAGAAGCAGCATCTTAAACTTCTAAGTCCAAGAAGAAATACGGCAAGAACTGATCATGCAATATCATCACCCTGAGGCATTACTCTGACGAAGGTCAAGATCGTCATGGAGGTAGTTCTCTTCTACAATCAAGACATCAAAATCTTTATTTATCCCCAGGTGCTTCAGCAGACAAGCCATACATGACTCATCAACAATTTTGTTAGTTAGGTAGTGTTCCATTATTAAGGGCACAATAAATCTTCCATACAAGTCAAAGCAGAAATGGTGGACCTGTTGTGAATGATAATAAAAAACCCCAATTCCAATACTACAGTCAACAACTAATCCTTCTTATGCAAAAGATGGGTTATGACTTTCAAAAGGCTGAAGGTCTGAACTTCTACAAAGGACTACGGGTTCCTCTACAACTACAAGGTTATCTTGGCAAATACTGTAGTGGGCTAGGATACGAAGATGCTAGTATGTAGAATCATCCCGGCAAGGCCAAAAGGAACCATGTGAAGAGCAAGACCAATCATGTCACATGGTCTAGCTTTATCCTATATTAGAGGAGGCTATGACCGGGGAAACTCAATCTGGCCAGAACTATCTAAAGTCCTATGAACAAGCTCCAGAGGATGACCATCCTACTTCTTCTACTCCTGCTTCTCTGGCTACTAAAGAACCAGGAACTTCTAAACCTACAGCAGTGGAAAAGGTAAAGCAGAAGGAAGTGTGTTTTGACAAATCCTTGAAGAAGAATTTACCACAAGGACTTGACAAGCCGTACAATTTTGACATATTGGCACATCTCGCCAATACACCGGCCCGGATTTCAATCTTTGAGCTACTTCGTCTTTCGAAGGAAACTTGGGATGCTTTGAGTAAGGCACTCACACAAGTGGATTCATACTTGAGGCAGCTCAAATCACTAGCTGAAGACTCATTGGTGCGCCCTCACTGCCATAGTGTGAGAGAGAAGATTCCTAATATCACCTTCACTCACGACGATATGCTTCTGAAGGGCAACCGGCACGACATGCCAATATACTATACTAGCTATAATGGTTTTATTGAAGTGAACTAGATTCGTTTGGACCCAAGCTCATTACTCAGCATCATCTGAAGGAGCTTCCTGAGAGCTCTGAAGATTTTGACGAACAATCTGTCAACCAAAAATACTACAATCTTAGGCTTCAATGCTGGAAGGAGCCGTCATCTTGGAAAGATTTGCCTAAAAATTCATATAGGCGATCTATGAATTAAGGTCATATATTATGTGACTGACTTACATGAATCCTACAACATCTTGCTTGGATGACCATGGATACATAAAAATAAGATTGTGCCCTCTACTCTTTACTAGTGCTTCAAATATGTGGATGGCCAAGGTAAAGTTAAGACAGATTTTATGGACATCAACCCATTCAAAGGTATTGAATCGTATTACTCTGACTATGTGCTGTATACACCAGAATATCAGGAAGAAGAAGCCATTGAAGCTGATGATGAGGCTAAAATTATTCCAACTGAAGAACACCTTATGATCCGGGTCAAATAGCGTACTACTCGGCTAAATCCTCCAGAACCTCTTGTTATTCACCTTCGCAAGTAAACATAGGAAGAAAAAGTAAAGGAACCAACACCTCAGGAGCCTCTTGTTATTCACCTTCGCAAGTCAATGCGTGAGGAAAAAGCAAAATAGCCTCTTGTGATCGATCTCACCAAAAGGAGGTCAGTAGAGCCTTCACTCGTCATCAACCTGTCTCGCAGTAAGTAGTGTACTCCGACGAGCTAGCCACTTATGGTTAATCTTTCTAAGCATGTTGTCAAAATCGAGCCTACACTTGAATATGTAGAGGAAGAAGAGATCTTGTACCTTATGAATAAAGAAGATACTCCTTCATACTATGTCGATATTAACCCTTTTGCTAGAGAATTTTTATAGGCCATTCTAGATAGGCACCTCATACGGGTCATCAGATGTTGCTTGCTTTGTGATCCCAGTAAGGAAAACGATGATCAACAGATGATCTTTGGCAAACCTAGAATTAAGAAGGGCCGCAGACTGACGACTCAGACGAAGACACCATAAAAATACATCTTTACTATTATAGTCGGCTTGCCAAGAACATTATTCAAAATAAGGGCTATAATCTGAAGTCTGATAAAGGACTCAATTATGGAAGAGGTTGACGCACTCCTATAGTTGACGCACTCCTATACATCACTTCTCTCCAAAAGGAAGCATGAGACTTACTACCAAAAGACATGTAGGGGTTTGGGCTTTGTCACTCCTCCGACTCCTGAAAGCTCAGAATCAAATGAAGAAAAATCTTCGTATTCTTTCGAATCATCATCCTAGAATTCTGATGGAATCATAAGTGATGTTTTCAAGCATATTCTGTCTGTCAATATGGTGTCAGCCGACTCAGATGAAGAGGAGGATCAATTACTGGAATCCTTCGAGAATTATTCGTGGGCAGAACACATGGATTCACAATGGGAGCTTTGGTTCGAGCAACGCGAACCACCTACAGAGGATAAAAATTTTCAGATTGATGTAGGAGAGGAGTCTTCCCCAAAATCAATCTTTATTAGTAAAAGTCTCTCTAATGAAGAGAAGCAAGCTTTGGTGCAACTCATAAGGGAATTCAATGATGTCTTTGCTTGGAGTTACAAGGAAATGCCTATCTTAGATCCTCAGATAGCCAAACAAAAGGTTAACATCCTTCCTAATGTGAAGCCGGTAAAGCAGCAACAATGATGATTTCATCCAGATATGATGGATGCGATCTAGGCCGAAGTCAAGAAGCTAATAGCAAGCAGCTTTGTTCAAAAAGAGCTACATCCTAATTGGGTGGCCAACGTGGTTCCAGTCATTAAAAAGAACGATAAAATTGGAGTTTACATTGATTACCAAGATTTAAATTTGGCTTATCCTAAAGACGCATTTCCTCTACCCATTACATATGTCATGATTGACAACAATTGCGATTTTGAGCAAATGTCATTTATGGATGGATTCTCGGAATACAATCAGATTAAGATATTCCTCAAAAATAAAAAAATGTACTTTATTTCAAATACTATTGGGAGTGTACTACTATATAGTAATGCCTTTCGGTTTGTATAACACAGGGGCAATATACCAATAGGCCATAAGTACAATCTTCTATGAATATCTATGAAAGACGATAGAATGCTATGTGGACGATATTACAATCAAAAGTTATTACAAAGATGATCACTTGCAAGATCTCAAGATGGTGTTTGACCTGATGCGCCAGCACAGACATAAGATGAATCCGACTAAATCCTTCCTGGGAGTCTCCAATGGCAAATTCCTCAGGTTGTGATAACCTCTAAGGGTATCCACCTTATCATGACCCGTACTCAGCATTTGGGCATGAGTCATGGGCACGCTCAGCCTACGCTGTAGTGTCAGCGATAGAACGCTATACAATAAGCCACAAGTATAATCTATAACTCACAAGATATATATATATATATATATATATATATATATCCACACTATACTCAATCACTTACACTAAATTAAATGAAGGCGCATGAGATAATAAAGAAATAATAGTCTAAAAATATGGGTCCAAAGGGTCTTCCAATTAAAACTAAGAATGCAAAAGATTATATCAAAATATGTATAAAACATCCGGAGACAAATCTGGTCCAAGATCAAATAAATTAACTAGCTAACTAAACTACTCAGCCATAGTCAGGCCCTATACTGCGAACTCACCTTGAACCTCCTGAATAGCAAGATCAAGCTCCGCTATATCGCCAACATACAACCCATAATATGTAGGAATCTCATCCTCATCGTAGTCACCTAAAATTTTATTATCCAGTCAAGATTGGAATGAATAAATCACAGTAAAAATAGTTCCAACACATAGTAGAGCTATAAGGCAGTAAATAGTAAAGAATACAGGATAACAACAGAACCAAAATCACAGTAAGGCAATAGAACAACTAGTAACTAAAGTCCTGGCATGACAAATATGATATAAAATAACCACAAGTGAACATAGAAACTAATTGTATGTACGGGAGAAACAAATATGAATAAATATTCTACGTGATTTAAAATATCTCGTTGACATGTGAACGACTAAGGGTAAAATTCAGCAAACCACATGTGTCATGTATGGCTGCTATTATTCTAGTAAGGCCATGGGATGGAAAGGATAGTTCACACGTCTACTGAGTATTTTTTTCTCCCAACTAGTATAATATAGATTCAGAACCAGGCTCGAAGAAATAATAATAATCTAGAAAAGTCACATATCTCATAACAAGAATCCATCCTACTAATCCGTGTAACGAGCATGTTAAGAATTAAGTAATGTAACCTCCGATTTCCAAATTTCCGAAATAATTAGATTTTAATTTAAATACCAAGTTATAAAATATTTTCTCCTTGAATTCTTGTATTTGATTTTTGACAATATTTGATTTTAGAAAGTGATTTAAAAATCTTTTATAAAAATCATTTTTTCTAAATGTCGCTTTCTTATAAAATAAATAGATGAATGATGATGTAAATATGATACTCTAGCTTCGAATATTTATTGGCTTAAAATCATAAAATTATTTGTTTAATAAAATTTTTGAAGGACTAGTTGTTTCATAATAAATTTTCATATCCATTTTGGAATAGTAAATAAATAAATTACATATTTTCTAGGGTTTTAAAATATGGGTTGATTAGTAGCTAATTTAATCAGTTAGCCTGGAAGCCTCTTAAAACATTTTCATAAATTATATTTTTCTATTAAATTATAAGTTTACCATCTTCCATTTACACCCTCATTTTTTCCCACTTGAAAAACTTATTTATATATGATCTGGGCCATCCATTATTGGGCCAATCCTCACCCTTCATCCCACACTCTCTCTCCCTATTTAAGTCCCTCATCACCATTCCTAAGAAACCCTAACTAGCCCTCACAAATTCCCACAAGCCACAACCATCACCATTTTTGTGTGCTCGTGTCCGTGTGTCCAGCATTACCGTGTCAGCCGTGTTGGCCTCGGGTCCGACCCCGGGTGTCCTACCGTATCCATTCATTTCCTGTGTCCAGATTTATAATATTACAATCAGATTTTCGTGTCCGACACACCCGGACACATCCACCTCCACCACAGCAAACACCCAACCCTGTGTCCGACACACCCGGACACGTCCACCCCATACCACACAGCACCACCATCGTGTCCAGCTCTGGACACGAACCAAAACCCTGACACATACAGAGAAACCCTAACCCTAGATTTAGCCTCGCCGAGCCGGTGGTCGCGGATCACCCCCTCGTCGTCAAGCTCCGGTGGCTGCAGGACCTCCCCCTCAGCGTCGACCACCGCCGAGTTCGAGCACCCGCCGCCTCGAAGCCATCGCCGCTCTCCAGTTCCACGCCGCCGCCTCAGATCCGGAGCCGACGCCGCCGCCGAGTTCGATCGCCGCCTCAGCAGACCGCGCCGACGCCTTGCCGGCCGACCCCGGCGAGACCTCCTCCGCGTCGACGGGAGACTACCCAAACATGAGCCCCTCTTTCTCTTCCCCCTTTTCTTCTGTTCTGTGAAGTAATGGTTGAGTTAATTAGTTATATATTAATTAGTTAGTTAATAGATAATTAGTTTAGTTAATATCTGATTAGATTAGTTAATTAATTTATTAATCAGTTAATTATTTATTAATCGATTAATTATTTAATTAATCAGTAATTAATTTATAATTAGTAGTTAAGTATATAATCAGTAGTTAATTTATATTAGTTATTAATCAGTATTAATTTATTAATCAGTAGTTATTTGAAATCAGTTAATTAATTTCATAATTAATTAGTTAATTAATATAATTAGTTTAGTGATAATATAATTAGTTTAGTATATGTAAATAGCTAGTTTTATGTAATTAGTTATTTAGTTATGTAATAATTAAAAAGGGTTTTTGATTTTGTAAAATATAATAAATTTTGGGGTTTATATTGTTAATAAAAATATAGTTTCAACAATAAAAAAAAAATAGTTCAAAATTTGTTTATTGGACTAGTAACCAATTTTTGCTATAGATATAAAAATATATGATGGCTTTTACATAAATTTTAGATTTTTTATAAATAAACTTCTAATTATAATTATTGTTCAAAATAATTTCGAAACGGTTTTCATTAAACTAAGGTGTTACCTTAATTACAAACAAACGACCATTTCTCCTATTAGCCTGGTATCCTTATCTCGGTTTTCGTGCCGAACTCCGATCATGTACTTCTTTATATAGTTTCTAGCTATTTGGACTGCTCCGGACCCATTGGAACTAACTACTACTTCATTGGGATCACCTTGAGAAGTGTGGCATTATGTACGTTCTTGATTGTTAATATACATATATAAAAATGTTTGATTGACATATATACACAAATATGTATTTTGGTATAAAATATATATATTTATATACCTCTATTTAGTATATATACACATACACGTATTTTGTACAACTACTAATAGACACTTATATATATATTATATACGTTTTATTGGTATATACTCTAAGTGTAAATGTGTATTATATACGTATTCCTACTAGATGACCCTAGTTGACTAGAGCCATGCCTGGCATAGCCCTGAGGCCAGGGTATTGCTATTGTGTGTTAGTGTAGCATCTGATACAAGTGATATTGTTATATGTTTATAGGACTGTCGGATTCTCCAGACGATACTCTGGGACAGGACATTGGTATTAACAGCTAAGGACCCATGGCGAGTACATTCTCTGATTAGTTTCTAATTTATGATATCTCCTATGTTCACTGTATCTAGTATAAATATCCATGCTCTTGACACGCTGGTTACACGGATTGGTATACACGGATCTCATCATTAGATGTTATTCCTTATTCATGGTGTAGCTTGTACAAGACTTGTTTTCCTTGTTATCTTGTGCATATACAGACACTGATTCCCGGGGAGATTTGCTACCTTCCTAGGAAATCCCGTGCCATAGCGTACCATGATTGGATCTACTATACCAGTCGGGGGTGGGGAGTATTTTAGTGTAGATATGTGATCATACCCAACTTTTCATGCATCATAGCTCACCCCACATCTCACGTCGGGTGCGGCCTGACCATCTCCATGCTTCATAGCTGTTACCTGTGATTAGCCTGACCTATACATGCATCATAGCTAACCAACGGTTAGCCTGACCTTCGTGAATCATAGCTAATCATATGTAACCAGCCTGATCAAGTTCCCAAGCCGATCACATGTTAAAGCTAGTACTCACACACTTAGTCATAGGTTCTTGCTCATGGACATATTATTTCTTCTCCTGCATTTACTTACAGTATTTCCAGCATTTCTTTTATTTCTCGTACCTATACATGCTTCTGGTATATTTCCATCTAGAACTGCTACATAGTTTATATCATTAACATAGAACTGCTATTTAGAGATGTACTTTGCTCCTTCCTGACTGGAAAATATTTTTCCAGACTGTGACCTTAGTAGACTGGTTTCTGACACACTTGGGGATTGGAAGTTAATGATTGCAGGTATGATTATCTTGTCGTTAGACTTGTCTTGTATTTCTTGCTTGCCTTGATATCTCATCGTGCTTTAGTTTATGTGATTGAGTATTTCTAGCATTATTCTATGATATCCACGTCTCCTTATGGAGTTGGCTATTCACGTGAGTATGAGTAGATAGTTACATGACCTAGACAGCGTTCTACCGCCGATGCTGCGGCGTAGGCTGGACGTACCCACGCACTCGTGCCCTAAATCGGGTGCGGGTCATGACACGTTTTTAGTGGTGGCCCATGCAGGTCAGACTTCGCTAGTTGTGTGATGTCATAGTAGTGCGACGTCATAGTTGTACTACTACGTGCCTGCTATAGAATATAGGACATATGATACTAGGATGAGAGAGGATACTCAATCACAAATTCTTGAGAGATTCCTGGGACGACCCTTGAGAATCTTATTATAAATTCTAATTTAAATCCTTCCCCCTTGTTTCCGTCTGCTCTCGCTTGTTGTTATTGAACTTGATCCTTATTGATCAGTTATTAAATTAAAATCTTGGTATCATTGTTGAGTTTGATTCTTGTTGACCAGTTGTTAAATTTAATTCTTGGTATCGTTATTGAATTAATTTCATATCGAGATAAATTTTTCGAGCTAAAATTTACGGTATTATCTGATGACATATGTTGATGAGGACAGTGAGAAAGGTAAAATGTCTACTTTGGTTATGGACCCTAGAGTTTATCGCAGCCATATTAGCTGTGGTGACAAGAACGTAGGAACCTGACTTGGATGTATATACTATAGTTATGAAACTTAGAGTTTCTCGCAGCCATACCGGTTGGCGTGGCGAAGATTCTAGATGACGTGATTATAGAGTTGCATACCCTAGTTACGGAACCTGTCGTTTATCGTATATATGCTTACTGGCGTAGCGAGGATTCTGAGTGTCATGATTTCGGATAGACGTGTATGATTATCAGGTTGTATCTTAAATTGGTTCTTAAAGTATCATCTCAAGACTTATCTATTTATGTCATTCCAGGACCTTGTTCCATCGCTTCTTTTCTTTACTAGCAGTAAAGATACCTTCCGTCCTTGATCCAGTTCTTGAGCCTTATTTCTTTAAGGATCCTTGTTAGTGTGATAATTAATGACTTATAATTATGGCTGTGTCTTGAGTATTAGTATTGGTTGAGTGTTGTTAGTGAGTTATAGGTGTTTCCTAGTTGGACATGTGAGCAGTAGGCTTTAATCTAGAGTTAGCCCTTAGCATAGTACCTTGTACCAATGGTCTTGGGATAAGCGTCATTAGAGACTGAGAGTAGAAGGAGAGTATAGAGTATCAGAGTTAGTAACAGAGCCAATTACCCGTCCTGGATAATCATGATTATGTAATTGAGTGATCTATGTAAACAATTAAGTATCCAGGAATTGTGTTAAGGATTAATGGAGCATAACGTTCAATTTGATGATTGATATCGGGCGTGTTAAAGGTAAAGAAATATATATATGCATAAAGAGTTATAATGAGGTATCACGAGTAGAGAAATATCAGAATTGGTAATGAAGATGGTGAAGCGTATCACAGATCAGTTTAACAGGCTAGAAAAGTTAAAGGAAAATACTTATACATCAATCGAGATGAGGAACCATACACATACCCATGAGAGTAAAGAAACATGAGTGTAATAGAGGATACAGGTGGTCATGAGTTCTAATGAGCTTGATGAGATGATCCATTAATGAAGCTAGTGATATAATACCAAGAGTGCTAATGATTCTATACCGAGGATTAGTCGAGAATAACGTTAATAACAGTAAGCACTCTGTGTGATGATAATTGAATGATATACCAGTTGACATAAATTGAAATCCTGAAAGAAAATACAGGTGATGATGATGTTGATCATTGGAGGTAATAGTACAAGTGGTTCAGGCAGTACAATTTTAGTACACAATTATAGACACTAGATGTATTGAGTGCACCTTGAGTATCAGAGACCGTGAGCATTGACATGTACATTTGTGGAGTTATAAATTAAAAGGTAGAAATAAAATTTTATTTTTAGAATAATTGAGGAGTTGAGATTATGTCAATTTTTTTTTTTGGATTTCAAATATGAATTCAATAAACATGGTTAAGGCTACAAAGATTTTAGAAGTGATTAAATTATATTTCGATGTGGAGTATCTGATTTTGAGGAGGTATATGCATTTTATTTTAAAGTTGTTCGAGAAGTTAAACCTTGACGATTATTTGAGGATTAATTTTATGGTAGATGAGAGATATGAATATTAACATATGAGTAGATGATATACATGTGTAAGGATCTGGTGATTGAGCATGATCGAGATGGCACCGCAGACTGACTTGGATGTCCATCTAAAGTTGTATTAGAAAGAGCAGTACTTAGTATGGTGTTGCACTTGACGTGTATTGAGTGATAAGAACGACTAGTATGAACAATTGTAGTAGGAACGGGAACTGACAGAGGGTATGGTACTAAAGAGATAGAGGTATCAACTTGGATGCATTATTGAACCATGGCAATATTAGAGGTTCTTGGTATCAGATTTTGGTATTAATAGACAAGTGTGTGCAATATGGATATATTCATGGATCTTGTGGATAAATGACTAGTTGATATGGGTACCAGTGTACAGGAATAGGAAATTAGTTAGTGAATGTGCTAGAGTTAAGTGTTTGATAGCAGATACCGCAAGTAATATGTTAGCAGGTTCTTTCTTTCTCTCCTAATGATTCCTTCTTCCATCTTTCGATTGATTGATTTTCTTAATACTGTAGTTCGTATTCATGATTTTCTTGTTAGGATATAACTAGTAGTACACCTTAACAGAGACTGAAATACCATGACCAAAGATACATGACCTATATTTTTCTTAAATTGCATGGCTGTAGGTAGAGTTTTCTTAAACCATGATCATTAGGATTTTGACCATAGCAAAGATCTATGACAAGGTTATGACCGACAAAAGGGACAAGATGATTAAATTGTGGATGAGCATTAATTTAAATAAAGAATTTAGGGGTTGTTATAACAGAGTTGATGGATCATTGATTTTGCGAAAATTGAGGTATGATTGAAATTCGAGGATAAACATTAACTTAAATTGAGAGTTAAGAAATTCACAGGGCAAAAATCGAGGATTTATTAAGGTCTTGATATGATTGATTATTAAAATTTGAGAATTTTTTTTGGAAGATTATCATTTTATCTATTGATTGCAAGATAGAAATTGAAATTTTATATTATGAATGTTGCATTGAAGATTCTGAAAGTATCGCATCGTTGAGTATTTAAGGAAAAAGAAAATCGGGAAATGAAATCGTTAATGGAATAGTGTCGAATTCAATTCTCGGGAGAAGAATTTAGATTTGAATAAGCATCAATTGAATTTGAGTTAGAGGAGTAAGATGATTGATGGATTAGTGGTTAAAATTTAAATTTTGGAACACGATTTTTATAAATGTGCGTTGATTGTATTTCAATTGGAGGATTGGATATTAAAAAATAAATAAAAATCCTTGAGTATTTAGATACAAACTTAAAAATTTTGGAGGAGATTATGACAAAGGGGATTAGATTTTTAAACTTGAAGATTTTTCAGGAATATGATGTTGTATAATTTTTGAAAGGTTGTGAAATAACATTATGAAATTACTTCATGATTATTGGTTTAAAATTTAAATTTTGATAGAAATAATATGATGAGTAAAGGCAATTATTGAGGATCCTAAATTTCGAGGACAAAATTTTTCTAAGGTGGGTAGACTTGTAACCTCCGATTTCCAAATTTCCGAAATAATTAGATTTTAATTTAAATACCAAGTTATAAAATATTTTCTTCTTGAATTCTTGTATTTGATTTTTGACAATATTTGATTTTAGAAGGTGATTTAAAAATCTTTTATAAAAATCATTTTTTCTAAATGTCGCTTTCTTATAAAATAAATAGATGAATGATGATGTAAATATGATACTCTAGCTTCGAATATTTATTGGCTTGAAATCATAAAATTATTTGTTTAATAAAATTTTTGAAGGACTAGTTGTTTCATAATAAATTTTTATATCCATTTTGGAATAGTAAATAAATAAATTACATATTTTCTAGGGTTTTGAAATATGGGTTGATTAGTAGCTAATTTAATCAGTTAGCCTGGAAGCCTCCCAAAACATTTTCATAAATTATATTTTTCTATTAAATTATAAGTTTACCATCTTCCATTTACACCCTCATTTTTTTCCACATGAAAAACTCATTTATATATGATCTGGGCCATCCATTATTGGGCCAATCCTCACCCTTCATCCCACACTCTCTCTCCCTATTTAAGTCCCTCATCACCATTCCCAAGAAACCCTAACTAGCCCTCACAAATTCCCACAAGCCACAACCATCACCATTTTTGTGTTCTCGTGTCCGTGTGTCCAGCATTACCGTGTCAGCCGTGTTGGCCTCGGGTCCGACCCCGGGTGTCCTACCGTATCCATTCATTTCCTGTGTCCAGATTTATAATATTACAATCAGATTTTCGTGTCCGACACACCCGGACACATCCACCTCCACCACAGCAAACACCCAACCCTGTGTCCGACACACCCGGATACGTCCACCCCATACCACACAGCACCACCATCGTGTCTAGCTCTGGACACGAACCAAAACCCTGACACATACAGAGAAACCCTAACCCTAGATTTAGCCTCACCGAGCCGGTGGCCGCGGATCACCCCCTCGTCGTCAAGCTCCGGTGGCTGCAGGACCTCCCCCTCAGCGTCGACCACCGCCGAGTTCGAGCACCCGCCGCCTCGAAGCCGCCGCCGCTCTCGAGTTCCACGCCGCCGCCTCAGATCCGGAGCCGACGCCGCCGTCGAGTTCGATCGCCGCCTCAGCAGACCGCGCCGACGCCTTGCCGGCCGACCCCGGCGAGACCTCCTCCGCGTCGACGGGAGACTTCCCAAACGTGAGCCCCTCTTTCTCTTCCCCCTTTTCTTCTGTTCTGTGAAGTAATGGTTAAGTTAATTAGTTATATATTAATTAGTTAGTTAATAGATAATTAGTTTAGTTAATATCTGATTAGATTAGTTAATTAATTTATTAATCAGTTAATTATTTATTAATCGATTAATTATTTAATTAATCAGTAATTAATTTATAATTAGTACTTAAGTATATAATCAGTAGTTAATTTATATTAGTTATTAATCAGTATTAATTTATTAATCAGTAGTTATTTGAAATCAGTTAATTAATTTCATAATCAATTAGTTAATTAATGTAATTAGTTTAGTGATAATGTAATTAGTTTAGTATATGTAAATAGCTAGTTTTATGTAATTAGTTATTTAGTTATGTAATAATTAAAAAGGGTTTTTGATTTTGTAAAATATAATAAATCTTGGGGTTTATATTGTTAATAAAAATATAGTTTCAACAATAAAAAAAAATTAGTTCAAAATTTGTTTATTGGACTAGTAACCAATTTTTGCTATAGATATAAAAATATATGATGGCTTTTACATAAATTCTAGATTTTTTATAAATAAACTTTTAATTGTAATTATTGTTCAAAATAATTTCAAAACGGTTTTCATTAAACTAAGGTGTTACCTTAATTACAAACAAACGACCATTTCTCCTATTAACCTGGTATCCTTATCTCGATTTTTGTGCCGAACTTCGATCATGGACTTCTTTATATAGTTTCTAGCTATTTGGACTGCTCCGGACCCATTGGAACTAACTACTACTTCATTGGGATCACCTTGAGAAGTGTGGCATTATGTACGTTCTTGATTGTTAATATACATATATAAAAATGTTTGATTGACATATATACACAAATATGTATTTTGGTATAAAATATATATATTTATATACCTCTATTTAGTGTATATACACATACACGTATTTTGTACAACTACTAATAGACACTTATATATATATTATATACGTTTTATTGGTATATACTCTGAGTGTAAATGTGTATTATATACGTATTCCTACTAGATGACCCTAGTTGACTAGAGCCATGCTTGGCATAGCCCTGAGGCCAGGGTATTGCTATTGTGTGTTAGTGTAGCATCTGATACAAGTGATATTGTTATATGTTTATAGGACTGTCGGATTCTCCAGACGATACTCTGGGACAGGACATTGGTATTAACAGCTAAGGACCCAAGGCGAGTACATTCTCTGATTAGTTTCTAATTTATGATATCTCCTATGTTCACTGTATCTAGTATAAATAATCATGCTCTTGACACGCTGGTTACACGGATTGGTATACACGGATCTCGTCATGAGATGTTATTCCTTATTCATGGTGTAGCTTGTACAAGACTTGTTTTCCTTGTTATCTTGTGCATGTACAAACACTGATTCCCGGGGAGATTTGCTACCTTCCTAGGGAATCCCGTGCCATTGCGTACCATGATTGGATCTACTATACCAGTCGGGGGTGGGGAGTATTTTAGTGTAGATATGTGATCATACCCAACTTTTTATGCATCATAGCTCACCCCACATCTCACGTCGGGTGCGGCCTGACCATCTCCATGCTTCATAGCTGTTACGTATGATTAGCCTGACCTATACATGCATCATAGCTAACCAACGGTTAGCCTGACCTTCGTGAATCATAGCTAATCACATGTAACCAGCCTGATCAAGTTCCTAAGCCGATCACATGTTAAAGCTAGTACTCACACACTTAGTCATAGGTTCTTGCTCATGAACATATTATTTCTTCTCCTGCATTTACTTACAGTGTTTCTAGCATTTCTTTTATTTCTCGTACCTATACATGCTTCTGGTATATTTCCATCTAGAACTGCTACATAGTTTATATCATTAATATAGAACTGCTATTTAGAGATGTACTTTGCTCCTTCCTGACTGGAAAATATTTTTCCAGACTGTGACCTTAGTAGACTGGTTTCTGACACACTTGGGGATTGGAAGTTAATGATTGCAGGTATGATTATCTTGTCGTTAGACTTGTCTTGTATTTCTTGCTTGCCTTGATATCTCATCGTGCTTTAGTTTATGTGATTGAGTATTTCTAGCATTATTCTATGATATCCACGTCTCCTTATGGAGTTGGGTATTTACGTGAGTATGAGTAGATAGTTACATGACCTAGACAGCGTTCTACCGCCGATGCTGCGGCGTAGGCTGGACGTACCCACGCACTCGTGCCCTAAATCGGGTGCGGGTCGTGACAAGTAATCATTACTAAGCATGCATTATAGAGACTATCAAGTACTAAAAGTAATTACAGAATATACTCGCCTCTGTTCCTTAGCTGGTGGTACGAATCAGGTTCCAAATAAGAGTCCAAATCGCCTACGTATTATGAATTACCATGTCAAAATATAATTTATTTTAATTATGAAATAATTACTCTAAAATCCTATTTTAATCCTAAATTTCTGATTTCTAACTTAAAACATAGTTTTCATCTAAAGAAACCAAAATTTTCCAACTTGGGATTCGTGGCACACAAATCTAGGTATTACTAAAAAGTCAACTGCCATAAAATCTAGATTTATGTGTGAAATATTGTATATTTTAGCGCTACATGGATACTGGAATTGATGGTTTCTCAAAATCACAAGTTGGTAAGAAATTATGGCCAATATGGCGCACTTATGACAGTTTTGTTGGTTCTCTGACTACATCTATGTTACACAAATTTTACAGAATGGTAAACTATCATATTCAATTCTGGAAAAAATATATGTTACTGGTTACCATGTCAGCTTTTCGAATATTCAAACCATTCATGATTTTGAGTTCGTGATCTCCTAAAATCTCAAATACACCAAAATATATCAGATTCTAAACAATCGACGCTCCTCGAATATTACAGAATTTTGTGTACATAATTACTAAAAATAAATTAGATATTCTGGAATCTTACCTCTATACAGCTCCAACGCAAGAAACGGGAGCACATTTGCAGTTCAGATCTAGGAGTAATAGTTTCTAGAAGTTAAAGGATCCCTAAAGCAATCTCCTTTCTCTCTCCTTTCTTTCTAAAAGTTGACAAAATTAAGAACCCAAACCCCCCATATATATATATATATATATATATATATATATATATATATATATATATATATATGGTTAACGGGATATGAGCCATAAGCTCATATTCCTATATGAGTCATGCACATATGGACCAATATGAATGGATTCCTACATATACATAACTAGAGATACATAAGTATGTATACATATCTAACTACTACTTATCAACAAGGATATATATATAGCTAGCTAATTAACTAGATAACTAACTAAACTATTAATTAAACTAACTAGTTAACTACTAATAATAATAGGTAACTACATAAATATATACAATATGTAACTAGCTAACCATCACTGACTACTGCGTGCCTCGCTATTGCCGCTGCATGCGGTGCTGCACGCTACAACCGCGGCGCTGCTGCGCTGGGACTGCTGCTGCCTCGGTGCAGACTGCTGCTGCTACCTCTGCGGCGCTACCTCGCTGCAGCCGCGGTACAGATGAGTTGGGACTGCTGCTGCCTTGCTGCAGACCGCTGCTTACTCTTCTGCGGCGCTGTCTCGCTGCAGTCGCGGCGCTGCTGCGCTGGGACTGCTGCTGCCTCGGTACAGACTACTGCTGCTGCCTCGGTGCAGACCACTGCTGCTGCCTCAGTGTAACCGCGACACTTCCTCGCTGCAGCCGTGGTGCTGCTGCGCTGGGACTGCTGCTGCCTCCTCTGCGGCACTGCCTCACTGCAGTCGCGGTGCTTCTGCGCTGGGACTGCTGCTGCATTGGTGCAGACTGTTGTTGTTTCCTCTGCGGTGCTGCCCCGCTGCAGTCGCGGCGCTGCTGCTCCCTGAAACTGCTGCATTGCGCCTCCACCCCTTAGCACACACACAAACTATATATATATATATATATATATATATATATATATATATATATATATATATACATACATAATTATAAGTAGATATCAACATATATATATATATATATATATATATATATATATATATATATATATATATATATATATATATATATATATACATCACAACACTCTCTCCCACACACAAGTATATATACACAAACACCTATAAGTATACAACTATATATATATATATATATATATATATATATATATATATATATACACATACACATACATATGTAAACATACACATAGCTATACATATATCAATATACATCTTCATACATACATATTTTTATATCTATAAATATACACATATACATATAGATATATATACTCTCATATATATATACACATATATACAACCTTACACATATACACTTAGATATATCATATATGCATATATAACACATAGCTATATATACATACCTATATAAACATATATTCATATATCACTACTTATGTACATATATATAAATCATACTTCACACATATATATAGAACTATGCATACATATTTACATATAGATGCGCGTAGATATCAATATACATATATAAACACATAATAACATAGCTATATATATATAACTACATGATATATTAAAAATACATATACTTATATATATCATATCTAATATATCATATTGATAGTTATACACAAATTAATTCAATTGAAAAGCAATGAAGCAAACACGTGGAGTGCATCGCACCCGTGTCACACTAGATCTATGATACGCTTGCGATACACGTCCACCATACAACCAAACGTATTCCGAAGGACACGAGCAAGTATCAAATAATAAATATGAACAATACGAAGAGTCAATTATATATCTACGTGTTCATGTCAAAATATGATATGCTCAAGCCCCGTGTCGGAGGAAAACCCCCTAAATCAACACGTATTACCAAATTATTGGGATATGGCCTACGCGTACCCAATTATGGACACAACACTAGCCACAAACACAAAAACACACAAACACATGCCAAATTGATCCATAGGACCAATTGACAAACACCACAAGTGTCAATCTCGTAATTTCTCCAAAATTGACACAAAAAGCATAATAACTTTCTCAATGGGCCTCCTATGAACTCAATTCCAAATCCTTTGGGTAGCCTAAGCATATGGGTTAGTTTCTCATGGTTAAATCTCAGATTTTAAGTCTAATTAAAGAGGAAAAATTAAATTATACCTATTGGAAGATGGATTCCCAATGAAATCCAATTTGGATGAAATGAGCCTTCAACTTGTAGATCCTTGTCCCTCTTTGTAGATCCTTGCTTCCTCCTTCTAGATCCTTGCTATAATAGCCTCCAATGGTGATTTGGGAAGGAATTGGAATAAAATTTGGTAGGGAATTGATGAAATTTGGTTGAGAGAAATTCTAGATCTAGATTTGGAATAAAAAATGAAGAGAGAGAAAGTTTTCATCCCCTTTATATAGGCCTCACTTGCTCCCTCCCTCAAGCTACTATATAAAGTCTAAAATACCCCTTAGGGCCTCTTATGAAGAAATTAATTAAGGAGGGAAGGTTCTAGTCTAATGGGTTTAACTTAATTAATCATCCTCCTAATGAATGGGCTTATTATTGGGCTCAATTCTAACTAGAATTAAATATTGGGTCCATGGATCTAAACTAACTAGTTAGGTCCACTAACACAAGTTCAAAATAAATCTAACATGCTAACAATAAATAAATAATATAATAAATAAATATTTAATATGCACAATATTTAATTAACTATGAAATGACCAAAATATCCTCTCCTAGAAAATACGGTAGTGACAAGTCTACCCCCCTTAAAATAATTTTGTCCTTAAAATTTAAGGGTGATCGTACTCCTTCTAGGTCAAACCCCTAGCAATCATAGTCCAAGAAGGTCTTACCTAAAATCACACGAAGAAACAGTCCTGTGCAACGACAACATGCATGGGCATGGTCTCCGTCTGTCTTATTATTACTGTCTCTGTCAGGGTATTCTACACTAACTATATAACACAAGCATCCAAAAGGTACTAAATAAGCAGTCAATCAAAATAGATAAAAGGAACAGAAAGGAAGAACAAAACTCTCTAACCCATCACCTGTAGTATCGGTCTCCTCGACCGTCATCACAAATGCTCCGTCCTGCCAAGGTGGCTCCCTCTGTGGGTGATGAGCAATCTGTGGTGCTACAGGTGGCCTAACTCTACCTCTCTGCCCTCGATCTACTTCCTGGCCTAGACGTTGAAGGGTCCAGAGACAATCCTTCACCATATGCTCCGTTGATCCACAATATAAGCACGCTCCAAGTCTCTTCCGACACATCTCCCAAGTGTGCCTAGTCTTCTTATAACAGGTGCATTGAGGAGCCTGTTGAACCTATCTCTGAGGCTGTTGTGGTATCTGCTATACTGGAGTACTGGAGCAATAATTAGCTTCTACATCTGATATTGTTGCTGATAAGCTCCGAACAATATTGGAAATTGCTGTTGCTGGAATCGTGGCCTCTTTCCCGGTCCCGCACTGCTGCTGGCACCCCCAAACATATCACGGTCCCTCTTCGACTTCAAGTTCCACTCCCGCTCGACCTTGCGTACCTCCGAAAATATCTCAGAATACGTCTCATAGAAAGACGGAATGCGTATCTTTACTTCCCAATTTAGACCCTCGCAGAAACGGATAGCCCGAACTTCTGGCTCCCTCACCAAGTACTTTCTAAATCGGCTCAGCCTCCTGTACTCTGCGGCGTACTCCTCTACAGACATGCTCCCTTGTATAAGTATCTCAAATTGCCTTCCTAATTCTAATCTGTTCGTCCGAGCAAAGAACTTATTCTTAAAAAGATCCTTGAACACCTTCCAAGACTGTCCCGCATCAGTAAGAAGTAGCTCATTCCTGAACTAAGTGCGGGCAATGTCGAACAGTTAAAGTCCTACCGCCTCAACCTTCTGGTCCTCCGCAAGATGGGACACCCTCATAAGACGCTCGATATCTTCAAGACAATCATCAGCATAGACTATACCCTCTGTCCCCTTGAAAACTTGAGGCTCCAGCTTCTGGAAATTTTGAATGTTGCCTGGCTCGAGCTGAACATCCTGTAGCTGTGGAGGAGGCTCTCTCTGAACTGCTGCAATAGCTACCTGATGGGTATTTTCCATACTCTACCGCATCATATCTGATTGCCTGTGCTTGGCCTCTATCTGTGCCCTCTGTAACTCTATCATCTCTCTAAACAGTGCAACCATTGGCGTGACGTCTCCTGAAAATGGAGGTGGTAGAAGTCCCTCCGAAGCAACTGGAGTACTCCTTGGAACAGGTGGAGGAGAACCCCTGAAGGCAGCCGAGACTCCTACGTGAACTGATGTCATAGGAGGTACAAACTCTACTGCCTGAGTAGAAGATTTAGAGGTGGTAGACCTCATAGAAACTGCTCCCAATCGATGTGATCTAGTCTTCGGCGGCATCCTGAAGATAGATCAAAACAAAATAGATTAATTTGACACAAGATAATATATTATCATGGAAGGACAATAATATTCAGAAGGAATCAAAAGTAGCAATTCAATTCAAATTGGAATTCCTAGTTGTGATTGAGTACCCCTCTCATCCTAGTGTCCTGTGTCCTATATGCTATCGCAGGCTCACAGTAGTACAACTAAGTCGTCGCACTACCATGACTTCATACTATTGTGAAGCCTGACCTGCATGGACCACCACTAAAAATGTGTCACGACCCGCACTCGGTGTAGGGATGCGAGTCGGGAACAACGCCTAGCCTACGCCGCAGCATCGATGGTAGAACGCTGTCTTGGTCAACTATACTATCTAATTATCTCACAATAATGCATAAACCTCCAATAATATCTCAACTCCAAGAATAGTGTAATAAACTTATTTCAACACAATACTCAATCATATTTCTATGGCACGAGAAGATATCACAGAAGTCTAATATAACTATGCAGTTAAAATATAATAACAACAAATAGAAATAATATCCAAGTCTCAAATATATGCCTAAAATAAATCCGGTACCAAAATGCTAAAGAGGACTAACTATGCTAATTAGTGAATACGACTAAATCTCCCGATAGTCACTCCAGAACTAGTGGGTCCACGTTTGCACCATCTATAGCCTGAGGTTCGTAGTATGTCGGACACCAATCTCCCGGATCCTCTAAAAAATATTTTTCAGTTAGGAATGGAGCGAAGTATAACCCAATAGCAGTTCCAATTAATTGACAAAAACTATAAAGCAGTAATATAGAGGATGCTATCTACGATGAGAATATAACTGATAATCAAGTATAATGAGAGAATAGGCAATACTAGCAACAGAATATAATCAATGCATACAAGAATAAAGGAATAAATTGTAATATCAAAAATAGAACAGTGTAATCAATGAAATGAATATGGAAACTATAATATACTATGTGATTTGAAATACTAAATAAATATATGATCGGCCTGGGAGATTCAATTATTATACTAATGAGCTAACTCAACCATACGTGAATTGCATGGTTAGTTAGTAGCCAATGATTACACTACTAGCCGATAGTTTCTTGATCACATATTTAATTTGTATTTCTTTCGCCCCGACTGATATGATGGATCGAATCATGACACGTTACTAGCCAATTTATCCAATATTTAATCTATAATATTTAATGTTATCTAATACCAACAAGGACAGTATCTGATACCATCTCCATAATCAAGGTATCATTCCATGACTGATGATCCAATAATAATACCAATCCGTATACCATCGAGTCAAGAATCATAAGTAACATTTCTAAATACTTGAATTATAGTAGTAATTAAATAATAAAAACTATCAGAGAATGTACTCACCTGTGGTCCAGAGCAAATAATGAGAAATAATATCTGAACTGGTGTCACAGACCTATATATGGAATATTGCATTAATATAAGGTTTTAGGAATGATAATAAATTAAACTAGTCAACTTCTAGGTCATAAAGCTATTTCTAAGTTAAAATAGTCAAACTAGGTCAACTCTATGCCAAACTAGTCAAACTTGGTCAAACTAGCTATTTCTAGGTTGTATTAGTCTATCTCTAGGATATTAGGAACATACACTATGAAACTAGGTCACACTAGCTATTCTAAGATACTAGGAAAATAATAGGATACCGTATCCTAAGATACAAAAGTTGTTAATATAAAAATAATAATTTATATATATACACAAGGCAATATATATAGTACCTAAGTTAACTAATGCAAATAGGAAACCATGGCTTTGAACCAAAGCGTATCATACTACCTACACACCCCTCCCGATACTCAAACTAAAATACCTTGAGCATCCCTCAATACCTTGATATTTACCTTGGTATCACAAGGTAATGTGCTCTTAGTATATATTATCTACCCAATCTCTAAACTATAGGCTAAAATATATTTATCTAATACAAACTACTAGCTATATACTAATATGCATTAATTAATACCAATTACCAAGCTAAACTAACTACCCATGCAACTATTACATATATACATACATATACATACCTACATATATACATGTACATAGTTAGAGATACATAAGTATGTATATATATCTAACTACTACTTATCAATAAGGATATATATATATAGCTAGCTAATTAACTAAACTAACTAAACTATTAATTAAACTAACTAGCTAACTATTAATAATAATAGGTAACTACATAAATATATACAATGGGTAACTAGCTAACCATCACTGACTGCTGCGCGCCTCACTAATGCTGCTGCACTCGCTGCTGCACGCTGCAGCCGCTGCATTGCTGCTGCTACTGCAGACCGCTGCACTGCCTTGCTGCAGTCGCGGCGCTGCCTCGCTGCAGCCATGGTGTTGCTGCGATGGGACTGCTGCTGCTGCCTCTGCGTCGCTACCTCGCTGCAACCACGACGTTGCTTCACTGCAGACGCGGCATTGCTGTGCTGGGATAACTGCTGCCTCGCTATAGACCGCTGCTGCCTCCTCTATGGTGCTGCCTCGTTGTAGCCGTGATGCTGTCTCGCTGCAGCCGCGGCGCTGCTGCGCTGGGACTGCTGCTGCCTCGGTGCAGACTGCTGCTGCTGCCTCTGCGGCGCTGCCTCGCTGCAGCCGCGGCGCTGCTGTGACCTGAAACTGCTCCTGCGGTGCTCTGAAACTGCTGCGCTGCGCCTCCACCCCTTAGCACACACACACACAAACTATATATATATATATATATATATATATATATATATAAGTAGATATCAACATATATATCTATACTTATATACATCACAACACTTTCTCACACACACAAGTATATATACACAAACAGATATAAGTATACAACTATATATATATATATATATATATATATATATATATATATATATATATATATATATATATATAATATAAATATACACATATACACATATACACATACATATGTAAACATACACATAGTTATACATATATCAATATACATCTTCATACATACATATTTATATATATATAAACATACACATATACAAATAGATATATATAATCTCATATATATATACACATATATACAACCTTACACATATACACTTAGATATATCATATATACATATATAACACATAGCTATATATACATACCTATATAAACACATATTCATATATCACTACTTATGTACATATATATAAATCATACTTCACACATATATATAGAATTATGCATACATATTTATATATAGATGCACATAGATATCAATATACATATATAAACACATAATCACATAGCTATATATACATAACTATATGATATATTATAAATATATACACTTATATATATCATATCTAATATATCATATTAATAGTTATACACAAGTCAATTCAATTGAAAAGCAATAAAGCAAACACGTGGAGTACATCGCACCCGTATCATACTAGATCTATGATACGCTTGCGATACGAGTCCACCACACAACCAAATATATCCCGAAGGACACAAGCAAGTTTAAAATAATAAATATGAATAATACGAAGAGTCAATTATATATCTACGTGTCCGTGTCAAAATGTGACATGCTCAAGTCCCGTTTCGGAGAAAAAACCCCCAAATCAACACGTATCACCAAATTATTGGGATACGACGTACACGTACCCAATTATGGATACGACACTAGCCACAAACACACAAACACATGCCAAATTGATCTATAAGACCAATTGACAAACACAACAAATGTCAATCTCGGAATTCCCCAAAAATTGACACAAAAAGTACCATAACTTTCTCAATAGGCCTCCTATGAACTCAATTCCAAATCCTATGGGTAGCCTATGCATATGGGTTGGTTTCTTATTGTTAAATCTCAGATTTAAAGTCTAATTAAAGGAGAAAAACTGAATTATACTTATTGGAAGGTGGATTTCCAATGAAACTTCCAATTTGGGTGAAATAAGCCTTCAACATGTAGATTATTGCTCCTCTTTGTTGATCCTTGCTTTCTCCTTCTAGATCCTTGCTCTACTAGCCTCCAATTATGATTTAGGAAGGAATTGGGATAGAATTTGGTTGGGAATTGATGGAATTTGGTTGAGGGAAATTCTAGATCTAGATTTAGAATAAAAAAAAAAGAGAGAAAGTATTTATCCCCTTTATATAGGCCTCACTTGCCCCCTCCCTCAAGCTACTATATAAAGTCTAAAATATCCCTTGGGCCCTCTCATAAAAAAATTTAGTAAGGAGGAAAGGTTCTAGTCTAATGGGTTTAACTTAATTAATCCTCCTCCTAATGAATGGGTTTATTATTGGGCTCAATTCTAACTAGAATTAAATATTGGGTCCATGGATCTAAACTAACTAGTTACCTCCACTAACACAAGTCTAAAATAAATCTAACATGCTAACAATAAATAAATAATACAATAAATAAATATTTACACGCATAATATTTAATTAATTATAAAATGACCAAAATATCCTTTCCTAGAAAATACGGTAGTGATACCTCTTTTTTATTTTCAATGGCATTAACCCGTTATAAATTACCAACTAGGTTAGGCCGTTAGAAAATACTATAATTTGTAACCAATATAGATATATATTTTTCTTTAAATTAGCAATGGTACTGAAAAATTTTGATGACAAAAATAGAAATAGCCAAAAACAAATGGCGCTATTGTTTCCCCAATTTCCTTCCAATTTTGGGGATATACACCCATCGGATCAATCTCTTTCTCATACTTTCTTAACCAAGTCGTCTGATCAATCTCTCTCTCTCTCTCTCTCTCTCTCATACTTTTTCTCATACGGTAAAATTCTTTTCTAACCTAGTCGTCGGCTACCCATCAACAACAGAGGCTCGGCTTTGGCGACTTTGGCGTCTACCTGTACAGAGTCATCGACCGCCCAAGATTCTCGGAGTTATCGACTGCCCAAGCATCTCTGTTATTTTGCTTTAATTTGAGGTGAGGAAACCCTAGTTTGTTGAGTTCAAAATTTAATTTCCTTCTCATAATCATTCCTATAGTATATTATCTCAGAAATAGAGCTATGTATTAGTTTTGATGTCGGTGAATATCGTTCTACATATACTCCATTCGTAGTGGTAATTTGAATTTCCTTATGGCCTTTTTTTGGATCTATTGTTGCAACGTTGCATAAGGACTTTCTTTTCAATTTTCTATTTGGGTATGCTACATGTTATTTGGTAGTAATAAATAGTGAATTATTGATGTTATAGCTATTGATTTCCTTGATAGATATGGTACAAAGGTAGGAAGAAATTAATTTCTTTGAGTATTTGTTGGTGTTGGCCCAATATTTATGTTGAGTTTTTGAATATGGCTAATCGGTTAAATTTAGTATTATGGTAATCGATCAATCATTATAGTATCTTCTACTTAAACTCAATATTGTCCAGATATGTAATATTTGCTTCTGTATATTTCCTTATTCATCGAACAAATACTTGCAGAAAGCAAAAAACAAGATCAGCAATGGACATATGCTATATGACGATGAGCCAAAGACGGCGTTATACTAGAAGATTTTGTCCAACCGCCTACGACTTATCTGGAGCCTCGCACCCGGGGGTTCCGCTGGTTATCTTTGGAAAACTGCCGTCAAGAAAAAATGCATCTTCAAGTCAGCAGATGTTTCAGAAGTTTGGCGTCATCAGTTCTTTTGGTTTTCATATGTAAGCTTTTATTTTTTTGAGTCTAGGATGGATGTAAGTTTAGTCGCACTGGCAAATCCAAGTACCTATACCCAGATACCTAGTCCACTCAAATAAACCAAAGAACCTATCCACCAAATTAGGCCACATTCATTAACAAAGTCTACCATACTTAGAAATCGAACTCATGCCGAACTCAAACCAAATTCGGTTACCTTTTTTGTATAAAATCAACCAGTTCAATTAGCTCCTGATTTCTTGGTCCAACGGTTGGAAATTTGAATTAAATCCCATCGAAATTCTGGCCGAATTATGTTTGCCTACACCCTATAAATAGGATTGGAATTCTTCATTCTTACTTACTCAACCATTCTCAATCTTTCTATCCTATAGTTAGTAAACCCTCAGAGCCTAAACTTTCTTATCTCCAAGATCAACTCCTTAGCATTCCTTGTGCCAAGTGCGATCTCAGTTTAGAAGTCTAGAGAGTTGTAAAGAGCTTGGTTCTTCAAGTCTTTGTTCTATGTGAAGTTGCAAGCCTTCAGATCAAAACTCTTGGTGTGTGAAGTTTTGAGACTTCGGATTAAATCTCGTGGTGTAAAGAAGTCAGCAAGCCTTCGGATCAATGCTTGTGATTCACTATTGGTGATTATAGTGAATACAACTCCGAGCTTGAGTTCTCGGGACTGGACTAATCTTCTCAAAGAAAAACTAGTATATATCGCGGTGTTTGCGTTTGCTCTCTCTTTCTTTTACTTTATTATATTGCATATAAACTGCTAGTTATTTACTGTCTTCACTCTGCTTAATTTTAATTGGATAGATTATTTTGTTGCACTCTATTCACCCCCTCTAGAGTTACCATACACGGTCCTATAGTTGGGATACATGTGTCAATGTCCTAAAAATATTTATAGAAATACATATGAGATGACTGAGTATGATTTGGTATAGCAGATTAGGATGAACTTTCTCTGGGTATCAGAATACAAGCATATGTGTATGGATATTAGTGTTAAGTGTTGATTAGTGTCATGTGGTATCAGACAAGAGAATGAGTGTTGTGTCTAAGGTGTCGAAGATTGGTGAATGCTGCAAGTTTATCATACAGATGAGTGTGCATGGTGTGTACCACTGTGTAGGGAGTTTTATAGTGGGCAAGAAGTGAATGTACCAGTAGCGAGCATATCATTCCAGAATAATTCTTCTCATGTGTGCAGCAACAACAGATAGAGCAACAATAGCTGCAAGTCTGCAGCATGATGCAAGCTTTAATGAAATTTGTTAGAGTGTGTAGGAGAATTGGGTTAAGTATTAGTGTCCAAACTCAGTTATCATGTGTGTAAATTGGTACACATATCAATGCTTAGGTGTATATGGAAGTGAGTGTTATTGTATTGGTGTCTACTGTTAGAATTTAGTGGTGGTATCCATCTGTGGTATGTGAATATCGTTCTATATATTATTCTTTATGATTTAGTGGGTGTATCCATCTGTGTTATTGTACTCAGATTTTTATAAGAATTAATGGTCCCTCAAAAATTATTCTTACAACATAGAGATGTTAAAACGTAGATGTTTGATGATCTCTATCTTACTTTTAGAACTAGTTCTCTTTGGTAGGTATGGTATGGACTATGAAATATTTTAAACATATGACACTTTTTTTTGTTTTATTTAGTTTATGTAAATGAACCTTAGATAAATCAGAATGATGTTTTTAAGTATTTTGATTATGTTTACCAATTATATTTGTGATGCTTTTGGGGTTCTAATTATGTCTACATTTATGTTTGTTTTGTTATTTTGGATATAAAAAAAACTTTTTAACTCCACCAATGCATTGCTTATCTTTGCATTGTCGGTCCCAAGCCCGAATAAAGAAGGAGGGAACAGGTTTTATTAAAACTTATTTTTTTTTACTTCCTAATTTTTTCTTATTTCTTCTAAATGTCCAAATTTGGTTTTCCATTACAAGTTAGAAGACCTAGAGTTACTGTAAAATTCTTTCATCTCTAACTAATAAGGTTACCCAGCTGAGAATAGTCAGCATGGTAAGTTGGTTTTGTAAGTATGAACCTATTTTTCTGTGGTTAGTTGATTTATCGACTATAATCATGTGGACTTCTTGATTCCAAAGTGGGCACTAAAAGTGTGTACCTATTCTTCTATGGTTAGTTGATCTATAGCTAGACACTGAAGCATTGAAAGCTAGGAAGAATTTCTGATGCTTTATCGTCGTTTCTACGAGTTTCCACCTAAACAATTTTGTTTTGAAATAACACAATTGATATTCATGAATCTTGTGGCTTGACACATATTTAACATTTAAAACACTACCAGAATAAGTCAAATTAGCGACGTAAAGAAACGTCGCTAAATGGCCAAAAAATTTTGCTAAATAATTTTAGCGACGTAATTAGCGACATTTTATTGAAGTCGCCTTTAAACTAGTAGCTGACAGAAAAAATGTCGCCAAACGTCGCTATTCCAACATTTTCTAGCGACGTAAATGCGTCGCTATATTAGCGACGTTTAGCGACGCGACGTTGCTAACTTAGCGACGTGTATTTTTGTCGCTAAATTAGCGACGTAGATAGCAACGTTTATAGCAACGTAAATAGCAACTTTTATAGCGACGTATGTGCAACTCATTTAGCGACATTCTACGACTAATTTAGCAACGTTATTATGACCTGACAATACTGCCATGTCAGTAATTTGTGACGGACATCGACTTGTTTAGCGACGTGTGTGTTTGTGGTATTAAACGAAAGGAATGAAATTGTATTTCAATGACGGGGTTTATGCGAAACCCGTGCCCTTCTGTTTACAAACAAACTTGTACAATATAATCCTATACGAGGATGTGGGAGTACAATTTATTTAATCTGGGTATAAATTGCTATAGGTGTCTGATCTGCGGTCGATCACTTTAGCCCTTGGACCACACGATGTTGAAGAAGTGCCGTGGAAGACAGGTAGCAGCTTCGAAGGTTGCAGAAGAGGTTGGACGTACGAGGCCAAGGTCGTCGATCCCTGCTCTTTGCCTGCTCTCCGGGCTCTCTCTCTCTCTCTCTCCTTGGACGGTAATTCTCTCCTGGATGATAATTCTTTTTCTCGCCCTTTTTCCCCATTGATAGGGGTCTCTATTTATAGAGTTTTGGTGACAGTGACCACTCCGTCGGTGTAAAACCGAGGAGTGGGAAGTACAACACCCTTTTACACAACGGTTAAAGTAACCAATGCCTGCGTATGGATGATCTTTTAAATGAGCGTATGACGCGGGTCCAACTAAGGGAACACAACGCGTACTATTGCTACGAAGATCACGGCGTAAGAGCCACGCAGGTAGGTATCCCGTGTGTAGAAACGGTTGGCGTAGAAGTCAAATGACTGTCACCCTGGCACAGAGGCCAGATAGGCATAGAAGCCGAAATAGGCGTAGAAGCCGGATAGGTGTAGAAGCCGGATAGGCATTGAAGCCGGGTAGGCGTAGGAGCCGGAGAGGCGTTGAAGCCGGAGAGGCGTTGAAGCCGGAGGGGCGTTGAAAGCCGAAGAGGCGCTGATGCCGGAGAGGCGTTTGAGAGCCGAAGAGGCGTTGAGAGCCGAAGAGGCATTGAGAGCCGAAGGGGCGCAGGTCTTGAATGGGCGTAGAAGCCGCTGCGTACCGTGCCCGAGTGCTGACGTGAACGTCTTAGCCGAAATCACGGCTTTCGAAGATGTAATCAAATCTTCTACAGAGATTTGCCATCATCTTGTGCATTAAATACGAAGACGTGTTTCGAAGGTCTGCAGCCCTTCTGTGCATCCGTTTGCAGAGACGTGCCTTGACTGAACCTGTCACCGCTCCGTGCAATTAGACGTAGAGACGTGCCTCGAGCCCCGTATGATGTGTAGCTTTTGACGTGGCAGGCGGTTTGTCTACTGCGGAGCATAAACCGGCTTATGCCTGCCTGTGTAAAACAATGTAGCGTATCCCTCTGTACGCAAAAGAGCGGTTTATGCTGAGGGGACGTCAGTAAACGATGGTTCGGTGGTATCTTAACCCAATCCTCTGCATTAAATGCAGAGATCCGCCATCATACTGTGGTGTGCATCCCGAGGGGTCTGTGCCTGTTTCCAGCCGTCGTCTGGGTCGCCGTGCAGCACTTTTTTGTCAGGAGTCAGAGGCCAGGTTCACTGCGTGACTTGACAGGTTTATTTCGGGAAAGACGAAGCGTTCTTCATACGCTATTTTAACGCTGCTTTGAGAGCGGCTAAGTTTTTACGCCCTGGAGGCGATGGGGGGGGATCCCGTTTACGTCGAAGCGGTTTTGGACGCGCTGCACCCTTGAGCTCTTACGCCTGATGGCACTGAAGGCCTTTGCTTGCGCTGCTCTGTATCAACACGCCGCGTAGCTTTTGCCAACGTATTTTTCATGCTTCTACAAGACCCCCTTCAAAGCTTTTAAATTCCTTGGAATTTGAAACGCTTTGAATGAAGCATGAATGGCCCCTCGTAACTCGAAACGTTTCTGAATGGAGCGTTGAAACGGTCGGTGCGGCCTTTATGGCAGATTTATTGGGGACCGTCGTGGAGTGCGAAATCCTCAGCCTGTAGCGTCTGGGCATAAAACACCGTCGAGCGCGAAGTCGTAGACTTGTGGTTCCTGAGCGTGAAGTCGTAGGTTTGTCGCCTCTCGAGCGTAAAAGCTACCGAGCACAAAGGCATCCGGGCGAGAAAAACCATAGACTTATAGCTGCTTGAACGTAAAGCCGTAGAATCGTTGCTGTTGAGTGTAGGAAGCTCCTTTAGCGTAGGTCTTGTGGATCTGTAGCTCCTGAAAAGAGAATTTCTTCGAGCGTGAAGTTCTGCGGATCTGTTACTTCTGAGCGTAAACTGAGCGCCACCGAGCGTGAGATCATCGATTTGGTATCTGCTGAGCGTAAAGCCGTAGGTTTGTCGCCTCTCGAGCATAAAAGCTACCGAGCACAAAGGCATCCGGGCGAGAAAAAACCATAGACTTGTAGCTTGCGAGCGTAAAATCGTAGATCTGTTGCTGTCGAGCGTAGAAAGCTCCTTTAGCATAGAACTGCTGAACTGCCTTACGCGAAGAATTTTTTGAATTCGCTGTCTGTCCGTCTTTTGAGGGTAGTGGTTTGACGTAGCACCCAATCATATCCGACTATTAATGCGAGACTTGGTTAGGGCGAGAGTGGTATCAGAGGTAGTATGGACGTGATAAACTCTCGGTAAACTTCAGCAGGGCACATCTATCCAGAGGTCATACGGACATGATAGAACGCGCTTTGGCCAAGTTTTGTAGGTAAAGTACTATCAGAGGTGAGATAGACGTGATAGGCTTTACTAGAGTTTACAGCTCAGAGGTAATATGGACATAGCTGTTTTGTGGGCCTATTTACTTTTTGCGCACCTAGGTGCAAGAAATAGGTTTGAGGATAAGCCCTGCTAGAGGTAATATGGACGTAGCAAATTTTGTGGACCTAACACCACTGACGTACTTAGATTTAGTACGGGTGTTAGTTGAAGTGACGATCGATATCAGAGGTGATAATCGATGGTCAGAATCTTGGAAAGCCTGTTCAGAGGTGATATGGACATGGTAGATTCTCCAAGGAAATACAGTTCAAAGGTGATATGGACATGACTGATTTGTGGGCCTATTGCTTTTTGCGCACCTAAGTGCAAGCAATAGGTTTGAGACAAGCCCTGCTAGAGGTAATATGGACGTAGCAGTTTTTGTGGACTCAACACCACTGGCGTACTTAGAGTTAAGTACGGGTGTTGAGTTGAGATGACAACCGATATCAGAGGTAATATGATAATCGATGGTCGGACCAGGATGGTTTGTTCAGAGGTAATATGAACATAATAAACTCAGCTGGGGATTACAGCTCAGAGGTAATATGAACATGGCTGATTTTGTGGACCCATCACTCTTTGCGCACCTAAGTGCAAGCAATAGGTTTGGGACAAGCCCTGCTAGAGGTAATATGGACGTAGCAGTTTTTGTGGACTCAACACCACTGGCGTACTTAGAGTTAAGTACGGGTGTTGAGTTGAGATGACAACCGATATCAGAGATAATATGAACATGATAATCGATGGTCGGACCAGGATGGTTTGTTCAGAGGTAATATGAACATAACAAACTCAGCTGGGGATTACAGCTCAGAGGTAATATGAACATGGCTGATTTTGTAGACCCATCACTCTTTGCGCACCTAAGTGCAAGCAATAGGTTTGAGACAAGCCCTGCTAGAGGTAATATGGACGTGGCAGTTTTTGTGGACTCAACACCACTGGCGTACTTAGATTTAGTACGGGTGTTAAATTAAAGTGACGATCGATATCAGAGGTGATAATCGATGGTTAGAATCTTGGAAAGCCTGTTCAGAGGTGATATGGACATGGCAGATTCTCTAAGGAAATACAGTTCAGAGGTGATATGGATATGACTGATTTGTGGGCCTATTGCTTTTTGCGCACCTAGGTACAAGAAATAGGTTTGAGGACAAGCCCTGCTAGAGGTAATATGGACGTAGCAGATTTTGTGGACCTAACACCACTGGCGTACTTAGATTTAGTACGGGTGTTAAGTTGAAGTGACGATCGATATCAGAGGTGATAATCGATGGTCAGAATCTTGGAAAGCCTGTTCAGAGGTGATATGGACATGGCAGATTCTCCAAGGAAATACAGTTCAGAGGTGATATGGACATGACTGATTTATGGGCCTATTGCTTTTTGCGCACCTAGGTGCAAGAAATAGGTTTGGGGCAAGCCCTGCTAGAGGTAATATGGACGTAGCAGATTTTGTGGACCTAACACCACTGGCGTACTTAGATTTAGTACGGGTGTTAGTTGAAGTGACGATCGATATCAGAGGTGATAATCGATGGTCAGAATCTTGGAAAGCCTGTTCAGAGGTGATATGGACATGGCAGATTCTCCAAGGAAATATATTTAAGAGGTGATATGGACATGACTGATTTGTAGGCCTATTGCTTTTTGTGCACCTATGTGCAAGCAATAGGTTTGAGACAAGCCCTGCTAGAGGTAATATGGACGTAGCAGTTTTTGTGGACTCAACACCACTGGCGTACTTAGAGTTAAGTATGGGTGTTGAGTTGAGATGACAACCGATATCAGAGGTAATATGATAATCGATGGTCGGACCAGGATGGTTTGTTCAGAGGTAATATGAACATAACAAACTCAGCTGGGGATTACAGCTCAGAGGTAATATAAACATGGCTGATTTTGTGGACCCATCACTCTTTGCGCACCTAAGTGCAAGCAATAGGTTTGGGACAAGCCCTGCTAGAGGTAATATGGACGTAGCAGTTTTTGTGGACTCAACACCACTGGCGTACTTAGAGTTAAGTACGGGTGTTGAGTTGAGATGACAACCGATATCAGAGGTAATATGAACATGATAATCGATGGTCGGACCAGGATAGTTTGTTCAGAGGTAATATGAACATAACAAACTCAGCTGGGGATTACAGCTCAGAGGTAATATGAACATGGCTGATTTTGTGGACTCATCACTCTTTGCGCACCTAAGTGCAAGCAATAGGTTTGGGACAAGCCCTGCTAGAGGTAATATGGACGTAGCAATTTTTGTGGACTAAACACCACTGGCGTACTTAGAGTTAAGTACGGGTGTTGAGTTGAGATGACAACCGATATCAGAGGTAATATGAATATGATAATCGATGGTCGGACCAGGATGGTTTGTTTAGAGGTAATATGAACATAACAAACTCAGCTGGGGATTACAGCTCATAGGTAATATGAACATGGCTGATTTTGTGGACCCATCACTCTTTGCGCACCTAAGTGCAAGCAATAGGTTTGGGACAAGCCCTGCTAGAGGTAATATGGACGTAGCAGTTATTGTGGACTCAACACCACTGGCGTACTTAGAGTTAAGTACGGGTGTTGAGTTGAGATGACAACCGATATCAGAGGTAATATAAACATGATAATCGATGGTCGGACCAGGATGGTTTGTTCAGAGGTAATATGAACATAACAAACTCAGCTGGGGATTACAGCTCAGAGGTAATATGAACATGGCTGATTTTGTGGACCCATCACTCTTTGCGCACCTAAGTGCAAGCAATAGGTTTGAGACAAGCCCTGCTAGAGGTAATATGGACGTAGCAGTTTTTGTGGACTAAACACCACTAGCGTACTTAGAGTTAAGTACGGGTGTTGAGTTGAGATGACAACCGATATCAGAGATAATATGAACATGATAATCGATGGTCGGACCAGGATGGTTTATTCAGAGGTAATATGAACATAACAAACTCAGCTGGGGATTACAGCTTAGAGGTAATATGAACATAGCTGATTTTGTGGACCCATCACTCTTTGTGCACCTAAGTGCAAGCAATAGGTTCGAGACAAGCCCTGCTAGAGGTAATATGGATGTAGAAGTTTTTACGGACTCAACACCACTGGCGTACTTAGAGTTAAGTACGGGTGTTGAGTTGAGATGATAACCGATATCAGAGGTAATATGAACATGATAATCGATGGTCCGACCCGGATGGTTTACAGATGCAGAGTGATGACCTTGGCATCGATCAACTCCTGGATTCTCTTTTTTAGTACATAGCATGTCTTTGTAGGATGATGAATGTACCGATGAAAGAGACAATAATCTGGGTTATCAATTTTGCCAGCCCTCTCAGGGTATCTGATGTTGGGAAGCTGAAGTTTATTTTCCTTCATCAACGTATTGAAGATTCCACTGATGTCATATTCATTGAAGGAGAAAGTCCCTTTTGGCCTTCGGGCTCCTGATGCTTGAGTTCTATGGTCTTCTGGAAAGATCGTCATCTTTGCATCATCTTCAGATTCTGAGAGAATTCTACCCCCAGCTTTGGATGTTGCTCGGTTTTGTCGAGGGAGACTACCCCCAGACTTGTCGTTGCACTTGCGGAGATCACAGCGTTCATCTGGTTCTCCGTAGAGGTCAGATGTTGTCTTGCGCATGGAGCATGATTTGTACTTCTGTCTTGGCGCCGAGGCACCATCGGAAGTTCTGTCTGTACCGCGCGGAGCGGAAGGCAGATTTCTACGCGTAAAGTGCAGTGAAGGCTTCTGGGTTAGCGCTGAGGCTTCGCCCGAAGTTTTGTCTTTACCGCGCGTAGCGGGAGACTGTTTCCTATGCGTAAAGCGCAGTGGATTCTTCGGGTTAGCGCTAAGGCTTCGCCCGAAGTTTTGTCTGTACCGCGCATAGCGGGAGACTGAATTTTACGTGCGGGGCACGGAGGGAGCGTCGCTACAACCTCGTTGGCCGAAGAAATCGGAGAGATCGGAGAGATCGGAGAGTCCGGAGAGATCGAAGAGTCCACAGGAATAGTAGAGGATGTCTTGGGCATCCACACATTGCGTAGCTTCCTGTTGTCCTGGACGGAGAGAGGGCGAGAGCTACCCCCGGCTCGAAGCATGTCTTCGTAGGCTGACTGGTCGAAATGAACGACCAGCGTCTTCTTCACGGTTCCCACGGATACCGTATCGTGTTGAGCAATTACTTCCTCGTCAGAAGAGAAAGATGTCCTCAGCAGAGTCGCCATCTTGTTTGTGGTATTAAACGAAAGGAATGAAATTGTATTTCAATGACGGGGTTTATGCGAAACCCGCGCCCTTCTGTTTACAAACAAACTTGTACAATGTAATCCTATACGAGGATATGGGAGTACAATTTATTTAATCTGGGTATAAATTGCTATAGGTGTCTGATCTGCAGTCGATCACTTTAGCCCCTAGACCACACGATGTTGAAGAAGTACCATGGAAGACAGGTAGCAGCTTCGAAGGTTGCAGAAGAGGTTGGACGTACGAGGCCAAGGTCGTCGATCCCTGCTCTTTGCCTGCTCTCCGGGCTCTCTCTCTCTCTCTCTCCCTCTCTCTTTCTCTCTCTCTCTCTCCTTGGACGGTAATTCTCTCCTGGATGATAATTCTTTTTCCCGCCCTTTTTCCCCATTGATAGGGGTCTCTATTTATAGAGTTTTGGTGACAGTGACCACTCCATCGGTGTAAAAACCGAGGAGTGGGAAGTACAACACCCTTTTACACAATAGTTAAAGTAACCAATGCCTGCGTATGGATGATCTTTTGAATGAGCGTATGACGCGGGTCCAACTAAGGGAACACAACGTGTACTATTGCTACGAAGATCACGACGTAAGAGCCATGCAGGTAGGTATACCGTGTGTTGAAACGGTTGGCGTAGATGCCAAATGACTGTCACCCTGGCACAGAGGCCAGATAGGCATAGAAGCCGAAATAGGCATAGAAGCCGGATAGGCGTAGAAGCCGGATAGGCGTTGAAGCCGGGTAGGCGTAGGAGCCGGAGAGGCGTTGAAGTCGGAGAGGCGTTGAAGCCGGAGGGGCGTTGAGAGCCGAAGAGGCGCTGAAGCCGGAGAGGCGTTTGAGAGCCGAAGAGGCGTTGAGAGTCGAAGAGGCGTTGAGAGCCGAAGGGGCGCAGGTCTTGAATGGGCATAGAAGCCGCTGTATACCGTGCCCGAGTGCTGACGTGGATGTCTTAGCCGGAATCACGGCTTTCGAAGATGTAATCAAATCTTCTACAGAGATTTGCCATCATCTTGTGCATTAAATGCGAAGACGTGTTTCGAAGGTCTGCAGCCCTTCTGTGCATCCGTTTGCAGAGATGTGCCTTGACTGAACCTGTCACCGCTTCGTGCAATTAGACGTAGAGATGTGCCTTGAGCCCCGTATGATGTGCAGCTTTTGACGTAGCAGGCGGTTTGTCTACTGCGGAGCGTAAACCGGCTTATGCCTGCCTGTGTAAAACAATACAGCGTATCCCTCTGTACGCAAAAGAGCGGTTTATTCTGAGGGGACGTCAGTAAACGACGGTTCGGTGGTATCTTAACCCAATCCTCTGCATTAAATGCAGAGATCCGCCATCATACTGTGGTGTGCATCCCGAGGGGTCTGTGCCTGTTTCCAGCCGTCGTCTGGGTCGCCGTGCAGTACTTTTTTGTCAGGAGTCAGAGGCCAGGTTCACTGCGTGACTTGAAAGGTTCATTTCGGGGAAGACGAAGCGTTCCTCGTACGCTATTTTAATGCTGCTTTGAGAGCGGCTGAGTTTTTACGCCCTGGAGGCGATGGGGGGGGATCCCGTCTACGCCGAAGCGGTTTTGGATGCGCTGCACCCTTGAAGCTCTTACGTCTGATGGCACTGAAGGCCTTTGCTTGCGCTGCTCTGTATCAACACGCCGTGTAGCTTTTGCCAGCATATTTTTTATGCTTCTACAGTGTGTAGTGACGAATTTAGCGACGTATATAGCGACGTATTCAGCGACGTAAATAGCGACGTGAGTAAACGTCGCTAAACGTCGCTAAGGACATCGCTAAAGATATAGTAAAACAATAAAAAAATGAATACTGAATTATTTCAAACTATTTTTCCTGCAGTTTATGAATTCATAATTTGTACAAATAGACCCGGAGCAACCCTCTGTTGAATTTGCTGGGTTTGTCGACCGCCTTCGGTTGAACACTGAACACCGGTAAATTAACATATGTTTAATATGAATAATATAATAAAATTTGAAGAAAATAAAATATTAAGATTACAAACCAAATCAGGAGAAAATATTATCGTAAAGAATACAACAAATATCCACACAACTGAGTCTGAAAGCCTCATCCTAAAGAATACAAGAAATAATGTCTGAATGCCTCAAAAATAAAAAATATTCATAAATGACCAAATATCATAGGTTTGAAACACAAACAATCAATAAACGGTCATAACTAGGACTACTGCAGATCTGCAAGAGGATGACCACCGGCGTGTATGAGGGATAAGAACAGATCATACTGCTTCTGTGAAATTGACACCGATATCGATAGAGAAGGCAGTGACATTGGTGGAGTCTGTGTCGATATAGGCGCACCAGGAGGACGTATCCGCTCCAACTCTGCTAGTCGCTGGTTGTATGAATCCATGGTAGATAACAGCATCGTACTGCTATAAACTATTGAATCCTACATCATCGCCAGCCTCTCGCCCATGGACAGCTGTGATGCATGTAGCTCCATCACGCTGCGCTCTGTCGACGCTCTAAGATCAGCTATCAAATCTTGGAGCTCCATGATGCTGCGCTCGAGCATATCAAATCGTGCGATGAGCGTCGCATCGTCCGCCTGTAGTTGGGACAGGGGCTCCTCCTCCATCCTTCACAGTAACTCGTCACTAAGAGACGCAATCTGACGGTCAACGGCCTCCTTGACTCGGGACGACGACTGCGAGGGCTGTGGGGAATGTGCACTTGTCGGGGAGGCCCTAGATGACTGCATCGCAACAAGGGTGCCATAGGATCTTGTACCGTAGTACGTACCCCTCTGGAGACCACCAGCGACGGTCACCCACATCTCGTCCGTCGACGGAGCTGGAGAGGGCTGCGAGGAAGTACCAGCCTCTCCCACTGTAGGTGAACTAGCAGTCGTCCGTTCACGTAGCCTAAGATACTCGGCCTAGAAAAGTTTGGATACTCGATAATTGCCTAAGTTATATTAAAATTAACACAAAGTAAAGTAATACTTACATAGGTCTGCTTGGCCCTCTCATCAATGAGATTTCTGTCCTTTTGATGGGTGGCCAGGAAGACGGTCACCATGTTTACATCCCCACCCCTCAGTACTTGTTAAAAATATATGATTTAGTACTAAAATTAAACATTTTTCCTACTACCATTTTATCGTACTTTCATTAAAATAATATATCTGAAATAAAATACATACCAAACGACGAAAATATTTCGTCACCGGAATCGAGCCACTACACCACTTTGTTGCCTTCCGCCTAGCCGCCTTGGCCTTCTCAGACCTTTTTTTGTACCTCGAATCGTCGAATCTAGCCCTCATCGCAGTCCACTGCTCAGGCGTGATCCAACCTTAGATCGGTTTTCCAACGCGATCACGAGCCTTCTGGTCATCCAGAGCATCACGGATAAGCTTGGCGGTAATGGCAGGAAACATCTGCTCGATCAACTCGAGCCTTAGAAATACGTTTGCTACAATAAATAATTTAGTAAGTTATATAATATGCATAAATTAGAGGATTTATATAATATACTTTTACCTTGAAGTGCGTAAACCAGAACGCCTTCCTCTCCTCCGGAGCTTCAGAGTAGTTGATCCAAGGGCCACCATAGTTGTTCCTCAGAAAGAGGCCCAGGCGTCTCTGTACCGACGAGGGGCAATATCTATACAAAGATAATTATTTTGATCAAAAAAGTCAATATATGATGAATAAAGAAATATACGATATATATATGATCCTAAACCATCTAATTGAGTTACTTTGTACCGTCGGCCCAAATCTCTGTCCTCGTCTCCTCCGGAGGTGCGCATGGAGGATCTAGTGTAAGCCCCCTCGATTTATTCTATAGATAGTCAGGTTGGAGTTGGAAATTTTTTTGGATTTAGCAACAGATGTTGAGGTTTAGAGTGGAGTTAAGTTTGCCTGGTATTTTATTTCATTTAATTTAAACCCTTGGCGCGCCCTATCATTGCTTGATTATTCGGAGCCCAATATCAGTCCATAAATTCCATCGAATTATTGTACTTCTGACTTGACCCGCCAAATTAGGCACTGGACTTTTCCGTCTTCATAAAATCAGATTTCGTTGTGCTCTAAATTAATTGCACAATTTTCCGAAATCGTAATCCATATTTAATTCCGTGTCGGACACTTGTGTCGTTACCCTAAATTTTGAGATACCAACTTAACCCGTTGATCCGGACCAACTAAAGGGTCTAAGACTGATTCCAAGCCCCCACCATTTTTGGCTTTTTCGTCATTTTCGGATTTTGACCCCAAGTGCCCCAATTAAATTAAATTAAATTAAATTCGCGGGACGCTTTATTTCTATTTAAACCGAGATTACCAACTTTGTAAATCCTATTTTAATCCTAAATGAATCCCAATGCCCTTCTAATTAAACCCGTGCCTAACGCACAACACCTTCCCACCCTGGAAAATTTTAAATATATTTTTCTCCAAAATTTTTATGTTATTTTATGTGTCCATGCAATTTCCCGAATTTACGGGGCTAAATCATAATTATTAAATTGTGTGGCAACATCCTATTGGTCATGAACAAATGAGTGGGTCCTAAAATAGGGTCCTATTCTCACCATCCACTCACCCCCTTCATGAAGAAACCCACTCCCCTTTATGAGAAATCTCCACCCTCTATTTTGAATGACAACATCACAACCCTCCATCCAATCCCCTATAAAACATCCCATCAACTCACCCTCACCCTCACACTTCCCAACCGGCCCTAATCCCCAAACTTGGGAAACCCCACCCCCTCTCTCTCTCCTCCATCCATTCACTCACAGCCAATGTACATTCTTCTTCTATTCTTCTTCTTTCTCCTTCTTCCTTCCTTCTTTTTCTTTTTCTTTTTCTTCTTCTTCTTCTTCTTCTTCTTCTTCTTTTTGGAAGAACCACCCATCTCCGGCGAGCACATCCGATCACACCACCACCAATCCCGCAACCTGACCTCCTGACTCGACTCCTCCTCTATGTCGAGCTTCCCCGCGAGCCGCTGACAAACCGGCCTACTCCGGTTGAGCTACCTCACGGCCACCCCATGGCGAGCCCACAACCCGACCTCCGGCAGCGCTGTGCAGAGCTTCCCCGTCGGCTGTGCAGAGCTCCCCGCAGGCCTGTGCACTCCCCCGTCGCTCGAGCTACCCCATGGCCGACCCCGCGGTTGATCCCGACCCACTAAGCAGCTCCGGTCTCGACCCCTGGTGCATCCATTTCCTTTCACTCCGGCCGGAGCACAGTCGCTCCGCAGCACCCTGACCCGCTCCACTGTCCAACGTTCCCCTCGACTCCGGTTCAGATCCCCGCAGCACTCCGTCCGATCGCTTCGACAGTGCATCTCCCCGCCTGCTGCCAACGCGGTACAGCTCCTCCCCGTCCGGCCTGCTCCTCCCCGTCTGCTCCCATCACCACCACCACTGTGCACTTCCCTCCGACGCTGCAGCCTCCACGCTCTGGTTCCGACAGTGAAGCCACCCCACTCCGGCAGTGCTTCCCCTCTTCCGGCCATCTTCACGAGCCCGCACCACCACTATCCGGCGATCCGCTGTGCAGCTCCCCTCCGGCCAGGCCATGGCCATTGCTCCGGCAAGCTGCGGACTATTGCATCACCTCCACCTAGCCGATCTTCTCCGGCCAACAAGCATCGACGAGGTCGACTCTTACCCCCTCTCTTTGATTATTGGTCATGTTGAGTTTTAACCAAGGTTTAGTATTAGTGTTGATATAATTGTTTTATGTTGATGAGAAGCATGGGAAAATGACTTGAGATTGGATTAAATAAGGTTTAATGTGGTTAGAGTTTAAGTAGTATTTTAAGCATATGTATAGATACTTGTTAGGGTTTGGTGGTTTAATAACGTTGTGTAGTTGTGGTGAAGCACAAATAATCTTGTTCCAAGTGATGATTAACGTTTATATTGAAAAAAGTGAATGTGATTTAGGTTAAGGATGATTAAGGCCAACGATGATTAAGGTGAATGTGGATTATAATAATTTGAGATTAAGGTTTAATGGTGAACTTGTTTATTCGCCATCAGTATAATAAAATGTAATTGAATGATAGGCATTGAGATTAGGGTTTAACATATTTACTTAAGTGCTTGGTAATTTGTATGGATGAGCAGTGATTGTGGGTGAAATAATACCGAGGGTTGAGGAAGACCTAATACTTAATAAGTAAATACTGTCAGGGATTGAACATTGATAAACACCGAGGAGCACGGGATTGATGAAGGATTTATGCGTAGTGTAAAATGCTCGATTTAAATGTATGATTAGTAAGGATAGTAGGTGAATGACGGATTGGGGACTAGTATGATTGGTAAATTAGAAACTGGAAATTTAAGGTGATTAATTTGGAACAGTACTTTGTGATTGGGTAACAATAATATAAAGCGAAGGGATAAAAATCATAAACTGTGGTTTAAGGATGGCTTGATGATATGGTAATGATGACTAGTTGATTTGACTATCGTACCGATAGTCAACTGTGGTCAACCTCCCTAGTGTCTTGACCCTGTGAGTCGTAGCTGGGACTGAGTCTAGGTGTAGATGTGTGTCGCAACCTTGTCTGTCGTAGAATAGATTATTAATTATTGGTTTATACCTCTTCTCTAGGTACTACCGGCCCTGAGGACTTGGACGCGATACCAGATTCCCGTCATCAGCAGCCGCACGTAGGCAAGTGTACCTTGCCATCCTGTATTTCAGTTTACAGATATTATTATTCTTTTTGTACATTGTGCGCGTATTTACGTTGATGTTCGATATTCCGTGTCCGGTTCACAACCGGGTGTTGACATTCGACTTAACGACCTAGAATAATTACTGATGTTTCATAGAACCTCAATGCACGTACCAGAGTACATCGATACCCCAGGGCACACTCATACACTGTGTTCGTGCCAGATTCCTGTATCCTGATACTGCCATCATGTCCAGAGACTGGGACGATCTTAGGGTCGCGTCTGTTGAGTTATTTCTGTGTGTCGAGACTTTAGTTAGAGGTTCAGGTTCAGCGCACAATCGTTGACCGCTTGGGAAGGAGAAGACAGTTACTAGACGTTTGGGCTACTCTGCACGCGCTTATATATATCTAGTATTTTGTAGTGATACCTGTATCTAGTGTATGACTCTTTGCCCGGAGCTGCGGTACGTACCGTGTGTTTTCGTGTCCGGAGCTACGGTTTTTTATTAGAAAGCCCACGCGTCGAACGTTGTCTTTAAACTGTGTCACACTTGTTTGGTTATGATAGAGTACCCTGTCGTGCACTTGTACTTTCTATTTACTTGGCTTGCTATATTTTTGTACCTTGTTACGTCCCTCTGAGGACCTGGTTCCCTACTAGTTTTGCAGCATAGACGATTACGGAGCACTTGGAGATACTGATGGAGTGGCATATCTTGCGAGCATGGTACCAGGTACTCACATTATATCTACCGGCATTATAATTATTTTACATTATTTATTTCATCTGCTGTTATAGCCTAGTTTTTATAGACTCATACTTATTCTCGAGTCTATACGAGTTATTGTGTTATTGGGCGACCGACCTTAGCACATATAGCTCTCTCTTGTATACTGTTGTACATTGTGGATTGAGACATAGAGGTTTACATTTATGAAATATCTAGATAGTGTCCTTTATATTATAGCTTATACGTATTCGAGTCAGACCAGAGTCTGGTCGAATGCGTAGCTGGCGTGTCACGTATTCCTGGTCCTACGTATTTTGGGACTGGGACGTGACATGTTTTTGTGGTGGCCCATGCAGGTCCGATTTAAATCGTCTTGGTCACCTGACTGTGCCAAGCGAGCCTGCAAATTAGGAATAGATGTTATGATTGTTGAATAGGATCTCAGTCCATAATCAATTTTAAAACTCTTTGTATGTGATTATCGCCCTTGGACTTCCACTTTGCATTCGTTCAATCTTCGTCAATATCGCTATCCTTGTTTCTCGTCCCCTATTGTTCGGGGAGACGAATGCTTGTGACTGATGACTTCCCTCTAGAAGAAGATCAAAGACCAGACGACAAGATACAGAATTCGTATGCCTTTCTCTGAGAAGATTGTTACCTTATCAGGATAGATTGATTGGTTCCTTGGATTCTAGAACTAGTGTGGAAGGTTGGCAAGAGAGTTGGACCCAGTAGTACCCTACCCGTGCTTAAAGTAACAGTAATCTTAGAAGCACTGAGAGCTAGAAGGATTGTTGATCATGAACTAGAATGATTTATGGGAATGCACAGCCTGATGAGGAAAACTAGTAGTTGGATATGATAGCAATACCAGGATTGATATTATGGACTAGAGGAGATAAAATTTCAAGCTCTCACTTGGAAGGTGATGATCTATTACCAGAAATTTTAGGATGTGCTAGGGTGACATTATTATTATGATTGTAATTATGACTTGGAGAGATAAATAACGAAAAGAAGAAATTCGAGGAATAAAATTTTAGGGAAGACCTTGAGGAGAAGAAAAATTATACATTAGGCAAGAAGGAAAATTTTCTTTTGGAGGATTATTCTGGTAAACAGAACAGGAGAAATTATTTTGAGGTTAAGTCTGGACGATGACACCGTCCTAGCATGAGTTGATTGAGCCAATACCACGCGACACTCGATTGTCGACGTAGTTGCATTTATATTTTTAGGCCACCAGGTTACCCTGAGTTGAGTTCAGGGAGCCTAGGAGTATGGTGCCTATCTACCTTAGGGGTATACAATGCAGGAGGTGAACCAGTGTACCACCATGTTATATCAGGATTTAAGGATGTATTTCTAGAGGATCTTCTAGGCCTGCCACCTGACAGAGAGATGGAGTTTGTTAAAGAGTGGATTTCCAGAGCCGAGCCAGTTATTCTCTCGTCTTCAGACTAGCACCGAATAGTTGGTTGAGTTGAAGATCCATAGTAGAGGATCACTTGGACAAGAGTTTTAGTCGGGCTAGTGTATCTCCATGGGGGAAAACCCATCTTAATTGTGCCGAAGAAAGACAGGACAGTACAGTTAAATCAGCTAAGTGGCGCATATGTATTCTCGAAGATCGATCTCAGATCAGGCTATCATCAGATCAAGGTACGGAGAGAAGACATTCCGAAGACGACACTTCGGACAAAGTATGTGCTCTATGAGTTTCTAGTCATGACCGTTTCGTTTGACCAACGTGCCAGCAGTATTTATGAGCTTGAGGAATAAGGATTTCCACCAGTACTTGGATAAGTTCGTGGTGGTGTTCATCGACGTCTTGATATATTTCGAGAATCAGGAGAAGCACGAGAGACATCTCAAGATTGTGTAGGAGATGCTGAGAGATGAGAGGCTGTAAGCCAAGCTCAGCAAATATGAGTTATGTTCAGATGGAATAGATAGTCTACACATCAGGACAGCTGAGAGTTCTTGAGAAAAACTATCAGACACACGATCTAGGGCTAGCTGCAGTGATAATTGCACTAAAGCGATGGTGACACTACCTTTATATAGAACAAATGTTGAGATTTATACAAAACACAGAAAGTCTGAAGAATGCCTATACACAGAAGGAACTTAACATGAGACAAAGGCATTGGCTAGAATTTATGACAGATCAAGTTGCAGAACCACTCTGGCAAGACAAATATAGTTTATGACTCACCGCCAGTTGTTAGAGGATTTCCAGGAACTCAGGATTGAGATTGTATTGCCAGGTATGGATGGACAGATGGCCAGTTTTGAGGTTCAGTCTACTTTGGTTGAGAGGATCAAGGCAGCATTGCCTACGGACACGAGATTTAGACGACTGCGAGAAAGGACAGAGGCCAACATGCAAACGGGATTCAAGATTCATGAAGACGGAACATTGAGGTATGGAGATCGCCTATACGTTCCGAGTGGCAAGCTACGCCAAGAGTTGATGACCGAGGCTCATAGCTCGATTATTCTATTTTATCCCGGGGGTACGAAGAAGTACCGAGATGCGAGGCAACATTACTGGTGGCATGGGATGAAGAGAGAAATTACAAGATTCATGGCAAAATATTTAGTTTGGCAGCAAGTCATGGCTAAACATCAGAGGACTGCAGGATTATTGCAGCCACTTCCCATTCCCGAGTGGAAGTGGGAACACATTACCATGGACTTTGTCACAGGATTCCAGCGAAGCCCTAGCTGGAAGGATGCAGTATGGGTTGTCGTAGACAGACTCACCAAGTCTGCATATTTTCTTGCCCTTCAGAGTTGGGCAATCCACGGAAATATTAGCTGACATATATATGAGGCAGGTAGTACGATTACATGGAGTGCCTGTCAGCATCGTATCGGATCGTGATTCCAGATTCACGTCGCATTTTTGGCAGAGTGTGCATGAGAGCCTAGGAACTCGTCTCAAGTTCAGCACTGCATATCATCCACAGACTGATGGTCAGTCAGAGCGCACGATGCAGATATTAGAGGATATGTTGAGAGCGTGCATGGTTGATTTTGGAGGATCTTGGGAGGACCACCCACACTTGGTGGAATTCTCCTACAATAACAGTTACCAGGCTAGCATACAGATGGCACCTTATGAGGTACTGTACGGCAGGAAATGTAGGTCGCCAGTTTGTTGGAGTAATGTAGGAGAGCGTCAGATACTTGGTCCAGAGTGGTAACACAGACAATGGAGAAGGTCAAGCAGATTCAGAGCCACCTGCGTGCAGCACAGGACAGACAGAAATATCGGGCAGATGCGCATCGCAGACCATTGGAGTAGAAGGAGGGTCCATTTATTTTTTGAGGATATCACCTACTCGTGGTACCCTCAGATTCGGAGACAGAGGCAAGCCGAGTTCTAGGTATATCGGGCCTTTTGACATCTTGGAATGAGTTGGCAAAATGGCTTATCGTCTTGCATTGCCTCCAACATTAGAAGGGATGCATGACGTATTTTACATATCGCAGTAGGGGAGATATGTGACAGATTATATTCGGCAGCGTTTTTGTATTTATTTGAGGATCGAGGTACAAATTTTTGTACCACAATTGATTACCAGTTTTGTTTAAATTCTTGTAGCTAGTATCGTGCCTTACTTTTAATTTCGGGGACAAAATTTTTCTAAGTTGGGAAGAATGTAAACCCCCTCGATTTATTCTATAGATAGTCAGGTTGGAGGTGGAAATTTTTTTGGATTTAGCAACAGATGTTGAGGTTTAGAGTGGAGTTAAGTTTGCCTGGTATTTTATTTCATTTAATTTAAACCCTTGGCGTGCCCTATCATTGCTTGATTATTCGGAGCCCAATATCAGCCCATAAATTCCATCGGATTATTGTACTTCTGACTTGACCCGCCAAATTAGGCACTGGACTTTTTCGTCTTCATAAAATCAGATTTCGTTGTGCTCTAAATTAATTGCACAATTTTCCGAAACCGTAATCCATATTTAATTCCGTGTCGGACACTTGTGTCGTTACCCTAAATTTTGAGATACCAACTTAACCCGTTGAGCCGGACCAACTAAAGGGTCTAAGACTGATTCCAAGCCCCCACCATTTTTGGCTTTTGCGTCATTTCCGGATTTTGACCCCAAGTGCCCTAATTAAATTAAATTCGCGGGACGCTTTATTTCTATTTAAATCGAGATTACCAACTTTGTAAATCCTATTTTAATCCCAAATTAATCCCAATGCCCTTCTAATTAAACCAGTGCCTAACGCACAACACCCTCCCACCCTGGAAAATTTTAAATATATTTTTTTCCAAAAAATTTATGTCATTTTATGTGTCCATGTAATTTCCCGAATTTACAGGACTAAATTGCAATTATTAAATTGTGTGGCAACATCCTATTGGTCATGAACAAATGAGAGGGTCCTAAAATAGGGTCCTATTCTCACCATCCACTCACCACCTTCATGAAGAAACCTACTCCCCTTGATGAGAAATCTCCACCCTCTATTTTGAATGACAACATCACAACCCTCCATCCAATTCCCAATCCCCTATAAAACATCCCATCAACTCACCCTCACCCTCACACTTCCCAACCGGCCTTAATCCCCAAACTTGGGAAACCTCACCCCCTCTCTCTCTCGTCCATCCAATCACTCACAGCCAATGTACATTCTTCTTCCATTCTTCTTCTTTCTCCTTCTTCCTTCCTTCTTCTTCTTCTTCTTCTTCTTGGAAGAACCACCCATCTCCGGCGAGCACATCCGATCACACCACCACCAATCCTGCAACATGACCTCCTGACTCGACTCCTCCTCCATGTCGAGCTTCCCCGCGAGCCGCTGACAAACCGGCCTACTCCGGTCGAGCTACCTCACGGCCACCCCACGGCGAGCCCACAACCCGACCTCCGGCAGCGCTGTGCAGAGCTTCCCCGCCGGCTGTGCAGAGCTCCCCGCAGGCCTGTGCACTCCCCCGTCGCTCGAGCTACCCCATGGCCGACCCCGCGGCTGATCCCGACCCCTGAGCAGCTCCGGTCTTGACCCCCGGTGCAGCCATTTCCCTTCACTCCGGCCGGAGCACAGTCGCTCCGCAGCACCCTGACTCGCTCCACTGTCCAACGTTCCCCTCGACTCCGGTTCAGACCCCCGCAGCACTCCGTCCGACCGCTTCGACAGTGCAGCTCCCCGCCTGCTGCCAACGCGGTGCAGCTCCTCCCCGTCCGGCCTGCTCCTCCCCGTCTGCTCCCATCACCACCACCATTGTGCACTTCCCTCCGACGCTGCAGCCTCCACGCTCTGGTCCAGACAGTGAAGCCACCCCACTCCGGCAGTGCTTCCCCTCTTCCGACCATCTCCACGAGCCCGCACTACCACTCTCCGGCGATCCGCTGTGCAGCTCCCCTCCGGCCAGGCCATGGCCATTGCTCCGACAAGCTGCTGACCATTGCATCACCTCCACCTAGCCGATCCCCTCCGGCCAGCGAGCATCGACGAGGTCGACTCTCACTCCCTCTCTTTGATTATTGGTCATGTTGAGTTTTAACCAAGGTTTAGTATTAGTGTTGATATAATTGTTTTATGTTGATGAGAAGCATGGAAAAATGACTTGAGATTGGATTAAATAAGGTTTAATGTGGTTAGAGTTTAAGTAGTATTTTAAGCATATGTATAGATACCTGTTAGGGTTTGGTGGTTTAATAATGTTGTGTAGTTGTGGTGAAGCACAAATAATCTTGTTCCAAGTGATGATTAACGTTTATATTGAAAAAAGTGAATGTGATTTAGGTTAAGGATGATTAAGGCCAACGATGATTAAGGTGAATGTGGATTATAATGATTTGAGATTAAGGTTTAATGGTGAACTTGTTTATTCGCCATCAGTATAATAAAATGCAATTGAATGATAGGCATTGAGATTAGGGTTTAACATATTTACTTAAGTGCATGGTAATTTGTATGGATGAGCAGTGGTTGTGGGTGAAATAATACCGAGGGTTGAGGAAGACCTAATACTTAATAAGTAGATACTGTCAGGGATTGAACATTGATAAACACCGAGGAGCACGGGATTGATGAAGGATTTATGCGTAGTGTAAAATGCTCGATTTAAATGTATGATTAGTAAGGATAGTAGGTGAATGACGGATTGGGGACTAGTATGATTGGTAAATTAGAAACTGGAAATTTAAAGTGATTAATTTGGAACAGTACTTTGTGATTGGGTAACAATAATATAAAGTGAAGGGATAAAAATCATAAACTGTGGTTTGAGGATGGCTTGATGATATGGTAATGATGACTAGTTGATTTGACTATCGTACCGATAGTCAACTGTGGTCAACCTCCCTAGTGTCTTGACCCTGTGAGTCGTAGAATAGATTATTAATTATTGGTTTGTACCTCTTCTCTAGGTACTACCGAACCTGAGGACTTGGACGCGATACCCGATCCCCGTCATCAGCAGAAGCACGCAGGCAAGTGTACCTTGCCATCCTGTATTTCAGTTTATAGATATTGTTATTCTTTTTGTACATTATGCGCGTATTTACGTTGATGTTCGATATTCCATATCCGGTTCACAATCGGGTGTTGACATTCGACTTAACGACCTAGAATAATTACTGATGTTTCATAGAACCTCGATGCACGTACCAGAGTACATCGATACCTAGGGCACACTCATACACTGTGTTCGTGCCAGATTCCTGTATCCTGATACTGACATCATGACCAGAGACTGGGACGACCTTAGGGTCGTGTCTGTTGAGTTATTTCTGTGTGTCGAGACTATAGTTAGAGGTTCAGGTTCAGCGCACAATCGTTGACCGCTTGGGAAAGGGAAGATTGTTACTAGACGTTTGGGCTACTCTGCACGCGCTTATATATATCTAGTATTTTATAGTGATACCTGTATCTAGTGTAGCTGTTCCACCCGTGTGACTCTTTGCCCGGAGCTGCGGTACGTACCGTGTGTTTCCGTGTCCGGAGCTACGGTTTTTTATTAGAAAGCCCACGCGTCGAACGTTGTCTTTAAACTGTGTCACACTTGTTTGGTTATGATAGAGTACCCTGTCGTGCACTTGTACTTTCTGTTTACTTGGCTTGCTATATTTATGTACCTTGTTATGTCCCTCTGTGGACCTGGTTCCCTGCCAGTTTTACAGCATAGACAATTACGGAGCACTTGGAGATACTAATGGAGTGGCATATCTTGCGAGCATGGTACCAGGTACTCACATTATATCTACCGGCATTACAATTATTTTACATTGTTTATTTTATCTGCTGTTGTAGCCTAGTTTTTATGGACTCATACTTATTCTCGAGTCTATTCGAGTTAGTGTGTTATTGGGCGGCCGACCTTAGCACATATAGCTCTCTCTTGTATACTGTTGTACATTGTGGATTGAGACATAGAGGTTTACATTTATGGAATATCTAGATAGTGCCCTTTATATTACAGCTTATACATATTCGAGTCAGACCAGAGTCTGGTCGAATGCGTAGCTGGTGTGTCACGTATTCCTGGTCCTACGTATTTTGGGACTGGGGCGTGATATCTAGCTGATGCTGGGACAACGTCGGCTCGACCGCCTCCATATGCTCATCTATCTCCATGGTTCCGTCAGCAGGAGGAATGCTGGACGAGGGAGTACTATCAGGCCTGGAACTACTCGTCCCAGGAGTGATGCCACATAACGTCATCGCAGTCGAATATGTGACTGATCGATATACTAGAGTACTAGGCGACGAGGATCCAAAACCAACAGTAGGCAGTACCGGAGGAGCACTCCGTCTACCTTGGGACCTGTCGAACCCTCCGTATCGTCCTGTCATACATGATAACAACATATGATGAATAAAGAAATACATAAATAAATAGTACATTCTACAGTCAAAATGTTATGCATATCTCATAGAATTCATAGAATTGTACAGTAAATAACTAGTGGTGTCACAAGTCTAAATGGAAAGTACATTCTACAGTCAAAATATAATACATATCTTCGTCAAAATAGTATATTCTACAGTCAAAATATAGTACATTCTACAGTGTCACACCATAGTGCCAAAAGTACACGGGACCAGGCCATGTGGCAATAGCCAGCTGTCACGTCTCCGAGAATGTCCTAATTTAATGGATCCTAACGAAGAGTGCTACGTTGTCCTAAAATACTAACATGTCATATATCAATATCAAATAGGTAATCTAATCTCATCCACAATACCATCAAAAAGTACTAGAATAAATACTGGAAAATAAACACCAGTCTCAAATATCATAGTACAACCAAAAATGTCTCGTAGGAACAAACCCACTACTAAGACGAAATAAAAGTACTGAATGACAAATAAAGAGAGTAATGACTAGGGCATCGACTGACTAGATAACGATGCTCCCAATCCTAGGCAGAAGGCCTACAAAGTGATCACGGAAACTCTGACGGTAGCACCTCTAGCTCCTCAGCTGTAGCGTACCTAGTCTCCTGTCCTGGGCCATACACTGTAGGGTAATATGCCTCGTCCAAATCTGGAAAGGTACCAAGTCCTCAGAGGGACGTAACAAGATACATAGAAGCATACCATATATAAATACTGAATAAAATAAATATAATAAGAGTGTGCTAACCATCTAAGTGAATGCAATGTGAAGACAACTTTGGTACGTATGGGTAGGCGTAGGCATAACGTCCAACACTCCGAAGAGTGTGGTATCTGTAACGTCCATCATTCCGAAGAATGAGGTATCTGCAACATATATACGTCCGTATCACTCCGAAGAGCGCGGTGTCTGCAATAAAGGAAGTCATTGGATCCGTGGCTCCTTCGGATACGACGGAGTCCAATGTGTGTATCTCATACGCCTACTAGTTGTCCTCCCTACCCAATATAGATACACAAATAGAATACTCGACATAAATACCGCGTATCTATATGCCAAGTCTCTACCAATCAAATAATCCTAAGTTACGCACTAACCGTGATGTATGTCACATGCACCGATAGCTAATCGAGTACGCGAACCCGCATCCCAATATGAATTTATCACTGTGAAGCGTGTAAGAGTATCAGGTCTCAAAAAATACCAGAGTATCCTCCCAATAAGGTGAGTCTGCTAGTGTCTAGGTCAAGTATACTAATCATCGACGTATCCGTCGACTGCACCCGAGTCAATCTCGGACGCGCACAGTCATATGAAATAAAGCAATAAGAATCATACAACATGTGCATAATTTAAATTAGATAGTAAATATGGCAAGGTATCTTGCCTGGGTCCTCAAGCTGGGAATGCCAATAGCCTGTTCCAGTAGTGTCTTCTGGCTGATCCGATGACCCTAAACACACAATATAATATAGCAAATACTATCATCAGACACTAAACAATATATACATAACTACGACATTGCTCTTAGGTACTATCGCAAGATCACGGTTGGTCGACTACAGAGTCTCGTGTGCACGTAGCTAAGGTGCACGCGTGTCCTGTCTTCAGTTACCGTGTCTCTCACGACAATAAATTACTACGTTATGGATTTACTGAACTCTTTGTATTTTGAATAAATACATGTCCTTCTTCCTCATGTTACTGTGTGTTTGATCAAGGCCTAGGTTTTGGTGATTTACGAGTCTTTATAATAATTCACATTATTAGGGTCATTTACTAGTTTGTTAATTACTAATTCATTAATTATTATACTAATCTAATTACATCCTACATATAACTACATGGTTTGTCGATAATTAACTCGTGTCCATACTCGACACACGACACGACGACGAGAAGAGACAATATGATGTTTACCAAGACGTAGTTGAACGAAAGAGGGCATGTGCTCGTCGACTGCGCACTCCGGCGAGGGGACTGCTCCGGCCGGGCGGCCAGCAAGGCAACAACGGCTGTGGCAGCAACTGCAGTAGATATAGCAGCGACAACGGCGTCTGACAGCGGTGGCAACAGCGTCCTACGGCGGGGGAAGGCGGTCAGGATCGTGGGGAATCGGGGTCGGCCTAGAAGTGGTGATTGGTGGTGCCAGAGGCGGCGGGGGCGCTCGGGGCAGCGACTAAAGGGTCGAGTTTAATGGAGGAAGTTGGTGATGGTGAAGGAGATGGTGGCGATGGCGGATGGGTGTCGTGGTCAGGCGGCGGTGGTTTGGAGTGGTGATGGTGGCCTGAGACGGTGGCGGTGGGTGTTCGGTCGGTGAGGGGGGCAGGGGATGCTCGGTTAGATGAAGGGGTCAGCTAGGGTTTCCTTGGAGGAGGTGAGGATAATGAGTTTTAGGGTTTTGATGTTAGGGAATATGTATATTTATAAGGGGGATTGATAGGCTGGCCTCGGGACTTGGGCTTGTCTGGACTCATTGGGGTGGGGCTGGTCTACGTGAAAGGGTGCACGTGGGCTAGGTTGAGTCCTGTTTTAGGGTGAACTCGGCCTCAATTTATTTAAATTAATAATGCGCCAGTCGTTCTTTTACACGAATATTGCATAGTTAAAATGAGACGCAATAACGAGTACCTAAAGTTACACAAGGGTCAAATGGATAGTCTGGCATGTCTAGGCGATGTTTGTGACATTGGGTTGAAGGTAACTACTAGTGTGGCGCTCCAACCTTGAAGCAACGATAAGGTGTATGAAGACATATAATTATTGCGCATCGATTCTAATTGTACCCAAATTAATTCTATGTTCTTAATTTAATTAAAATAAATCCTAATTGGTTGAGGGGGTTTACAATCTATCCTCCTTAGAGCATTTCGTCCTCGAAATTAAAACATACATATGGTAAGAATTACTGACTAAAATTAAAGTGCTATAACGTGCTAGTCCTTCGAAGAGATGGGGATAGCGCTGTCGAATATCCTCCTCACGTTCCCAGGTCGACTCGCCTAGTTCATGATGCCTCCATGCGACACAGACTAAGGGGATAGTCTGACCTCGCAATACTTTCTCACTTCTGTCCAGAATCTCAACTGGATCCTCTGGGTATGATAAGCTCGGGCCGACTGTGATCTCTGAATGGTCAAGCACATAACTCGGATCTGGCATGTACCTTCTCAGCTGAGATACATGGAAGACATCATAGACTCCTTCCAAAGTCTGGGGCAAGGCTATCTATAAGCAACCTCTTCGATGCGTTCCAACACATCGAATGGTCCGATGTACCTCGGACTCAGCTTTCCTCTGCCTCCAAATCTGATAGTCCCTCGAGTAGGTGAGATCTTTAGAAACACGTGATCTCCAACCTGGAACTCTAGGGGTCATCGATACGCATTCGCCCAATGCTTATGCCTGTCCTGTGCTGCTCGCAGGTGCCCTTGGATCTTCTTCACCTTCTCTACTGTACGAACAACCAACTCTGGCCTAACAATCTGCCTCTCGCCTATATCGCTCCAACATACTGGGGAACGATATTTTCTTCCATATAATGCTTCATAAGGAGCCATCTGAATGCTCGCTTGATAGCTGTTGTTATAGGAAAATTTGACCAAGTACAAATGGTCCTCCCATGATCCTCCGAAATCTAGCATGCACGCTCTTAACATATTTTCCAATATCTGGATGGTGCACTCCGACTGGCCATCTATCTGTGGGTGATACGATATGCTAAACTTCAGGCGAGTACCGAGACTCTCTTGCATACTCCTCCAGAAGTAAGATATAAATCTCGTATCCCTGTCAGACACGATGCTAACTGGCACTCCATGCAGTCGCACAATCTTTCTCATGTACATATCTGCTAAGACCTCTGTAGATTGCCCAACTCTGAAGGGTAAAAAGTGTGTGGACTTGGTGAGTCTATCTATGATTACCCAAACTGCATTGCAACCACTAGGACTCCTCAAAAAACCCATAACAAAGTCTATAGTGATGTGCTCCCATTTCTACTCCGGTATCGAAAGCGGTTGAAGTAATCCTGGAGATCTCTGATGCTCAGCCTTGACTTGCTGACACACCAGGCACTTCTCCACAAAGCGGGCTATCTCCCTCTTTATTTTGTGCCACCAGTAGTATAGTCTTAAGTCTCTGTACATCTTCGTGTCTCCTGGGTGAATAGAGTAGGTTAAACTATGTGCCTCTGACATCATCTCCTGATGAAGTTCTCCATTTGGAACATAAAGACGATCTCCATATCTCAAAGTTCTATCCTCATGTATATGTAGTGCTGTCTGTATTCCCGCCTCTGTCCTCTGTCTAAGCCTCTGGAATCTGGCGTCTATCGGCAAAGCAGCCTTGATCCTCTCCACTAATGTCGATTGCAACTGGAAACTCGATAATTGTCCGTCTATTCTGGGCATAACGACTTCTATACCCATCTGCTCTAGATCTCTCAACAGATGTTGTTGTGTAGTCAAGAAAAATGCTATGGGTCTTCTGCTCAATGCGTCAACTACCACGTTGGCCTTTCCCGGATGGTACTATAGCTCAATCTCGAAGTCTGTCATCACCTCGAGCCAACGTCTCTGTCTCTGGTTCAGATCCTTCTGAGTGTAGACGTACTTTAGGCTTTTGTGATCAGTGAATATCTCTACTCTTTCTCCATAAAGGTAGTGTCTCCAAAGCTTCAAAGCAAAGATCACTGCGGTGAGCTCCAAGTCATGAGTTGGATAGTTCTTCTCAGCGGCGTCCTGGCGGCGGGGGAAGGCGGTCAGGATCGTGGGGAATTGGGGTCTGCCTGGAAGTGGTGATTGGCGGTTCCAGAGGCGGCGGAGGTGCTCGGGGCAGCGGCTAAGGGGTTGGGTTTAATGGAGGAAGTTGGTAATGGTGAAGGAGATGGTAGCGATAGCGGATGGGTGTTGTAGTCAGGCGGCAGTGGTTTGGAGTGGTGATGGTAGCCTAAGATGGTGGCGGTGGGTGTCCGGTCGATGAGGGGGCAGGGGATGCTCGATTAAGATGAAGGAGTCGACTAGGGTTTCCTTGGAGGTGGTGAGGATAATGAGTTTATAAGGGGGGATTGATGGACTAGCCTCGGGACTTGGGCCTGTCTTAACTCATTGGGGTTGCGCTGGTCCACGTGAAAGGGTGCACGTGGGCTAGGTTAGGTCCTGTTTTAGGCTGAACTCGGCCTCAATTTAATTAAATTAATAATACACAAGTCATTTTTTACACGAATATTGCGTAGTTAAAATGAGACGCAATAATGAGTACCTAAAGTTACACAAGGGTCAGATGGATAGTCTGGCATGTCTAGGCGATGTTTGTGACATTGGGTTAAAGGTAACTACTAGTGTGGCGCTCCAACCTCAAAGCAACGGTAAGGTGTACTAAGACATATAATTGTTGCACATCGATTCTAATTGTACCCAAATTAATCCTATGTTCTTAATTTAATTAAAATAAATCCTAATTGGTCGAGGGGGTTTACATACAGGCAAAATATTTTATTTTCAATTATCTTCAGAAAATTTATCTTGTTCACCTTCCTCGGCATCCTCTTCCTCTTCCTCCTCATCTTCACTTTCATCTACTTCGTCTTTGTCTTCCTCTTCGAATAATTCTACATCTTCTATATTATTACTCGTTTAATGATAACTTCCGTTGAGTCCACATCTACAATATTTGTTACAAGAGGTAGCTCGTCCTCCTGATAAGGTATTTCGTCAATGTCAAAGGTATTTCTAGCTTTAGTCTTGCATATTGCCCACCAATCCGACCTCGCTGTCTCCCGTATAGGATAAGTTATGAAGTACACGAGCTGAGCCTGACTTGATAGGACAAATGGTTCATAGCCTTGATATCTACGCTTGTAGTTTATATCCACAAGGCCATGCTTGTCAATATTCTAACCTTGATTTTGAATCGGATCGAACCATTCACACTTGAATAACACGATCTTAGCTGGTTCTATGCCATAATTATATGTCAACTCCACAATCTCTCGTAAGATGCCAAAGAAATTATTGCCTGGATCGACGTCTTTGTAGTTCAAAGATTTGATACACAAACAACTATTTTTTGTGGAATCAAGATCCAGAAAGCTGTCTCTGATCGGAGCATTTGTTGACTTGAACCTAAACTCATTCACACAGAAACTTGGCCATATTTTGACGGCAGTAATTGGTCCCTTGGCTAGAGTTCTAATAGATTCAGTCTCGGGTGTTATTAGACAATCGATCTAAATACCAAAGTAGCGATAGTAAGTTATTTTTGTACAAGTGCAGAAAGAAAAAGTAATTACCAAGCTCCTTATATATGCGCTCAACCAAGAAGGAAAATGGCATCTCATTTCTTGTTCTACTTCTTCGTCGGTTATGTAGGGTCTAACCGACCTCAACTCATCATTATATGTGCTGAAAAACAATAAAACAACCGCTAATTAGTAGCATAATAGTAGCTTATACTATTACATTGAGATGATGTAAATGTGGACATATTAATTACTTACCCCTCTAGCTTCTCAACTTCATCCTCGTCGCAATTGAGTAATATATACAACTGAGCAGCCTTTAGCTCATCGTCATTCAAATATCTCTTCTTTATTTTCCCCAAAGGCTTTCCGGATGCATTGAATACTTTGAGTATTGCATCATTAGATTCCTGATATCCGTCGTTATTTCTCGGAGCTCTCGTTCTATTAGTAGCAACATAAAGTTTAAAATACGTCGAGCAAAAGTTTGTAATCTCCTCGAGAACATAAGCTTCACAAATAGAGCCCTCAACCTGTGCCTTATTTTTTACCTTTCTTTTTAGGTGTTCAGATGCCGCTAGAAGGGGTACATCCACCAATAACCGACAGGACCACCAACACGTGCCTCATAGGAAAGATGAATTGGCAAATGCTCCATAGAGTCGAAGAATCCAGGAGGAAACACCTTCTCGAGCTTACATAGTATTATCGCAATGTCCGTCTCTTCCTTTTCTAGACCATCGATGAGCAAATTAGTAGATCAAAGATCTCTGAAGAATATACTGGGCTCTGTCATTGGATCCCAAACGACCTGCGGTAGGAATTCCCGAAATGCAATCAGAATTAACCTCTCCATGAATACGTGACAATCGTTGCTCTTCATACCCGCCAGTTTATTCTCCTTGAGGTCGATGCATATTCTCAAGTTTGATACGTACCCATCTGGAAATTTTAGACCCTGAATCCACCTACAAAGTCTTTCTTTATCCTCCTTCTCCAGTGTCATGACCCGCACCCGGTTTAGGGGCATGAGAGCGTGGGTACGTCCAGCCTACGCCGCAACATCGGCGGTAGAACGCTGTCTAGGTCAAGTGCTATCTAAACAATCTCACGCTAGTATCCAACTCCATAAGGAGACGTGGATATCATAAAATAAATCTAGAAATACTCAATCACAACTACAGCACGATAGGAAATGAAGAAATAAAAGAATACAACACAAGTCTAATGACACAATAATCATACCTGCAATCAATAACTTCCAATCCCCAAGTGTGTCGGAACCAGTCTACTAAGGTCACAGTCTGGAAAAATATTTTCCAGTCAGGAAGGAGCAAGTACATCTCTAAATAGCAGTTCTATATAAATGACATAAACTATGTAGCAGTTCTAGATGGAAATATACCAGATGCATGTATAGGTACGAGAAATATACAATGAAAGAAATACTGAAAATATTGTAAGTAACTGCAGGAAAAGAAACAATATGTTCATGAGCAAGAAACCTATGACTAAGTGTTTGAGTACTAGCTTTAACATGTGATCGGCTTGGGAACTTGATCAGGCTGGTTACATGTGATTAGCTATGATTCACGAAGGTCAGGCTAACCGTTGGTTAGCTATGATGCATGGAGAGGTCAGGCTAATCACACGTAACAGCTATGAAGCATGGAGATGGTCAGGCCGCACCCGACGTGAGATGTGGGGTGAGCTATGATGCATGAAAAGTTGGGTATGATCACATATCTACACTAAAATACTTCCCACCCCCGACTGGTATAGTAGATCCAATCATGGTACGCTATGGCACGGGATTCCCCAGGAAGGTAGCAAGTCTCCCCGGGAATCAGTGTCTGTACATGCACAAGATAACAAGGAAACAAGTCTCGTACAAGCTACACCATGAATAAGGAATAATATCTCATGACGAGATCCGTGTATACCAATCCGTGTAACCAGTGTGTCAAGAGCAATGGATATTTACACTAGATACAGTGAACATAGAAAATATCATAATTTAGAAACTAATCAGAGAATGTACTCGCCTTGGGTCCTTAGCTGGTAAAACCAATGTCCTGTCCCAGAGTATCGTCTGGAGGAACCAACAGTCCTAAAAATATATCAAATACAACATTTGCATCAGGTGCTACACTAACACATCACAAATACATGAACTCAGGGCTCTGTCAGGTATGGCACTAGTCAACTAGGGTCACCTAGTAATTTACCAATTAATCATATAATTTAATACATATATATATAGTTATTCCAAAGCATACAAAATAGGTATAACTGTATGTACATAAGTGGAAATATATTTTATTTATGTGAAAAATTATACATCACTCATACATATAAACTAGTATACATGTACCAAAATACATATTAACTTATATTATATATATATGTATATATACATACATACCAAAATAATACAATACTATATACAGGTAATATACCAAAATATGTTTTACAAGTACATATATATCAATACAGTTTTTATATATATATATACCATATATATATATACCAAAAATATGTTTATACATGTTTATATATATAGGTACACATATTTATACCAAAATACGGTTATATATACATATATACCAATATACATTTATTTATATTTAAATACTGAAACATACATTAATACTTATTATACCAATAAAACGTATATAATATATATATAAGTGTCTATTAGTAATTTGTACAAAATACGTATTTGTGTATATACACTAATAGATGTATTTACATATATACTTTTTTATACCAAAATACATATTTGTATATATATATCAATCAAAAATCCTTATATATAATACATAACTAAATTTACACATAACAAATAACTAATTTCATACATTAAACAATAAAACCAATTATGTTGTATTTACTAAACTAATTACATGAATTTACTAAGCTAATTATATTTATTTACCAACTAATTATATGAATTTACTAGACTAATACATTAATTAAACTAATTATAAATTAACTAAACTAATTTATTAAGAATTTACTAACTGATTTTTAATTAACTAATTAATCTAATTAGTAACTAAACTAATTAAATATTTAACTAAACTAATTTAATTAGTTCACTAATGTAGTTAACTCACTAAACTAATTATAACTTAAACTAATAAATACTAATCCACAGTCTCTGAAACAAAAAGAAAGAGGGAAAGAGGAAAACGGAGAGGGCTCACGGTGGGTCTCGGCGCCGGCGGAGGAGTCTCGCCGGGTCTGCTCGTCTCGTCGGCGGCGGTGGAACCCGAGAGCGGCGACGGGTATTCGGCTCGAGGAGGCGACCGGCGGCGTCGACGGATCTGCTATGGCGGTCGAACTCGAGGCGGCGGGTGCTCGATCTCGGCGGTGGCTGGATCTGCAGCGGCGGGGCTCGATTCGAGGCGGTGGCGGGTCTTCTCGAACTCGGCGAGGAGGGGATCCGCGGCGGCGGCTTCGACAGACCTGAGGCGGCGGCGTCGCTCGGCTCGAGGCGGCGCTCTGTTCGAGGAGGCGGCGGCTTCGAGGTGGCTGCGGTGCTCGGTTCCAGCGGCGGTCACCGGCGGATCTGGCTCGAGGAGGTGGCAGTTTAAACCAGGGCAGCGATAGGGCGGCGGCTTGATCTAGGGTTAGGGTCAGGTTCTGTGTGTCGGGGTCGATCGTGTCCAAGGCTGGACACGATGGTGGTGCACTGTGGACGTGTCCGGTATTGGACACGGGAAATCTGGTTGTAAAGTTGTTACCAGACACAGGAAATGAATGGATACGGTGGGACACCCGGGGTCGGAACCGAGGCCAACACGGCTGACACGGTAATGCTGGACACACGGACACGAGCACACAAAAATGTTGATGGTTGTTGGCTTGTGGGAAAATTGTGGGGGCTAGCTAATAATTTGGAGATTAGGGTTTCTAGGGAATTGTGAGAATGAGAAACTTAAATAGGGAGAAGGGTGTGTGGGATAAAGGGTGAGGGTTGGCCCAAATAACAAATGGCCCAAGATCATACATGAATAAATTCATGTGGGAATGAGGGTGAATGAAAGATGGTAACTTGTAAAAATTTTAAAATAAAAGATTAAATTTCAGAAATTATTTAAGGAAAGCTAACTTATTCCCAATTAGCTACTAATCAATTCATATTTGCAAAATCTTAGAAAGTATGAAACGTATTTATTTACTATCCCAATAAATATAAAATTTATTATGAAGAAACAACTAGTCTTTTAATTAATTTTATCAAATAACTAATTTTATGATTTCAAGCCAATAAACATTTGAAACTAGAGAAATATATATACATTATTATTTATTTATTTATTTATAAGGAATCGTCATTTAGGAAAAAATGATTTTTATAAAAGATTTTAAATTACCTTCTAAAATCAAACATTGTTCAAATAAAATACAAAAATTCAAGGAGAATATATTTTATAACTTGGTATTTAAAATAAATTAAAAAAATCTAATTATTTTGGAAATTGGAAATCGGAGGTTACAAGTCTACCCACCTTAGAAAAATTTCGTCCTCGAAATTTAGGATTCTCAATAATTGCCTTTACTCATCATATTATTTCTATCAAAATTTAAATTTCAAACCAATTAATCATGAAGTAATTCCATATTGCTATTTCACAACCTTTCAAAATTCTATATCATCATATTCCGAAAAATCTTCAAGTTTTAAAATCAAATTCAAATTTTTTATCATAATCTCCTCCAAAATTTAAGTTCGTATCTAATTACAAGGATTTTAATATCCAATCCTCCAATTGAATTCCAATCAATGTATATGTATAACATTTAAAATTTTGTATCCCAAATTTAAATTTTAAACACTAATCCATCATTCATCTTACTCCTCTAACCCAAATTCAATTGATGTTTATATAAATCCTTTTTCGAGAATTGAATTCGACACCATTTCGTTAACGATTGTATTTCCCAATTTTCTTTTTCCTCAAATACTCAACGATGCGATACTTTCAGAATCTTTAACGCAACATTCATAATATAAAATATAAAATTTCTATCTTGCAATCAATTAGATAAATGATAATCTCTCCAAATTTTTTTTTTCCAAATTTTAATAATCAATTCAATCATATCAAGACCTCCTTAGAATTAATAAATCCTCAAATTTTTGGCTCTGTGAATTTCTTAATTCTCCCTTTAAGTTAATGTTTGTCCTCGAATTTTAATCATACCTTGATTTTCATAAAATCAATGATCCATCAACTCCGTTATAACAACCCCTAAATTCTTTATTTAATTTAATGCTCATCCACAAATTTAATCCTCTTGTCTCTTTTGTCGGTCATAACCTTGTCATAGATCCTTACTATGGTCAAAATCCTAATGATCATGGTTTAAGAAAACTTTACCTACAGCCATGCAATTTAAGAAAAATATAGGTCATGTATCTTTTGTCATGGTATTGCAGTCTCTGTCAGGGTGTACTACTAACTATATCCTAACAAGAAAAAATCACGAATACAACCCACGGTACTAGGGAATAAATCAATCAGAAGACAAAAATATCATGAGAAAAAGAAAGAACCTGCTAACACATTACTTGTAGTATCTACTATCTCTAACAACACTTAACTCTAGCACATTCACTAACTAATTTCCTATTCATGTACACTGGTACCCATATCAACTAGTCATTTATCCACAAGATCCAAGAATATATCCATGTGCACACACATGTCTATTAACACCTAAATCTGATGCCAAGAATTTCTAATATAACCAGGATTCAATAATACATCTAAGTTGATACCTCTATCTTCTTAGTACCATACCCTCTGTCAGTTCCCGTTCCTACTATAATTGTCCATACTATTCTCTCATCGCTCCAGTGCACACCAAGTGTAACACCATACTAAGTGCTAACCCTTTCTAATGCAAATTTAGATGGACACCCAAGTCAGTCTGCGGTGCCATCCCAATCCTGCTCAAGTTATCAGATCCTTACACATGTATATCATCTACTCATATGTTAATATTCATATCTCTTATCTACCATAAAATTAATCCTCAAAATAATCGTCAAGGTTTAACTTCTCGATCAACTTAAAAATGAATTGTATATACCTCCTCAAAATTTGATACTCAACATCGAAACAAAATTTAATCACTTCTAAAATCTTTGTAGCATTAACCATGTTTATTGAATTCGTATTTGAAATCCAAAAATTTTTTTTGACATAATCTCAACTCCTCAATTATTCCAAAAATAAAATTTTATTTCCACCTTTTAATTTATAACTCCACAAATGTACATATCAGTGCTCACGGTCTCTGATACTCAAGGTGCACTCAATGCATCTAGTGTCTATAATCTGTGTACTAAAATTGTACTGCCTGAATCACTTGTACCATTATCTCCAATGATCAAAGTTATCATCACCTATATTTCCTTCATGATTTTAATTTATGTCAACTGGTATATCATTTAATTATCATTACACAGAGTGCTTAGTGTTATTAACGTTATTCTCGACTAATCCTCGATATAGAATCATTAGCACTCTTGGTATTATATCACTAGTTTCATTAATGCATCATCTCATCAAGCTCATTAGAACTCATGATTAGCTGTACCCTTTATAACACTCATATTTCTTATTCTCATGGGCAAGTATATGGTTCCTCATCTCGATGGTTGTATATGTATTTCCTTTAATCCTTTAAAGGCTATTAAACTAATCCGTGATACGCTTCACCATCTTCATTACCTATTCCGATATTTCTCTACTTAGGACACCTTGCTAACTTTATGCGTATATATTTCCTTACCCTTAACACTTCCGATATCAATCATCAAATTGAACATCATGCTCCATTAATTCTTAACACAATTTCTTGATATCTAATTGTTTACATAGATCACTCAATTACATAATCATGATTATCCAAGACGGGTAATTGGCTCTGATACTAACTCTGAGAACTATCACTGATACTCTATACTCTCCTTAACTCTCAGTCTCTAATGACACTTCTCCTAGAACCGTTGTTACAAGGTACTATGCTAAGGCTAACTCTAGATTAATGCCTAATGCTCCCATGTCCAACTAAGAAACACTTACAAACTCACAAGTCACACTCAGTCAAACTAATACAAGACACAACCAAAATTGCAAGTCACTAATTATCATACTAACAAGGAATCCTCAAGGAAAATAAGCTCAAAAAGGAACTGGATCAAGGACGGAAGGTATCCTTACTGCTAGTAAAGAAAAGAAGCGATGGAACAAAGTCCTGGAATAACAGAAATAGATAAGTCTTGAGATGATATTTTAAGAACCAATTTAAGATACAACCTGATAATCATACACGTCTGCCAGAAATCATGACACACAGAATCCTCGCCACGCCAGTAAGCATAGATGCGATAAACGACAGGTTCCGTAACTAAGGTATGCAACTCTATAATCATGTCATCTAGAATCCTCGCCACGCCAACCGGTATGGCTGCGAGAGACTCTAAGTTTCATAACTATAGTATGTACATCCAAGTCAGGTTCCTACGTTCTCGTCACCACAGCTAATATGGCTGCGATAACTCTAGGGTCCATAACCAAAGTAGACGTTTTACCTTCCTCACTGTCCTCATCAACATATGTCATCAGATAATACCGTAAATTTAGCCCGTAAAATTCATCTTGATATAAAATCAATTCAACAACGATACCAAGAATTAAATTTAACTACTGGTCAACAAGAATCAAACTCAACAATGATACCAAGATTTTAATTTAATAACTGATCAATAAGGATCAAGCTCAATAACAACAAGCGAGAACGGACGAAAACAAGAAAAAGATTTAATTTGGAAATTATAACAAGATTTTCAAGGGGTCGTCCCAGGAATCTCTCAAGAATTTGTGATTGAGTATCCTTCTCTCATCCTAGTAGCCTATGTCCTATATTCTATAGCAGGCACGCAGTAGTACAACTAATACGTCGCACTATCACGACATCGCACAACTTGCGAAGTCTGACCTGCATGGGCTACCACTAAAAATGTGTCACGACCCACACCCGGTTTAGGGGCACGAGAGCGTGGGTACGTCCAGCCTACGCCGCAGCATCGGCGGTAGAACGCTGTCTAGGTCAAGTGCTATCTAAACAATCTCACGCTAGTATCCAACTCCATAAGGAGATGTGGATATCATAAAATAAATCTAGAAATACTTAATCACAACTACAGCACGATAGGAAATAAAAAAATAAAAGAATACAACACAAGTCTAATGACACAATAATCATACCTGCAATCAATAACTTCCAATCCCCAAGTGTGTCGGAACCAGTCTACTAAGGTCACAGTCTGGAAAAATATTTTCCAGTCAGGAAGGAGCAAGTACATCTCTAAATAGCAGTTCTATATAAATGACATAAACTATGTAGCAGTTCTAGATGGAAATATACCAGATGCATGTATAGGTACGAGAAATGCACAATGAAAGAAATACTGGAAATATTGTAAGTAACTGCAGGAAAAGAAACAATATGTTCATGAGCAAGAAACCTATAAGTAAGTGTTTGAGTACTAGCTTTAACATATGATCGGCTTGGGAACTTGATCAGACTGGTTACATGTGATTAGCTATGATTCACGAAGGTCAGGCTAACCGTTGGTTAGCTATGATGCATGGAGAGGTCAGGCTAATCACACGTAACAGCTATGAAGCATGGAGATGGTCAGACCGCACCCGACGTGAGATGTGGGGTGAGCTATGATGCATGGAAAGTTGGGTATGATCATATATCTACACTAAAATACTCTCCACCCCTGACTGGTATAGTAGATCCAATCATGGTACGCTATGGCACGGGATTCCCCAGGAAGGTAGCAAGTCTCCCCGGGAATCAGTGTTTGTACATGCACAAGATAACAAGGAAACAAGTCTCGTACAAGCTACACCATGAATAAGGAATAACATCTCATGACGAGATCCGTGTATACCAATCCGTGTAACCAGTGTGTCAAGAGCAATGGATATTTACACTAGATACAGTGAACATAGAAAATATCATAATTTAGAAACTAATCAGAGAATGTACTCGCCTTGGGTCCTTAGCTGGTAAAACCAATGTCCTGTCCCAGAGTATCGTCTGGAGGAACCAACAGTCCTAAAAATATATCAAATACAACATTTGCATCAGGTGCTACACTAACACATCACAAATACATGAACTCAGGGCTCTGTCAGGTATGGCACTAGTCAACTAGGGTCACCTAGTAATTTACCAATTAATCATATAATTTAATACATATATATATAGTTATTCCAAAGCATACAAAATAGGTATAACTGTATGTACATAAGTGGAAATATATTTATTTATGTAAAAAATTATACATCACTCATACATATAAACTAGTATACATGTACCAAAATAAATATTAACTTATATTATATATATATGTATATATACATACATACCAAAATAATACAATACTATATACAGGTAATATACCAAAATATGTTTTACAAGTACATATATATCAATACAGTTTTTATATATATATATACCATATATATATATACCAAAAATATGTTTATACATGTTTATATATATAGGTACACATATTTATACCAAAATACGGTTATATATACATATATACCAATATACATTTATTTATATTTAAATACTGACACATACATTAATACTTATTATACCAATAAAACGTATATAATATATATATAAGTGTCTATTAGTAATTTGTACAAAATACGTATTTGTGTATATACACTAATAGATGTATTTATATATATACTTTTTTATACCAAAATACATATTTGTATATATATATCAATCAAAAATCCTTATATATAATACATAACTAAATTTACACATAATAAATAACTAATTTCATACATTAAACAATAAAACCAATTATGTTGTATTTACTAAACTAATTACATGAATTTACTAAGCTAATTATATTTATTTACCAACTAATTATATGAATTTACTAGACTAATACATTAATTAAACTAATTATAAATTAACTAAACTAATTTATTAAGAATTTACTAACTGATTTTTAATTAACTAATTAATCTAATTAGTAACTAAACTAATTAAATATTTAACTAAACTAATTTAATTAGTTCACTAATGTAGTTAACTCACTAAACTAATTATAACTTAAACTAATAAATACTAATCCACAGTCTCTGAAACGAAAAGAAAGAGGGAAAGAGGGAAACGGAGAGGGCTCACGGTGGGTCTCGGCGCCGGCGGAGGAGTCTCGCCGGGTCTGCTCGTCTCGTCGGCGGCGGTGGAACCCGAGAGCGGCGACGGGTATTCGGCTCGAGGAGGCGACCGGCGGCGTCGACGGATCTGCTATGGCGGTCGAACTCGAGGCGGCGGGTGCTCGATCTCGGCGGTGGCTGGATCTGCAGCGGCGGGGCTCGATTCGAGGCAGTGGCGGGTCTTCTCGAACTCGACGAGGAGGGGATCCACGACGGCGGCTTCGACAGACCTGAGGCGGTGGCGTCGCTCGGCTCGAGGCGGCGCTCTGTTCGAGGAGGCGGCGGCTTCGAGGTGGCTGCGGTGCTCGGTTCCAGCGGCGGTCACCGGCGGATCTGGCTCGAGGAGGTGGCGGTTTAAACCAGGGCAGCGATAGGGCGGCGGCTTGATCTAGGGTTAGGGTCAGGTTCTGTGTGTCGGGGTCGATCGTGTCCAAGGCTGGACACGATAGTGGTGCACTGTGGACGTGTCCGGTATTGGACACGGGAAATCTGGTTGTAAAGTTGTAACCGGACACAGGAAATGAATGGATACGGTGGGACACCCGGGGTCGGACCCGAGGCCGACACTGCTGACACGGTAATGCTGGATACACGGACACGAGCACACAAAAATGTTGATGGTTGTTGGCTTGTGGGAAAATTGTGGGGGCTAGCTAATAATTTGGAGATTAGGGTTTCTAGGGAATTGTGAGAATGAGAAACTTAAATAGGGAGAAGGGTGTGTGGGATAAAGGGTGAGGGTTGGCCCAAATAACAAATGGCCCAAGATCATACATGAATAAATTCATGTGGGAATGAGGGTGAATGAAAGATGGTAACTTGTAAAAAATTTAAAATAAAAGATTAAATTTCAGAAATTATTTAAGGAAAGCTAACTTATTCCCAATTAGCTACTAATAAATTCATATTTGCAAAATCTTAGAAAGTATGAAACATATTTATTTACTATCCCAATAAACATAAAATTTATTATGAAGAAACAACTAGTCTTTTAATTAATTTTATCAAATAACTAATTTTATGATTTCAAGCCAATAAATATTTGAAACTAGAGAAATATATATACATTATTATTTATTTATTTATTTATAAGGAATCGTCATTTAGGAAAAAATGATTTTTATAAAAGATTTTAAATTACCTTCTAAAATCAAACATTGTTCAAATAAAATACAAAAATTCAAGAAGAATATATTTTATAACTTGGTATTTAAAATAAATTAAAAAATCTAATTATTTTGGAAATTGGAAATCGGAGGTTACATCCAGTGAGAAAACTGACTTAGGCTGCTTTAACTTTCCATTCCCCTCCTCTATCAAATGCAACGCAGGACGTCTACATATTTCTTCTAAGTCCAACCTGGCCTTCGGATTGTCTTTCGTCTTCCCCTTTACCTCTATTACAGTATTAATTATGTTATCAAACACATTCTTCTCGATATGCATGACATCAAGGTTATGTCTGATCAGATTGGTGCTCCAATATAGCAGATCCCAGAATATACTCATCTTCGTCCAGTTATGGGTGCGACCAAATCCGTCACACTTGTACCCCTTAGCAGGCACTTCGATAGCACTTGGTAAATCTTTTACCTCTTCCCATATGGTGTATCTGGGCCATCTTGGCGGTGGATTGGCCTTCTCCACAACGCCCGTACGAAAAGCATTCATGTTACTCCGGTACAGATGATCCTTCGGCAAAAATTGTCGATGACAATCGAAGAAGCACAATTTGCCTCTGTGTTTCAAACGGAAAGCCTTAGTACGGTCCATGCAATATGGACATGAGAGATGACCATGACTGCTCCATTCCGATAATATTCCATATGTCGAAAAGTCGTTGATGGTCCACATAAGTGCTGCCCTTATCTGAAATTCTGCTTTATGGAAACATCGTACGTGTTGGCACATACTTCCCACAGCTGATTCAACTCATCTATCAAAGGCTGTAAATATACATCGATGTTCCTCTTCAGATTATTCGGACCCAGGATAATAACGGTTAGGAACATATACGGAGTCTTCATACACATCCAAGGCGGTAGATTGTACGGAGTGACGATCACAGGCTAACACGAATACTGGGAGCCCGAAAGTCCGAATGGGGTAAAACCGTCGGAGGAGAGCCCCAATCTGATATTACACGAATCTAAAGCAAAATCTGGATACTCTTGATTAAAGTGCTTCCATGCTTTTCTATCGGATGGATGATCCAATACTCCTTCGATCTATTTCCTCCTGTGCCAACTCATATTTTCTGCAGTCTCACTCACTATAAACAACCTCTACAACCGCGGCGTCAAAGGCAAGTAGTGCATCGAATCAGTAGGATTCTTTGCACCGACAAACTTTCCTCTTCTAGTAGCCTTGTAGCGATCAGCACCACAGAATCTGCACGCATCTGCATCATTGTCGTCTTTATAGTACAACATGGACCCGTTGCAAAATGTATCGATTTTCTCATATCCCATCTAGAGTGATCTCACCATCCTCTTAGATCGGTAAAAGTCTTTAGGCAACTTTGCATCCTCTGGTAAGATCTCTATAATCAAATCTATCAGTCGGTTATAGCATTCTTGCGACATATTAAAATCGGACTTGATGGTCAATAGTCTTGTAACAACCTCTAATGGTGAATGATCTTCACAACCAGGATATAATGGAGTCATTGTATTCTCCAACAACTCCATGAACTTTACAGCATCAGTATTCGGTGCCTCCTCAGCTGCATCATGATTGTCTGGATCAAAACTAGGCCTCGCCGCATCAAAAATTATGTTCACCCACCCGTCGTCGTAAGCAGCGTGGTCGTGGACATCCATATACTGCTCCACATAAGGCTCCGACTCCGATGCTAAAGATACAAGTTCTCCATGTGCGGTCCACTGATAGTAATTCGGTGTGAAATCCTTCGAGTACAAATGATATATGACTTTCACTTCTAGATGATATTTCAAGTTATGATATCTCACACACAGATACTTAATTTTGGTACCGTCCATATACTGAGGGAATGCCTTGGCGAACTGTAGAAACTGTTGTACACCGTTAATAAATTTATCCCGTACATCACACATGTCATTAGGATGACGGTTGTACATCCACGAACAATGATGCAGATAGTAATTCATATACATTTCTAGATACTTCTGCAGCAAAAATGATATATGACTTCCACTTCTAGATAATATTTCAAGTTGCGACATCTCACACACAGATACTTAATTTTGGTACCGTCCATGTACTGAGGGAATGCCTTGGCGAACTGTAGGAACTGTTGTACACTGTCAATAAATTTATCTCGTACATCACACATGTCATTAGGATGACGGTTGTACATCCACGAACAATGATGCAGATAGTAATTCATATATATTTTTAGATACTTCTTCAAGTATATACTCATCGTTAAATACAATACATGCACTGATACTCCTAGTCCTAGCATATATACTCATCGTTAAGTACATGCACTGATATTCACTGCTACCTTCAAGTATGGTTGTTTGAGTGATTGAGTGAGCTTGGGTCACTAGGGAGAGCAGTTCACAATTTTCAGTATGCATCATTTGGCAGTGATCAACTGAAGGGAGAGCAGTGTGCAGCTCTGTACTAGCACATCAAGGGGGACCACAACTGAGCAGTGTGCAGCTCTGTGCTACCACAGTACAAGGAGAAGCATATAGCAGTTTATAGCAGTAGCAGCTAGCAGTACTGCACAGTACATCAATGAGGAATCAGTGTACAGCAATACTGTGCAGTGCACAGTAGGAAGGATGCACAGCAGCAAGTAAACTCAGCAAGTAGCAGCAGAGCCAGTGTACTACAGAGGCTTCAACAGCAAATTTAGCAGTCTGCAGTAGCTAATGCAACAGCTCATGCAGCAAGAAGCATCAGCCCAAGTTTGATACGAGTTCTAGAAGAAGCCAATATTGTATATCGTGTCTCGGCTTTGAAGAGTCATTCCCGTGTCCGTGTATACGACTCTCCTTGAGTCAAGATCTACATCATATTATATACGCTGCAGATACGCAAGGTTGCATCTAAACTCAGACAGCTAACTAGAAGAGAGATAGGGTTAGGGTCTGTCTCTAAAACAATAGAATGCATCAATGGAGTGCACCCTTAAATATAATAAATAAAGTGAAGGACAAGTCAAAACAGTGATGTCTATTTTTCCTGACTTTCGAGTTTTCCTAGCTCAAGATTAGGTGAATAGTAATTTATTGCTTCCATATTTTTTGACGAAACCATTGAATGCTGGCGACTTCCTAGTGGAAGCTGCGGAGTCTCATTTCAGGGGTTTTCTTCCCTAAAAAGCCCTTAGTTAATTACTGTACTTGTTTCCATTATACGCATGCAAGACCATTGATTGTTTTCAAATCTTTTTCCCTCTCCTTGTATACGTCTCTTCTGCATGTGTGTGTGTATTCTTGTTCTAGTTTTTGAAATTTTTCTTTGAGGTTAGGTTTAGATAATTTCTTGAATTATATAGTTTGTTGTTGTTTTTTTCATTATTATTGGCAAGACACTACTAGCTAGCAAGCTACTCTCTCTTCTTCTATACTTAACTTGACTAGGGTTACTTAGCTTATTGCAGGAGAGATTAGGAGAGAGGAGAACTTATGTCAGCTGTTCACAAGGAAGGCATGAAGCTGGCTGATCATGACAAAAAGGATGGTACTCGCAATCGCATAGAGCTCAAAATATGTGGGCAGGTTCTACTCTTTCTACTTGGTTAAAATCTCTGGTAATAAAGTAGAATTTATTCATTTTGGGTCACCCATTATAAATACCTCTATAACATATAGGCCTAAATGCCATATAGATGGGAGCCCAGTGTATGTGTCTGTGTCGTATCACATGTCATGTCTATGTCTGTGTCTTATTTGTATCCGTGTGTCGATAGCATGTCATGTCTTGAATATGTTTGTGTGTGTTCGTGTGTCCGTATCAGTATTAGAGTTAGTGTCCGTATGTGTTAGTGTGTCCGTATACGTGTGTGTGTGTCCGAGTTAGGGTTAGGGTTAGGGTTAGTGTGTCGCATGTCGTGTCGTGTCGTGTCGTATCGTGTTGTATCATGTTAGAGAGAGAGAGACAGAGAAAGGAGACAGAGAGAGGAGCTCATCGAGTGAAGAGGAGGGGAGATGGAGAGATGAGAACGTCGAAGGGAGGAGGAGCTGCCGGAGGGGGAAGGACGCCGGAGGAAGGAGGGGAGCCGGAGGAAGGAGGAGCTGACGGAGGGAGGAGCACCCCGGAGGGGGGAGGACGCGGCCGGAGGGGGGTCGCCGAGGTGGGGCACTGGGATGGAGGGTATTTAAATTTTTTGAGATTTCGAAGGAAATGGGGGGAAGAGAAATTCGTTAAACCCTATATGAAATAAATTAGCGACGTCGGTCTAGATGTCGCTAAACGTCATGGATATAATAATATACTGCGACTTAAATACATAAACGTCGATAAACATTGCTAAAATTAAAAAGTTAGCATTGTTTAGCGACTACCTAGTGGCATATTATATATTTATAATAATTATAGTCGCTAAACATCGCTCCACGTCGCTATCACCGACGTATTACGACGTTTTATATGGACGTCGTTAAATACCTATAATTCAGCGAAGTTTTATTTGGACGTCGCTAAAAACGTCGCTAATCCCACAAATTTTAGTAGTGAAATCATAAATGAGCAAAGAATATTTGTGACCGTGCGTGCATTATGTTTATGTTCGATGTTGTAAATGTCAACCACTTGCTCTAAAGGGGAGTGCACTTCATTCTAATTATTTTTGGAACTTTAGATTCTGAAACCAAATTATCGGGTAACACTAGTACTAACTGTGAATAGCAATTTTTTGTTCAAGATTTTTGAATATATGCTTGTTGCTTAGTTTTCTCATTGCATGACACACCAGAAGCAAACATAATAATCATATGTATTTTTGTTTTATTTTCCATTATAAGAGGGTACTTCATTGCTAGTTGATGAGTCATAAGTTACCTCCTAATGTTTTTACTAGAATTGTTCTTTTCCTCATGAGATGATGATTATATGCGCGTATCTCTGCGAAGACCATTATTATTATAATTTAATCATTATAATTTTGGGATTGGTAATTTCAGTCAAAATGATGATTAATGTACTAGTGAACTTACCTGTATGTTGACAGATAAATCTTAGACTGTATCTCATGGTTTTGTATTGGAAAGTTGAACACGTGTATTTGCTTACTTACCTGCTCATAGAGAAAGTTCATCCGATTTGGTTGGCATTTGATTCGCCTCATATCCTTAGGATATTATTTATAGAATTACATAGTGATAAGAGGTTCAGATGCATGGACATTAATTGTATGCTCTGCTGATGGTCTGTTCCGAACCATAGTCTATGAATTTGAATATGTACCAACAACTATGATGTCATTGCGAGAAAATACTTGCTTCTTTATGCAGGTACTCTTGAGATAGTTTCAACTTGATAATTCTCTATTAGCTTATTTTCTTCATGTTTGGGGACTTTTAGTTTCAATATTTTGTAATGAAATCAATTTTCTTTGTCCATCCAGACATCAACAGTGAGTATCCGGACTTACTAAAAATATATCGATTATAGTCAGATTTGTGTGAGCTCTTAGTTGAACATTGAAACTACACATTATATGTTTGTTCAATGTTAGTTTGTCTCCCTTATTTGAGATTATTTGATTATATATTGAAAGATATCTAGTAGACCTAATTCAATTTATGGCTGGTGGGTTATTTGGAGTGAATAAAATAACAGCAAGTCTCAGGAGTGGATGGGACATGGCAACGACATATTTTTTTTTGAATATATGGCTCATGTTTGTGTCTGTGCAACATAACTCTATATGAGTGTGGTAGTAAAGTACGGTAAAAGTTTATGAAGCATCCAATAGTAGGAAGTTACTTTATGCGTGATATCATATTTCTTTAATCTTGTAATTTTATTAATAACTTCTGACTTCTTGCTATTGATTTTTCTTGCAAGGTTGGTCCTTCTCCACATCAGTTAGAGGCCATATATATAATGAATGACCCAGGTTAGTATTGCATCTGGAAGTCTGAATATTTATCCATATACTCATATAATGAATAACTTTATGACCCACATAATGAATAACTTTATGCATAATTTCATATTTATTTAGTTTGAGCAGTTCATTCATGTTGAAGCTCCTTTATAACAAAAGTTCATGTTTAAGCTCCTTTTATAACAAAAGTAAGCAAAAAGGTTTTGTTTCCTCAATCTGGCAAAGACTTCGTGGATATCCTCTTTAGTTTCCTCACTTTTCCTTTGGTATGCATTGTAAAGCTTCTGGAAAGGAATTTATTCATAAAATGTCTTGATAACTTGTATAAGAGCATTGAATGTTCAGGTAGGGAATGTGATTATATCATGTTAGAGGAGAACAAAAACTTATTTTTGCCTCCAAAACTCTATTCACATTTTGGTGTTAGCAACCAACTACTGAGAGTTGAAGAAAAGGGATCTGGACCATGCTATATCCATGACTGAGGATTATTGGAATGAGGGTATTGAGAAAATCCATAAGACACACAATATAAATTTTGTAAATATAACACAAGTAAATCCAAAGCTGCCAAGTTATGGTACAGTGTGAGAAGGTGGATATAGAAAGAAATTAGTTAGATTTGTGATACTTGATGAGATGGCAGTGATACCATTTTCTTTAATATCTGTAATTTATTCAATCAAGGAATCGAAGGATATAATCTCCAATTTGGTGGAGAAAGATGTTACACTTGGAGAAATAGAGGTAAATACCTTAACAATTAGTAGCTAATTTTGGGCAATATGATTAATTTGTTACATATAAGCTTCCAAAATTGATACCTTTATTAACCCTCATGTACGTTTACTAACTCAAGCAAACTCTTCTGTTTTCTTTGTAGGTTTTACAATTACTGAAAACTAATTTGGCTTCATTCGGAGCTTTGAGAAATGTGTTCTCTTGTAAGAAGTTGAATAGGATCCTTCAAGATTATCTCGCATGATCTAGATCAATTATAATTAGCTTTGTTTTTTGAGACGAGGGTAAATGTATCCAGGAACTCAACATGAATGAATGCTCGACCTAATTATATTACAATAACTAAAACCTCTAAAATACATCTGTTGCATGCAAGTTTCTATAAAGCTTACTGACAAAATGATTGATATACTGTTTTGAAAAAACAGTGAAAAAGCAAACATGTCACATTCTTTTATGATTTGAACTCATTAATGTCAAAACATTTGGTACTAAGTTGATAATCTAACTCAGATGTTTGGTTTGACAAATAATATATGGCTGAGTTTAGATACAATATTTTATTTTTTTAGAATTGAGAAATTTGTAAATTTATGGATATGAAAAAAAGGTTTAAACTAAAAAGGAAAATTATAAAATAATTTTTTTATCATAGTTTTAAAATATACTAATGGCCCAATCCAGTTACTAATCAATTATAATTTTTAAAGATACTAATGGTCAAAGGACGTTAGTATTTGTAAACCCCCTCAAAAATTCTTATTTTAGGTAGACTAGATATGGTTAGAAATTTTGGTTTAGCATCAGGGTGTTTGAGGTTTAGAAATTATGTTGCATTGACTAGTTCTTTAATTTAAACCCTTAGTGCACCTTACCATTGTTACAATAATTGGAGCCCAACAATAGCCTTTAATTTCTAATAAATTGTTGCACTCTTAACCTGACAAGCCAGCCTAGGCGCTGGATATTTCTGTCACTCACACACACACACACTCCCTTATGCTCTAATTTAATTGCACAATTTTCCAGTCACAAAATCTATTCTTTAATCCAATGTCAGGTACCTATGTTGTTGCCATCGATTTAGGGACACAAACTCAACCCATTTTGCCGAACAAATAAAAGGGCCCAAGACTAACACCAAGCCTACACCCTTCATGACCTTTGTGTCACTCCTAATTGAGACATTATGTACTCACATTTAATTTAATAGCACATGACACTTTATTTAATTAAATTGGGGACACCAACTTAAACTAATCCCAACCTAACCCCAATTTAACCCAATACCCATTCATGAGACCCATACAAAACACACAACACTCCCTCACCCTACAAAATACCAAACACCACTTTTTATACCAAATCCTTACTATTTTTCCTTTATGTGCAAACACCCAAAAGTTAAGGGGCTTAATGGCAAAAAGGGTGCTAGGTGTCACCACCCTATTGGTTAAAGCCAATGAAGAAACCCCCCCTCAACCTCACATGTTCGGTCACGTCACACTCTCTCTCCCCTTGCAAAGTATTTTTCTTTCATGTGGAATCCTAACCATTGATTCAAATTCTTTCCCCCATCACAACCACCCATCCCCTATATTAACACACACACACACACACACACACACACACACACACACACACACACATCCTTCCCAATGTGGCCGGCCCTAATCCCTAGAAAAACCTAGGAATCCTCCTCCCTCTCTCTCTCTCTCTCCTCCCTCTACTTAATCCAGCCGAACATCATTCCTCTTCACTTCTTCTGCTTCTCCTTCTTCTTCATTCACCTTCTTCTTCACTGCCTCTGGTCAACTATGCCGAGCTCCGGCTACCACCACCTTCACCATACCCCGACCTCACTGCCTCCACTGTCATTGCCATCTCTACCACCCGCCACCGTCTTTACCCCGACCTGAGCAGCACCCGCTGCCATTTCCTTTATTTTTCTTACCAACACTAGGACCAGATCCACCACCATGAACGGCCACCACCACCTTAACCTGCCTAGACTTCCACGACTAGCTCCACCACCAACTGTCAACAGCCTGACCTGAGCACCGCCACCTTCACCGCTGAACCTCATTATCAATAAACCCGCACCGTAGCCTCTCCTCCGGAGCACCACCACCTTCACCCCTCCGGCCAATTCACCACTACGAGCGACCCAAGCAGCAGTCCGGACCGTTTCCACCTTCGTCGGAGCATCCTACGAGCCACCACGACCACCACCTCCGCCATGGCCACCATCACCTCCTCCTCCACGGTCACCTACGAGCATCTACTTCCGCCGTGCTCGCCCCATATGGTGGCTAATACCCCGATGTCAGCCTTCCTCCATCGATGGTTCGACGAGCTCCGTAACAGTTACCCACGAGCTGCCACCGTCCTGCCCCCCTCGTAGCCGAGCCGCTATCGCAGCAGCTATTGCTGTTGCTGGGCCTACTGCTGCTGTAGTTGTTGCCGTTGTCGTTCTGGCCGCTGCTACAATGCCGCCGGTGACCCCCCGAGAGCCTCGACCACCGGCGGGCACCCCCTACTGGCCGACCTCCCTCGAGTGTCCCCGAGCCTTGCCATGGCTGAACATTATCTTCTTGCGGCCGCGAGGAACCGCGACTCGAAACGCTAGTTCAGGAATCCGAGTTCAACCTCCCTGATTCACGAAGTGACATCTTCCACCTCGCTTATCCGATCCTTGAACCAATTCTTCAGGTATGAACCCTATGTAACCCTTTTATAATGTGTTCAATTAGAATATTTTAGATTGCATTCTATTGTTAGTAATTAGAGTTCCAAATAATGGGAAAAATAGTTTTTATGAAACTTGGAAATCTTCGATACGGAGTTGGTCCCTACAAACCGCACAACCTTGTTGTGTACCGATTGCACCAAAATGCGCGTATCGTCAACGTGGATGTGTGGGCTTTTGTGGAACTTGATTGGGATGTGCGAGCACACCAAAATCAACGCGTATTCGTCAAAAAACACCATATTGTCGTATTTTGATACTCTATCTAATATTTTTTGTGCCTGTCGTTTTGCAACAAAACTTGCACCATTATATTCGCAGTATTACGCTGGTCCTGTGACCCAAGTTTGGTTTAATTCTGAGAACATTGACGAAATATCATTTTGTGGGCCCCAGGGTTCCATATGACGAGCGATTTCGTGATCGGCTCATCAAAATTCAGTTCTGAATATTCTGTTGGGTTTGTATCATTGTTCTGGACTCGTAGATACTAAGTTTGACGAATTTGGAGAACTTTATCTTTGGTACATTTTTTGGTGCAAGATGGGGCCCACAAGTGGACCCCGTGTTGACCAGAAACTGTATTTTTGCCTCTGTGTTCAAATTGAACATATGTATATGCTTTTATGAGTTTCTCACTCATTTTAAAACTATTGGTGGTATTTGTGACAGCATCCGAAGATATCTGCTCCAGTTTCCATTTTGAGCTACTACTTCCTTGGCGAGTTCGGGTTCGAATCTTCGCCTGGCTTCCAAACAAATGTATCTTGCCATCGTGTATCTTAGTTCCAGATTTACTATTTATTTTATCTATGCATTGTGTGCTCTTTGGATCAGAATCATTACTTAGCATCCGGGTCATAATTGGGTGCAGACGTTCATTGGTAACGCCTAGTATTGATTGATAGATGTTCATGACACCTTGATGTACCTACTTGGTTATATCAGAACCCTATGACACATTCAGACACCGTCATTATGCCAGACTTCCTGTATCTTGATAGTGTCAGCATGACCAAAATCTGTGATGACTTTAGGATCGTGATTGTTGATAGTTATTTCAGTATGACGAGACTGTTAGATAGAGGTTCAGGTTCAGCGAGCACTCGTTGACCGCATTGGAAGGGGAAGACAGTTACTAGACGTTTGGGCTACTTTGCACGCGCTATATATTTATATTCTTATTTATATAGATATTCTCGATCCAGAGTCGTACTATCACCCGTGTGACTCTGTGCTCGGAGCTACGGTATGGCACGTATGTCTCTGTGCCTCGGAACTACGATTTTATATTTGAAAAGCCCACGCATCAAACATTGTCTTCAAAGTTGCGTCTCACTTAGGTGGTTATACCAGATTACACCGGTGTATCACATATTTTCTTTCTATTTTACTATGGTGTATTGTTTTTGTACCTTGTTACGTCCTTCTGAGGACCTGATTCACTGCCAGATTGTAGGGTAGATTGCTGATGGGAGGCTGGAGCTGCATATGAGTTTTATACAGGTATTGTTAATCGATATTTGTATTTACTTCTTCTTTATTCAGCTATTATGATCTTTGCTTATTTTCTGCTAGTATAGCCCAATATTTGTAGACTCATATTATTTCCTGCGAGTCTATTCGGACGAGTGTAGTGTGGGGTGCACACCATGATACTTGTTGTCCTTTCTTTATTATATATCCTTGTGGTTTGAGACATAGACATATAGACCGTGTTATCTAGATAGTACAGATTATACGTATTCAGAGCCGGACTGGAGTCTCCTTGGTACGTAGCTGGCCATTGCCCCGTGGCCTAGTCCCTTATATTTTGGAACTGGGGCATAACATAGTTTTTGTGGTGGCCCATGCAGGTCTAAGAGCATATCATTTTGGTTATGTTACTGTACCAAACGAGCCTGCAATTTAGGATTTATTATTAAATAGGATCTCAATCCATAATCAATTTTTAAAACTTCCCTTGTATTTGATTATCGCCCTTGGACTTCTAAATTGTATTCGTTCCTTTTTCATCAATATCGTTATCATTATTTCTTATCTCTTTTTATTTTGGAAAGATGAATGCTTGTGCTTGATGGTTCCCTCCAGAAGAAGATCGTAGTCCAGACGACAGAAGGCATAATTAATGTAATATTTTGTGTGAGGATGGTTACCCTTAGTAGGGTAGGTTGATAAGTTCTTTTTAGATTTTAGAATTAGTATAGATTGTTAGCAAAAGATTTGGACCGAGTAGTATGTTCCTAGAAACGATAAAACCCTACCCTTACTTGATATAGCAGTGATTTGGGAAGTACTGGAAGCTAAAAAGATTGTTGATCCTAACCCTCTAGAATGATTGATGGAAATATATAGCTAGATGCTAGGAAGTAGTTGTAGCCCATGATAGTGATACCAGAAATGGTATTATGAACTAGAGAAGATAAAATTTTAGGCTCTCACCTGGAAGATGATTATCTGATACCAGGAATTCTAGCATGTGCTTGGGTGATACCATTATTATAATTATACTATGGTGAATCGGAGTAATAAATAATAGAAAGAAGAAAATTGAGGAATACAATTTTAGGGAGGAATTTTGAAAAGAAGAGTATTTGTACATTAGGGGTGAGAAAACACAAAAAGGAAAATTTTAAGGAGGATTAGTGATTGTAAATAGAATGAAAGAATTTATTATGAGGTTAAGTCTAGACTATGACCTGGTCCTAGGCATGGATTGGTTGAGCCAATACCACGTGACGCTAGATTATCGACGTGGTTGTGTTATATTTAGACTACCGGATCACCCTGAGTTTGAGTTTCTTCGGGGAGCCCGAGAGCATGTTGTCCAACCTATCTTAGCAGCACACATTGCAGAAGGTGAACCGGTGTACCCCCGTATTATATCAGAGTTTGAGAATGTGTTTCAAGAGGATCTTTCAGGCCTGCCACCTGACAGAGAGAGAGAGAGTTCACTATAGAGTTGACTGCCGGAGTCGAGCTAGTTACTTCCCCCATCTATAAACTAGCATCGAAAGAGTTTGTTGAGTTGAAGGTCCAACCTGAGGATCTCTTAGACACGAGTTTCATTCGGGCTAGTATTTCTCCATGGGGATCACCCTTATTATTTGTGCCGAATAAGGACGGGATGGTACATTTGTGTAATGATTATAGGATGCTAAATGCTGTAACGATAAATAACAAGTATCCTTTATCGCGCATTGATGATTTATTTGATCAGCTGAGCGGTGCATGTGTATTCTCGAAGATCGATCTCAGATCCGGCTATCATCAGATCAAGGTAAAGAAGGAAAATATTTCGAAGACAGCTTTTCAGACAAATTTTGGGCACTATGAGTTTCTAGTCATGCCATTTGGTTTAACCAATGCACCAGCAGTATTTTGAGCCTGATGAATAAGGTTTTCCAACAGTACTTGGATAAGTTTGTGGTAATATTTATCGATGACATCTTGGTATATTCCAAGAGCCAGAAGGAGCACAAGGAGCATCTCAGGATCGTGTTAGAGACGCTTAGGTAGGAGAGGATGTATGCCAAGCTCAGCAAATACGTGTTCTGCTTGGATAGGATACCATTCCTAGGTCACCTAATCACTGGAGATGGACTATCAGTTGACCCGAAGAAGATCGCTGCAGTGGAGACGTGGCCTACCCCTACATCAGTTACGAAGGTTAGGAGTTTTTTCGGACTTGCCAGATATTATCGGAGGTTCGTGGAAAACTTCTCGAGGATTGCTGCGCTTATGACGCGGCTAATGCATAAAGGCAAGGAGTTTATTTGGAGTGAGGAGTGTCAGACGACTTTTAATTAGCTGAAGAAGCGTCTAACATCAGCACCGATTTTGATACTTCCTTCTGGATCTGGAGGATTTATGGTGTATAGTGCATCTGGGAGTGGATTAGGATGTGTATTGATGTAGCACGACAAGGTGATAGCTTACGCATCATGACAGTTGAGGGTTCATGAGAAGAACTATCTGAAGCACAATCTAAAGCTACCTGTGGTGATATTTGACTAAAGCTATAGCGGCACTACCTTTATGGAGAGCGGGTCAAGATTTACACAGATCACAAAGTCTGAAGTATGTCTATACTCAGAAGGAGCTCAACATAAGATAGAGGCATTGGCTAGAGTTGATGACAGACTATGATATCGAATTACAGTACCACCTTGGCAAGGCGAATGTTATAGTAGATGCCTTAAGCAGGAAGCCTATGTCATATTTTTTTATGACTCAGCGACATTTGTTAGAGGATCTTCAGGAGCTCGGGATAGAGGTTGTAATGCCAAGTATGGATGGACAGATGGCCAATCTAGAGGTTCAGTCTACATGGGTTGAGAGGATCAAGGCAACCCTTCCTACCGATGCGAGATTTCGACGACTGCGAGAGAGGACAGAGGCCGACATGCAGACGGGACTCCGGATTCACGAAGATGGAATATTAAGGAGTGAAGATCGCCTATATATTCCGAGTAGCAAGCTATGTCAGGAGTTGATGACCGAGGCCCATAGCTCGATTTATTTTATTCATCCCGGGGGTACGAAGATGAACCGAGAATTGAGATAACACTACTGGTGGCATGGGATGAAGAGGGAGATTACGAGATTCATGGCGAGATATTTGGTCTGTCAGCAAGTCAAGACCGAACATCAAAGGATTGCAGGACTATTGCAGCCGCTTCCCATTCCCGAGTGGAAGTGGAAGCACATTACCATGGACTTCGTCACAGGATTTCCAAGAAGCCCTAGCGGAAAGGATGTAGTCTGGGTTGTCATGGACCGACTCACCAAGTCAGCACATTTCTTGCCCTTCAGAGTTAGGCACTCTACGAAGATATTGGCTGACATGTATATGGGGCAGATAGTATGACTACATGGAGTGTTTGTCACTATTGTATCAGATCATGATTCCAGATTCACGTCATATCTTTAGAAGAGTATGCAGGAGAGTCTAGGAACTCGCCTCAAGTTCAGCACTGCTTATCATCCACAGACTGATGGTCAGTCAGAGCGCACGATTCAGATACTAGAGGATATCTTGAGAGTGTGCATGATCCAATTTAGAGGATATTGGGAGGACCATCTCTACTTGGTAGAATTCTCCTATAACAACAACTACCAAGCAAGCATACATATGGCACCTTATGAGGCACTGTTCGGCAGGAAGTGTAGGTCGCCGGTATGTTGGAGTGACATGGGAGAGCGTTAGATACTTGGTCCAGAGTTGGTGACACAGACAGTAGATAACGTGAAGCAGATTCAGGGCCACCTGCATGCAGCACAGGACGGACAGAAGCATTAGGAAGATGCGCACCGCAGACCTTTAGAATTCAAGAAAGGTGACTATATATTTTTGAAGATATCACCTACTCATGGTACCATCAGATTTGGGGGCAGAGGCAAGCTGAGTCCGAGGTACATCGGACCTTTTGACATCTTGGAGCGAGTTGGCGAAGTGGCTTATCATCTTGCATTACCTCCATCATTAGAAGAAGTGCATGACATATTTCATGTATCATACTTGAGGAGATATATGGTAGACCCTAGCCACATGCTCGATCATTCAGAGATTACAGTCAGAGTAGCCAGTGGGGATACTCGATCGACGTGAGAAGATTTTGAGAGGATAGACTATTCGACTGGTCAGGGTTGCATGGAAGCATCATTCGCCAGGTGAGTCTACCTGGGAGCGTGAGGATTCTATTCGACAGCATTTTCCATATTTATTTGACGACCGAGGTACAAATTTACGTACTGCTTTCGATTATCTGTTAACTTTTTAAATTCTCGTAACTTTCATTCGTGCTTTAATTTTAATTTTGGGGACAAAATTCTTCTAAGTTAGAAAGGATGTAAACCCCCACAATTATTTTTATTTTAGGTAGACTAGATATGGTTAGAAATTTTGGTTTAGCATTAGCGTGTTTGAGGTTTAGAAATTATGTTGCATTGACTGGTTCTTTAATTTAAACCCTTGGTGAACCGTACCGTTGTTACAAAAATTGGAGCCCAACAATAGACTTTAATTTCCAATAAATTATTGCACTCTTGACCTAACAAGCCAGCCTAGGCGCTGGAAATTTTTGTCACTCACAAACACACTCCCTTGTGCTTTAATTTAATTGTACAACTTCCCAGTCACAAAATTATTTCTTTAATCCTATATCGCTTACCTATGTCATTGCCATCGATTTAGGGACACAAACTCAACCCGTTACACCGAACAAATTAAAGGACCTAAGACTGACATCAAGCCTACACCGTTTATGACCTTTGTGTCACTCCTAATTGAGACCTCATGTGCCCCCATTTAATTTAAGAGCACATAATATTTTATTTAATTAAATTGGGGACACCAACTTAAATTAATCCCAACCTAACCCCAATTTAACCCAACACCCCATTCATGAGACCCATACAAAACACACAATACCCCTTCACCCTACAAAATACCAAACACCACTTTCCACACCAAATTCTCACTATTTTTCCTTTATGTGCAAACACTCAAAAGTTAAGAGGCTTAATGGCAAAAAAGGTGCTAGGCGTCACCACCCTATTGGTTAAAGCCAATGAAGAAACCTCCCCCCAATCTTACATATCGGGTCACATCATACTCTCTCTCCCCTTGCAAAGTATTTTTTTCATGTGGAATCCTAACCATTGATTCAAATTCTTTCCCCCATCACAACCACTCATCCCCCTATATTAGGCCCTAATCCCTAGAAAAACCTAGGAATCCCCCCTCTCTATCCTCCCTCTACTTAATCCAACCGAACACCATTTTTCTTTATTCCTCTTCACTTCTTCTTCTTCTCCTTCTTCTTCATTCACCTTCTTCTTAACTGCCTAAGGCCAACTTCGCCAAACTGAGGCAACCACCACCTTCACCATACCCCGACCTCACTGTCTCCACCGTCGCTGCCATCTCCTCCACCCGCCACCATCTTCACCCTGACCTGAGCAGCACCCTCTGCCATTTACTTTATTTCTCGTATCACCACCACGACCAGCTCCACCACCATGAAGGACCACTACCACCTTCACCCGCCCAGACTTCCAGGACCAGCTCCACCACCTACTGTCAACACCCCGACTTGAGCACCACCACCTTCACTACCGCACCTCATCATCAACACCCCCGTACCATAGCCTCTCCACCGGAGCACCATCGTAGCACCACCACCTTTACCCTTCCGGCCAACTCACCCCCATGAGTGACCCAAGCAGCAGCCCAGACCGCTGCCACCTTCGCGGGAGCATCCCACGAGCCACCACGACCACCATCTCCGCCACGGCACCATCAGCTCCTCCGCCACGGTCACCTACGAGTAGCTACTTCCTCCGTCGCTGGTTCGACGAGCTTTGCCACGGTCACCCAGGAGCTGCCGCCGTCCTGCCCCCCTCCTCCCCCCCCCCGCGGCCGAGCCGCTGCCGTAGCAGTTGCTGCTCTTGCTGTGCCTACTGCTGCTGTAGCTGCTGTCGTTGCCGTTCTGGCCACTGCTACAGCGCCGCCGACGACCCCCGGAGAGCCCCAACCATCGACGGGCACCCCCTACTGGCTGGCCTCCCTCGGTGTCCCCGAGCCTCGCCATGGCTGAACATCTCCTCCCGACGGCCGCGAGGAACCGCGACTAGAAACCCGAGTTTAGGAATCCGAGTTCAGCTTCCCCAATTCAAGAAGTGATATCTCCCTCCTCGCTCATCCTATCCTTCAACCGATTCTTCAGGTATGAACCCTATGTAACCCTTTTATAATGTGTTTAATTAGAATATTTTATCTTGTATTCTATTGTTAGTAATTAGGGTTCCAAATCATAGGAAAAATAGTTTTTATGAAACATGGAAATCTTCGATACAGAGTTGGTCCCTACAAACTGGACAACCTCGTCGCATACCGATTACACCGAAAGGCGTGTATCGTCAACGTGGACGTGTGGACTTTTACGAAACTTGATTTGGATGTGCGTACACCCCGAAATCAATGCGTATCCGTCAAAAAGTACCGTATCGACGTGTTCTGATACTCATCCTAATTTTGTGTGTGCCTGTCGTTTCGCAACAAAACTTGATCCATCGGATTCACATCATTATGCTGGTCCTGTGACCAAGTTTGGTTCAGTTCTGAGAACGTTAACGAAACGTCGTTTCGTGGGCCCCACGGTTCCACATGATGGGCGATTTCATTTTTGGCTCATCGGAACCCAGTTTTGGATATTCTGTTGGGTTCATATAGTTGTTCTGGATTCGTAGACACTAAGTTTGACGAATTTGGAGAACTTTATCTCTGGCACATTTTTTGGTGCAAGACGGGCCCACTTGTGGACACTATGTTGACCAGAAAGTTTATTTTTGCCCCTGTGTCCAAATTGGACGTATGTATATGCTTTTCTGAGTATCTCACTAATTTTGAAATTGTTGGTGATATTTGTGACAACATCCGAAGACATCTTCTCCAGTTTCCATCTTGAGCTATTACTTCCTTGGCGAGTTCGGGTTCGAATCTTTGCCTGGCTTCTAGGCAAGTTTATCTTGCCATCCTGTATCTAAGTTCCAGATTTAGTATTTATTTTATCTATGCATTATTCGCTCTTTGGATCAGAATAGTTACTTAGCATCCAGATCATAATCGGGTGCAGACGTTCGTTGGTAACACCTAGTATCGATTGATAGATGTTCGCGACACCTTGATGTTTTTACTTGGTTATATCGGAACTCTATGACACATTCAGACACCGTCATCGTGCCAGACTTCTTGTATCCTGATAGTGTCAGCATGACCGAAATATGTGATGACTTTAGGGTCATGATTGTTGATAATTACTTCAGTATGACGAGACTGTTAGATAGAGGTTCAGGTTTAGCGAGCACTCGTTGACCGCATTAGGAGGGGAAGACGGTTACTAGATGTTTGGGCTACTTTGCATGCACTATATATTTATATTCCCATATATGTAGAGATCATGTATCCGGAGTCATAGTATCACCCGTGTGACTCTGTGCTCGGAGCTACGGTACGCCCCGTGTGTCTCTGTGCCTTGGAGCTACGATTTTATATTTGGAAAGCCTACACGTCGAATATTGTCTTCAAAGTTGCGTCTCACTTAGGTGGTTATACTAGATTACACTGGCGTATCACATATTTTCTTTCTATTTTACTATGGCATATTATTTTTGTACCTTGTTACGTCCCTCTGAGGACCTGCTTCCCTGCCAGATTGTAGGGTAGATTGCTGATGGGAGGCTGGAGCTACACATGAGTTTTATACAGGTATTGTTACTCGATATTTGTATTTACTTCTTATTTATTTAGCTATTATGATCTTTGCTTATTTTCTGCTAGTATAGCCCAGTATTTGTAGACTCATATTATTTTCTACGAGTCTATTCGGACGAGTGTAGTGTGGGGTGCACACCATGGTACATGTTGTCCTTTCTTTATTACATATCCTTGTGGTTTGAGACATAGACATACAAACTGTGTTATTTAGATAGTAACTCTCATTTATAGCTTATACATATTCAGAGCCGGACTGGAGTCCCCTTGGTACGTATCTGGCCATTGTCATGTGGGCTAGTCCCTTGTATTTTGGGACTGGGGCATGGCAGTATTCAATTATATATATATATATATATATATATATATTATCTGTTTGTTAGAAAAATAATTACTAATGGCAATAGTCATTAGAGTAATAAAAATACTAACAGACATGACCCGTTAGGAGGACAGTTAGTAATATTACCCACGCCTATATACTCACAAAATTTACTCGTTGGAATTAATTTTTGTAACATGTTTGCCGTTACAATACAAGTGTTTTGGTGAAGTAAAAGCTTGCCACCTCTCGCTTCATACCGTACTACCACACGTGTTCTCTCAGGTCCTTGTACATCTTGTTAGCTCCAGGATGTATAAAATACTGGGAACAATGAGTCCCTTGCATGATCTCTTCCCACAGGTCACAACTAGGCACACTTAATCTTACTCCATGTCTCAAAAAACCTTCCTATGCAACAATAAAGTCATCTAACTGTCCAGCCTCTGCTCTAATATTCCTCAGACTCTCATCTTGGTATGCGTCTCTTGGATCTTGTCTATCAAGCCAGATTAAATCTGCATCCCCATCATTTGTATCCCTAACCCCAAAAAATTAACCTTAATGCCTAAGCTCTCCAAGTCAGCTAATAAGAGGCTGTTCGTCGCCAGATACATAGCTACCGGATACCTACTCAAGTCATCAGCAACTACATTGTCCTTCCTCGGATGATACTGTATACCCCCTCACCCAAATAATAAGTATACTTATCTTAGTAAAAGATTGTGGTTGATTTAGAGTTGTTTAGGACTAGAAATTTGAGTTTAATATAATTTATTCAATTTTTATTACACTAGGTGCACTTTAGCGTTGCATCGATAATTATAATAGTACACTACCCTATGTTGTCCAACAAATTCACACTCTTAATCTAGGTAGACCAAACTTCAATCTTGACCTTTGTATCACTCAAAAACACACTCTCTTATGCTATAATTTAATCGTACAACATTTGTCACAAGTCATACCTAAGCTTGAACTTGTAACCTTCCTAATCGAATTTGGAGACCCGACTTTGACCTATTTCTCAAGACCCCTATAGGACTATGTTACTATATTTAACTTACCACATCAATGAATTTGTGTCACACCCAAATAGACTTGTACATACTTTAATTCAATTTTAACTCACATATAGCACAAATTCTAGTCATATTGAGATACCGGTTTAACCTAGCCCAAACCTAGTCCAAACTCAACCTAAACACTCCCACACCATCACATGATTCATGTCAAACAATATATACCATTTTTACACTACGAAAACACAAAATATCATGATACACCATTCTAAACCTTACACTTGACACATTAAAAAATTATTTCAACCCTACACACTTTGGACTTGACCCAACTTCACACCCCACCTATTTACCATTATAGGTTAGACTCATGTGTGATCAAGTACACTAAATATGCAGCCAACTCCCTTACTTGTTCAACTTCTATAACCCCCAAACACCCTTAACACTTCCTTTTCAATAACTTACAAAAACCTCCCAACCATTACTCTCCTCTCAACCCTTCACCTCGCCTCCTAATGGCTTGCCACCCATAGACTTTCTCTTACTTTATTAACTCATAACACCTGAACAAAACTTCTTCCTAATTCTCTTTCTTACATTTTTTATACACAAACTATCTACAAAATACTTCTAAATTTTCCTCCACACCTACATCTATCCAGCCCTACAAAGGCTAAATCTGAATTCAGCTAGACTCCACCAATCCGGCCATATCTTCCCCCAAATTAATTATATTTCTCTCAAATTTTGTAAGATTCTTTCTCTCTCTGTCCTTAACACTTTATTCTCACAAAGCTTCCATCAAACCTCACTAAAACTTTCTCAAAATAGCCCCTCCAGCAGAGGTGTCCAGGCTGAATCCGAATTCAGCCAAACCACTACTCAAGCTACTCCACTACCTTCACGGCCTCTAAAACACTACCACAGAACCCAAATCTCCTTCCTCTATCTATACTTAACAAGTTTCCTTTATAGCTCAGCACCCAAATCATCCCACAACTCTCCCAAATGTCCCCTATAAACCGAAGTTACCCTTCTGAACCGTCCAGCAATAGTACCACTTCAACACCTTGTTGCTATAATTTTTAGTAGCAAAACACCTTCAAAAACTACTCTATTCTCATACTCTACCTCTCTTCTAATCTATATATTCCCCATAGCACTTAGAGAAGTGTTTTGAAGCCTCGGACAACAACTATGAGCCGAAGGGTTCAAATCTGGACAGATTTTTGCAAACAGTGCACAGTCCTCTTTTTCCTTCCCATTTTACTTTGGTAAGAGCTCAAACTCCACCTACTCAACCCTAACTACATGTACTTAACATTCCTATTTAATTTTAGCAACTTTATATTCATATTTTTTATGATATTATACCAAGAACACTTACTACTTCTCATATCTAGACTTGAATGTTATTTATGCACTTGTTGTCCTATTCACTTTGCCATGATCTAAAATCCAAGCAACCAGTTGTAAAACATAATTTTTACTCCAAATTTAACTAAATTTAATAATATATAAGTTATTTATAGGGTGTTATATATAAATAAATACATGGTTGAGACATGATTAAGTATTGTGCAACTAGTAGTGCACTTTGTCTAGGTTTTGTGCTAGCTAATATTTTTGTTTATAAACACTATGTTAGAATATAGAAGATGCCATGCTAGAGTTGTGCACTATATGTAGTAGTGTTTGCACACATGATTCATGGCAAATTCAAGTTAGGAATGAGGTATATACCATGATCTTATTATAAATTCAAATTTGACTTATTTATGTATGCTTGATATTTTGTAGTACAACGAGAGTTTCATATATAGTTGGATGAATGGATATACTTGAGGAATAAAGTATATGATTTTTTGTGATGACCCTAACTTGAACTATTGTTAATGCTCTTGTTTTAATGTTTTAATGTTTTAATAGACAAAATAAACCCTAGGTTAGTTGACAAAGTTTGACACTTAGTGAATAACAAGGTTGATGATATGTTGTATATGGAAACCTAGTATGAGAACACCTAGTACCTACATGAAACTTAGTTATAACCATGCTTATGTTATATGAGAAGTTGTATATTTAGAGAATTTGATGATGTTATGTGACTAGTAGGCTTGGTGTTTACACACTTTCTTGGTCCTTGACTAGTGAACCTTAGCCAATCCTACTTAGTTAGAACCCCTATTTAATTTAAACCCTAAATAACTGATGGCATTGTATAAGTTGTACCCTTGATTAATTTAAACCCTAAATGTCTAATGATTACTAACGTATAGTAGTTGTACTCTTCGGCCTGCTTAGTGAACCGTGTCATATTGGCTGATGTGATATTACTATTTATATATATGATCTTTGGGTTTTTTAGACTTAGATGCCAGAGCAAGTTATTTCCATTGCCGCTTGGACTTAAGCAAGATACCTTGCCACTTTGTTGTATTGTCTAAATTTAGTTAATATTATTATATGATTCTACTTTAAATAATTATGGTATAGATGTGTGCGTCTGAGTATAACTCGGGTGTAGTCGACGAAAGCGTCGATGAGTAGTTTAATGCATTGACCTAGGTATTAGTGACTTACCTAATATGGTGTTGGTATTCTAATATCTTCTGAGACCTTGACACGTACTTTCCACGACACCATATATTATTCATGATGCAAGTTGGCGTACCCGACTGGCTATCGGTGTATACGACGTACATGACTATATAGTTCGTAGTCTTAATAGTATTATTATTTTATTTATGACTGGACATGATAGTTACGAGATGTGCTCATTTTGTATTTGACTTGTATATTTGCATTTAGGGAGGGATAAAAAATACTGGTCATTTAGGATACACATTGCTGATCGTAGATGATCTACGGAATCTAATGACTCACTTATCAGATACCACTTCCGACGGGGAGTTAGGTTTATTTATATATATATTCAGACTACCATCATTCTTCGGAATATTATGGTGTTTATTTAGCAGAAGTTGCGTTCGATGGGACGTTATGGCAGTTATCTATGTCTATTTCTACCCATACGTACCAAGGTTGTCCTTAGCTTGCATTCACATAGATGGTTAAGTTACCCTACTCATTTGCACATTAATACTTTCGGCATGTACCATTTGTATCTTATTACGTCCCATTGAGGACCTGGTTTCCTGTCAAGATAGCTGAATTGGAAACAAAGATCTTTTGTTGGATGGTTGATGAGTGCTCATTCCCTTACAGGTATTATCCTTTTGTGTATACGTATATGCTTTCTATCAATTCTATCTGCTTAGTTTTTGTAGACTCATACAATTTGCTTCGAGTCTATTCAGAAAGTATGATTATTAGGCAACAGACTAGTAGTCATATTCACCTTTCTTTTATTTTTGTCATATGGATTGAGATGTAGATAGTTAATAGACATAGATATTAGCTTAATCACTTGATCGGGTCCATTAAATTGAAAAGCCCTACAAACTCATACCAGCTGGCCATTGCTATGTTTTTGGTTCCACATATTTTGGGACTGGGGTGTGACATGGTTTTAGTGGTGGCCCATGCAGGTAAGAGCATAATATTTCAGTTACGTTACTATACCGAACGAGCCTGCGAGTTAGGATTAATATTGAATAAGATCTCAATCCATAACTAATTTTAAAACTTCTCTTATAATTGATTATCGCCCTTGGACTTCATAATTATATTCGTTCATTTCCCTCGATATCATTATCATTGTTTCTTATCTCCCCTTATTTTGGAGAGATGGACGTTCGTGCATGGTGATTCCCTCTAGAAGTAGATCCTCAACAAAGCAAAAGAAGGCATGCTTAAGAAAATTTTCTTAAGAAGATGGTTACATATAGTAGATTAGGTTAATAGGTTCTTTCTTGATATTAGAGCTAGTATAGATTGTTTGCATAAATTTAGACCTAGAAGTAGAGGCTTAAAACAAAACCTTACCCTTACCAAAGGAAGCTGTCACGACCCGCACCCGATATAGGGGCACGAGTACGTGGGTACGTCCAGCCTACGCCACATCATCGGCGGTAGAACGTTGTCTAGGTCAGAATACTATCTAATCGATCACATACGAATATCCAACTCCATAAGGAGACATAAATATTACAATATAATATAAAAATACTCAACCACAGAACTAAAGCACAACAAGATATCGAAGAAAATAATTTAAATACAGCATAAGTCTAAACAACAAAATAATATAATTTTAAACAATAACATCCAAGTCTCAAAATATGCCGGAAACAAATTCGGTACCATAATCTGCTAAAATAAACTAACTGAATAACTAGTAATCCCGGCTAGACCTCCCGGAAATCACACCTGAGCTACAAGGTCCAAGGTTGTAGCTACTCTCCATGTGGTCCATAATATGTCGGACACCAGTCCTCTAAGTCGCAGTCTAGAAAAATATATCCAGTCAAGATTGGAGCAAAGTACAACCCGATAACAGTTCTAATTAATTGACAAGGACTATAAAACAATAAATAGATGATGCTATATACTGAGAGAGAATAATAAATAGATGCAATGGCAAATAGTAAAGAGAACAGGCAATATAGGCAATATGGTATAGTCAGTGCATATATGAAATGAAGAGAAAGAACTACAATATCATATACAGGGTAATGTAGTATATGACCTGAAATAAAGAACTGTAACTATTCTAAGTGTTTGAAATAGTAGTTTCGATATATAATCGGCTTGGGAACTTGTACAATAGCTATATGGCCTGGCTAATCATATATGAGGTGTATGATTAACACTAATAATATTTTATACTTATACGATAGGGATATGATCACATCTCTCACTAGCAATTTTTCCTGCCCCCAACTAGTACAGTGGATCCAACCTTGACACGTTACGATAAACGATCAATGTCTAATATATCATGTAAAATATCTAGTATCAATATCGTGTACAATATCATTACGATAACTAATATAATATCACATGACTGCAGATCCAATCTATATACTAGTCCGTGTACTACAGTATCAAGAATCAGATGTAATATTTCTAAGTATTTGAAATATAAAAATTATTAAATAATGAAAATTATCAGAGAATGTACTCGTTTGTGGTCCTGGGCTGGCAATACCATTGTCCTGCTCCCGAAGTCTCGCAGAACGATCCAATGGTCATATATATATAATATAATATAATAACATCAGCCATTATACTAGTACAACTGTACTTAGAAACTAATGCAAGCAAGGGTGGTACTGGTCAACTAGCAGGGTCAAGTGTGCACGTCTAAATGTACAGGTGTCATGTACTCGAATACCGTGCACACCAAGATGAACAACTAACACAAACACGTGTTCCAAATCTCCAAATCTCGTGTAGCACTAACACATGGTCTAGCTAGTAGGTTAGGTACACAAGGCAGTGAGTTACCAAAATACGTTAATATATAAATTGTACCTTAATATATTACTTAGCGTTACCCACCACTTATATTTATACTAACACACCTAGGGTCTACACAACATATAAAAATATGTGATACCCACAACTAAAAATTTAATTCCCCATGGAGTAAATAATAAACCTAATTTACTATTCATACATGCACACATGTACACTAGGCACTAGGGCTCACGACTACACAGTGTCATACAACACACAACATGAAGGAAGGACAAACCTTGGTGTGCGCATGACCGAGGAGCGGTGACGCTCGACCGCGGCCCGTGGAGGTCAGTCTCTGGCGATGCAGGATGGTACTCCGGCAGATATTGAAGATGTTTTGAGGTTGTGTTGCGGAATCCGTGGAGGTCAGTCTCCTTTGTAGATATTGAAAGATTTAAATTGAGATTGTGTTGCGGAATCCTTGAGTAACCTAGGCCTATAGGTAGAATTTTTTTTATATAATGATTCACATAATAACAATAATGAGATAATACATGGTGGTATGAAGATGTTTTGAGGACCAAATGTCATAGATGATTAAACTTTATATATATGGCAGTGTAAGATTTAAAGAATAGATATGAATAAGTACCAAGTTATGTTTATATAAATAGAGATATATTGAGTTCGTTAATGGAGAGTTGATTATGAATTTGGAGGACGAATTTTTTAAGGTAGATAGATTATAAACTCCCTCGCCCAAATTTTAAGTATACTTAACTTAGTGAGAGATTATGGTTTATTTAGAGTTGATTAGGACTAGAATTTTGAATTTAATATCATTTATTCATTTTTTGTTACACTAGGTGCACTTTAGCGTTACATCGATAATTAGAATACTACACTACCATTTGCTGTCCAAGAATTTCCATACTCTTAATCTAGGCAGACCAAACTTCAATCTTGATCTTTGTGTCACTCAGAAACACACTCTCTTGTGCTATAATTTAATCGCATAACATTTGTCACAAGTCACACATAAGCTTGAACTTATAACATTCCTAATTGAATTTGGAGACCCAAGTTTGACATGTTCCTCAAGACCCTTACAGGACTATGACACTATATTTAACTTACCACATCCATGACATTGATGTCACACCCAAATAGACTTCTACATACTTTAACTCAATTTTAAATCACATGTAGCACAAATTCTAGTCCAATTGAGATACCGGTTTGACCTCGCACAAACCTAGTCCAAACTCAACCTAAACACTCCCACACCCTCACATGGTTCATGACAAACATTATATATCATTTTCCACTCTACAAAGACCCCAAATATCATGATACACTACTCTAAACCTTACACTTGACACATTACAAAATTATTTTAGCCCTACACACTTTGGACTTGACCCAACTTCGCACCCCACCTATTAACCATTATAGGTTGGACTCAAGTGTGGTCAAGTACACCAAATATGCAGTCAACTCCCCCACTTGTTCAACTTCCATAACCCCCAAACACCTTTAACACTTCATTTTTCATAACTTACAAAAAAACCCCACAACCATTACTTTCTTTTCGACCCTTCACCTCCCCTCCTAATGGATGGCCACCCATAGACTTGCCCTCACTTTATTACCTCATAACACCTGAACAAAACTTTTTTCTCTCTCTCTTCCTTACATTTTTTCTTCACAAACAATCTCCAAAATCCTTCTCTATTTCCCTCCACACGTCCATCTATCCAGCCCTACCAAGGATGAATCTGAATTTAGCAAGACTCCACCAATCCGACCATATCTTCCTCCATAATAATTATATTTCTTTAAAATTTAGTATGCTTCTTTCTCTCCCTGTTCTTAACACTTACTCTTCACAAACCTTCAGTCAAAACTTATTCTAACTTCCTCAAAATAGCCCCTCCATCAGAGGTATCCAAGCTGATTCCGAATTCAGCCAAACCACAAGGCCACTATACCACCTCCATGTTAGGGAATACCTGCAACCAGATTAACAAATAGAGCAAAAATAAAATACATAATATTTATGTAGTTCACCCAACACTGGCTACTTTCACGGGCTAATATAGGACGTTCAATATAAGGGGGGAAATTACAGTGTTTACAAACACTCACAACTCATAACACTTCTCGATTCAAGAAGGAACTTAAAAATTTCACTCTTAATTTTTTGCCTAACACTTGAAGATAATATTGCTTGTAGTTGATAATTTTTGTGTGTACTCAAATGAATAGGAAGCCACCTATTTATAGTGCACAAGAATGAACATGAAGGTTCATCAATGAACATGAAGGTTCATCTAAGATTTGGTCTTGCACTTTTGACCCGTTGTGCAACCATAGTGAATTGTTCTCCTCATTAAAATTTGTGAAAGTCTTTAGAAAGCATTAACAATCTCCCACTAGAAGACTGATATCAATCCGTCTTCACATCCCGTGTCACGACCCGCACCCGAAATTTGGACATGAATCGTGGGTACGTCCAGCCTACGCCGCAGCATCGGCGGTAGAACGTTGTATAGGTCTCAATAATATACTAAACATAACTCACAACCTGTCAATGACATCAACTCCATAAGGAGTACAATGAAATAACATCTCTCAACATCTCATAATGTATACTCAATCATAATAGATATAAGAATAAGTGGCACGATAAAAGATAAGAAAGAATGACATAGTCAAACACAATGTCTCAAAATAGAGATAGACTATAGTCTAGCTGTCCAACATAAAAATCTTCATAAGTCTCAATTTAAACTTAACATAAGTCTCAACATAAAATCAAAATAGGGAAATGCTGGAGCATATATCATCATCAATGGTTTACTAGCAATAAACAGAAATACAAGTGCATGATAGAACAATAAACTAGAATATAAGTGAATGCTAGAGCAATAACTAGAACATAGGGAAATGCTAGATCAATAAACTAGAGATACATGTATAGACTATCTAGCTAAGTGTGTGAAACATCAGTATATCATGTGATCGACTTGGGACTGATCAGGCTTGTTACATATGATTAGCTATAATTCATGTAAGGTCAGGCTAACCATCCAGATAGCTATAATTCGAGAAATAGTCAGACTAATCACATATAACAGGCTATGAGGCATGTAATGGTCAGGCTGCACCGACGTGAGGTGTGGGTGAGCTATGATGCATATAGAGTTGGGTATGATCACATAAGCTACTAATATCTCCCCGTCCCCAACTAGCACGATGGATCCCAATCGCGACTCCTCATGATCGGTCTCGATGATGCCAACTCGTGTATACATAGTGTCAGAATTATGTACGCTATACAACTAGAATTATAGAGATAATCAGCATAATAAAAACTGTCAGAGAATGTACTCGCCTGTGGTCCTATATTGAAAATACCAATATCCTATTTTCGAGGTCTTGTTTGAATAATCCAACAACCCTATAGACATTATTTAATGATAATACAGAATCAGTCGATACACTAACATACACACAATCGATAATACACAATAAACTCAGAGACTACGCTAGGGGTGACGATTGTCATCTAACAGGGTCAAGTATGCGTCTAGCTGCATGGGTGTCACGTCTGCAATTGTTGTGCAATTAGGCAGTCAATCACCAACACAGATCTCGCCTGTACGTCAGTGTACATAAAGCAGATAACTCACAATCACAGGGTCACATGGTCAAAATAAATATGGAATATCCATAATTAACACTAGGGTCTCAAGGTACATATACAAATATATTCATACTAGTATTAGTATTTAATTACTTATATATATATACACATCCATATATTTATATATATCAACCAATATTATGTGCATACCAATTAGAATATTATACACATACGCGTACGTATACGAATACGAGTTTGGGTTATTGCAGGGTCTCTTGAAATCACCATCTAATGAACTTGTCATGGAGCAATATGCTAGATCCTAACGTCATTCACACGTATATACGTACACAAACATAAAAGTAACAACTTGAACCAATACGCGCATGAACGAGGGGGTGTTCGAGTCGAGGTGGGCTGTCGGGTTATCGATGGCAGCGTTCAGTCGTCGAGGGATTCAGTCATGGAGGGGAGGTGCTTCTGTTCCATAGGTAGATTCGAGGGAAGTGTCTCAGGTGATCAGTTTTCAGGCAATGACGGGGCTGTGCTGTCGATGAGGTGGAAGGAAGTTCAGCGTCGAGGGGATGATGGCAGGCAGTGCAGCGATGGAGGTCGGCTGCTGTCGTTCAGTCGATGGCGGGAGGTGGCATCAGGATTTAGTCGATCTGGTCTACGAGCAGGGAGGAAGGGGACGGTGGTGCTGGCGGTTCAGGCGGATTGGGGTGGTCGAACTCGGCTGCTCTGGTCGGGCTTCCTGCGAGGACAGCGAGGCAGGCATTCTGTCGATGAGGGATGCCCGTGGGTTATTGTCGCCTTCAAGCAGGTCGGGTGGACTGGACAGGTGATGGTGGTTCAGTCGTAATAGAGGCGATGAACAGTTGAGGCGGGTTGGGTGGACTGGAGGATGAAGAAGATGAACAGGTGGAAGGGGGGTCTGCTGGAACTAGGGTTTGGGGTGAATAAAAAAAGAAAAAAAAGTATATATATATGTAGAAATAGGGTTGGGTGTCGACCTACGTAGTTGGGCCGGTCAACACTCCTTAGAAAGGGGCCTTGGCTTTTACATGTAGATATTTGGAGGGCTAGGGTTGCATTGTTTCAAAATAGAGGGCTAAGGTTTAATGAGGGTTGATGTTGAGTGTTACACACTCCAAAAATTATGAAAAAAATCACATAAAGGAAAATAGGGTTTCTTTATGTGTTGGTCAAATGGGGTGTGAACACCTCAATACACTTTTGCATAAAAGTACCCAATAATTGGAAAATTGCACAAAGTGGGGTCTTGGACTAATTTAATTAAAATTAATATAATTGTTCTTCTAAAATTAATTAGAAGTACATGGGATTAAAATTAGGCGGGACACAAGTGTCATGAACAAAGAAGACTCAGAATAGAACATTATCCTAATTTGGGTTGCACAAAAAGGGGTCGAGATTGTGTCTCCAATTTTGATTGGAACGCACAAAGATGTAAAGTTGGATTTATATAGAATTAAATATAATCGTTTACGATGAATGTTGTGCGACTAAAATGAAGCACAAGAAGACATAGTTGTGAGTTACACAAGGATCAAAATAGAAGACTGGCACGTCTAGGACAAGGGTGTAAAATATGTTGGAAGACAAGAGATAGTATAGTGCTCCAATTATCGAAACAACGGTAAGGTACAACAATCAAATAAAATCACAGTAATTAAATATAAATAAATATCATGTAATATTAACACATTAAATTAAATAAATAAATAAATAAAAATACCTCTATTCTAAAATATGGTAGTGACAAGTCTACCCTCCTTAAAAGAATTTCGCCCTCGAAATTAAAATAAACTAGCACAAGAACAAACAATCAAACAAAGAATTTTACCTAAAGTCTCAAAGAGATACGGATACTGCTCACGCATTTTGTCCTCTCTCTCCCAGGTTGACTCGCCTGGAGAGTGATGTCCCCATGCAACACGTACCAAAGGAATAGTCTAGTTTCGCAATACCTTCTCTCTATGATCCAAGATCTCTAGGGGCTGCTCGAGATAGCTGAGAGTCGGCCCAACCTCGATCTCTGAGTGATCTAGTACGTGACTAGGATCTTCCATGTACCGTCTCAGCTGCGACACGTGGAACACGTTATTCACTCCATCTAGAGCAAGCGGCAAGTCCATTCTATAGGCCACTGCACCGACCCTTGCAAGAATACCGAAAGGTCCGATGTATCGTGTACTAAGCTTTCTGCCTCTACCAAAATGAATCATTTCCCGTGTCGAAGAAATTCGTAGGAACACCAAATCGCCAACTTAGAATAAATAGTCTTAACACGCAATCTAAAACAAAACAATCATAAACCAAAATAACAAACCTATACCTAAAACTCTAGGGGTCTAAGGTGGCTATCGGCCCAATGCCGTTGTCTGTCCTGCGCCGTTCGCTGTCTATCTCTGATGAGTTTCACCTTTTCTGCTTCATCAATGACCATTTTTGGTCCTAACAAGGCTCTTTCTCCGATATCATCCCAAGATAACGGTGTACGATACCTTCGTCCATATAAAGCCTCGAATGGTGACATCTCAATGCTGGCCTAGTAGCTGTAGTTGTAGGAAAACTCTACTAGGTGTAGATGATCCTCCTAAGAACCTCCGAGATCCAAAACGCAAGTGCATAACATATCTTCGAGAGTCTGAATAGTCCTTTCAGACTGCCCGTCTATCTGGGGGTAATATGCGGTACTGAACTTGAGCTGAGTGCCCAAGCTAGCCTACAGACTCCTCCAAAAATGGGAAGTGAAACGACTATCCCAATCTGAGACGATACTCACAGGAACTCCATGTAATCTGACAATCTGTCGCACGTACATCTCTGCTAGCTTCTCTGTCGATGTACCCACTTTGAATGGTAAGAAGTGGGCTGATTTGGTCAACCTATCTACGATGACCCAAATCGCGTCTATTCCTCCTAGAGAACATGGAAACCCTGAAATGAAGTCCATAGTCATGTGCTCCCACTTCTATTCTGGAATGGGCAAAGGTTGAAGCAATCTCTTGGCCTCTGTTGGTCTGCTTTTACCTGCTGGCACACTAAACATCGGGATACAAAGTGTGCTACCTCGTGCTTTATACCATACCACCATACGTGTTCCCTCAGATCTCGATACATCTTGTTGGCACCGGGATGCATCGAGTATTGAGAGTGATATGCCTCTTGTAAAACCTCTTCGCGTAGCTCTCTACTTGGTGCACACATTCTCGTGCCATGTCGTAAAGATCCATCATCCACAATAGTGAAGTCATTTGTCAATCCTGTCCGAACTTGTGTCCTGATACTCCTCAGCGTCTCATCATCATACTGTGCAACTCTAATTCTATCCATCAGCTCTGATTGTATTTACAATCTCCACATCTGAATCTCAACACCTGAAACTAGTACTTTAATTCCTAAGCTCTCAAGATCGGCCAATAAATGTCTATCTGTAGTTAAGTATATAGCCATCGGATACCTGCTCAAGGCATCGACAACTACGTTGGCCTTTCCTGGGTGGTACTATAATAAGATATCGAAGTCTTTCATCAACTCTAACCACCTTCTCTGCCTCATATTCAACTCCTTCTGTGTAAACATGTACTTCAAGCTCCTGCGGTCCATAAAGATCTCCGTATGTTCTACGTACAGATCGTGTTTCCACAGCTTTAGAGTAAAGATAACTGCTGCTAACTCCAAATCATGAGTTGGGTAGTTCTTTTCAGGAGGGTGTAATTGTCTTGAAGCATAGGCAATTACTTTCCTGTGCTGCTGAAGAACGCATCCCAAACCTTTTCCTGAAGCATCACTGTAGATAGTGAATCTACCTGTCCCTGATGGCAACGTCAAAACTGGAGCTGTCATCAATCTCTTCTTTAACTCATCAAACGCGGCCTGACATTCCTCTGTCCAGACAAAATCCACATCTTTCTTGGTCAGCCTAGTCATCGGCTATGCAATCTTGGAGAAATCCTGTACAAACCTCATGTAGTATCCTGCTAGTCCGAGAAAACTCCCGATCTCAGCTACCGAACTGGGGGTAGCCCATGACTCCGCTGCCTCTGTCTTCTTAGGGTTAACTGAAATTCTGTCACCCATTACCATATGTCCAAGAAATTCAACCTTGTCAAGGAAGAACTCACACTTTAAAAGCTTTCCGTACAGCTCCTCTTTCCTGAGAGTCTCCAAGACCATCCTCGGGTGCTCTTCGTGCTCTTCTAGGATCTTCGAATACATAAGAATGTCGTCGATGAATACCACTACGAACTTGTCAAGGTATTGATGGAATACTTTGTTTATCAAGTTCATGAATACTGCTGGTGCATTGGTTAAACCAAACGGTATTACCTAGAATTCAAACTGGCCATATCTGGTCCGAAAAGCTGTCTTCGGTATGTCTTCTTTCTTCACCTTCACTTGGTGATAGCCTGACCTTAAGTCTATCTTCAAAAATACCTTTGCTCCGCTCAATTGATCAAAAAGATCATCTATCCTCGGCAGTGGGTATTTGTTCTTGATAGTGAGGTTGTTTAGAGCTCTATAATCGATACACATACGTACCGTGCCATCCTTCTTTGGTACGAACAATACCGGAGCTCCCCATGGTGATGAACTGGATCTAATGAAACCTTTGTCCTGCAGCTCCTCAACTTGCTTCTTCAGTTCTACCAGCTCGATGTTGTTAACTCTATAGACATGTTGTAAAATAGGCTCCGCTCCTGGTACCAAGTCTATAAAGAATTCAACATCTCTGTCTGACGGCAAGCCTGGCAACTCCTCTGGAAATACATCCTCCAGGAACTCTGCTATCAGAGGATGTGGTATCTCCTCTTCTTCCTTCTAGCTCCGCAAAAAGTGCCTCTGCTCTGCTTCGTTGCTCCTCTGGCGACCTTAAACTATGGTTCTCCTGGCGGTCGAAATATTACTCTGCCTCCGTAATAATCTAGAGTAGCATGGTGTCTACTCAACCAGTCCATTCCGAGTACAATATCGTATCCCGAAAGTGGCATGACGAATAAACTCACGCTCAACTCTCGGCCTTCCAATGATACTCTCCGATCCTTACAATAATCACGGACTAGGATAATGTCTCCTCCAGTCATGATCTTACAAGTCCTATCTAACAGTTCCATTTCTAAACGATGCTTAAGGGCATAAGATAAAGATATGAAACTATGTGAAGCACTAGAATCAAATAATACAAGTGTCGAAATAGAATCGAGAGAAACTGAACCTGAAATCACGTCTCCAGTTGGCTCGGCCTCCTTAATTGTTATGGCATATGCTCGTCCTTGCTGTGCTCCTCTCTGCTGCTGCTGGTGCTGAGCAAACCTCTGCTGCTATAGTAAAAGTGGAGGTCCCCTCTTATGGCCTTCTGGTACAGTAGGTACTCTAACTGGTCCCCTCTGAGCGGTTGCTCCACCCTGACGAGTCTGAATAGATGGGCAGTCCCTAAGTTGATGTGCTGATGATCCACAGGACAAGCATGTACCCAACCTCTTCCTGTAGATATCTCTAGTGTGTCCTATCTTCCCGTAATACGCATGTTTAGGATAATAAACGAGAAAAGATTTGATGAATGCAGAAAACGAGGTCTTGTACGAAGACCCGCCCTTCTTTTATGTTTATAAACAAGATTGTACAAATTTGATCCTACACGAGGATGACTAAGTACAATTTATTTAATCTGGATGAATATTGCTATAGGTGTCTGATCTGCAGTCGATCACTTTAGCCCTTGGACTACACGATGTTGAAGAAGTGCCGTGGAAGACAGGTAGCAGCTTCGAGGGTTGCTAAAGAGGGTGGATGCCCGATGCCAAAGTCGTCGATCCCTTCTCTTTGCCTGAGCTCTGGATTCTTCTCTCTCTCTCTCTCTCTTTCTCTTTTCTCCAATTTGTCGACCTTGTTCCTCATTGATAGAGGTCTCTTTTTATAGAGTTTTAGTGACAGTGACCAGACAGTCGGCGTAAAAACCAAGTAGTGGAAAGTACAGTACCCTTTTATACGACGGTTTAAAATAACCAATGCCTGCGTATAAATGACCTTGTGAGTGAGCATGTGACGCGCATCCAACTAAGGGACGGAACGCGTATATTTGCTACGAAGATCACGGCGTAGAAGCCACGTAGGTAGTTATCCCTTGTGTAGAAGAGGTTGGCGTAGAAGCCAAATGACTGTCACCATGGCTTAGAAGCCAAGTAGGCATAGAAGCCGAGTAGGCATAGAAGCCAAGTAGGCATAGAAGTCGAGCAGGCGTAGAAGCCGAGTGGTCATAGAAGCCGAGGAGGCGTAGAAGCCGAGTGGGCATAGAAGCCGAGCAGACGTAGAAGCCGAGTGGGCATGGAAGCCGAGTGGGCATAGAAGCCGAGTGGACATAGAAGCCTAGCAGGCGTAGAAGTCGAGACGATGTGGACATTTTTTAGCCAGAATTACGGCTCTTGGAGATATAATCAAATCTCTTGCATTAAATGCAGAGATCTGCCCCCATTCTGTGCATTAAATGCAGAGGCCTGTCTTTAAGATTTGCCATCATTTTGCTCATTAAATGCAGATACGCGCCTCAAATCCTGTACGAAGAGTGACTGCTGATGTGGTGGTCTATTTGCCTCCTACGGAGCGTAAGAAGCTCACGTCTGCCTATGTAAAGCTGGACAGCGTATTCCCTTATCTGCGTAAGAGTAGTTTACGCAAAGGGGATGCCACTAAACGATGGTTCGATAACATTTAATCAAATCTCCTACATTAAATATGGAGATCCGCCATTATCCTGCTCATTAAATGAGGAGGCATGGTTTGAAGGTCTGCCACCCTTCTGTGCCTCAAGTGCAGAGACGTGCCTCAGGCATATGTCAGTATTCGACGCTTCTAATGCAGAGACGTGCCTCGAGAAACTGTCACCGCTCTGCGCATTAAATACAGAGACGTGCCTCGAGCCCTGTACGAAGTGCAGCTTTTGACGTGGCAGGCTGTTTGTCTTCCGTGGAGCGTAAACAGCCCACATCTGCCTGTGTAAAACAAGGCAGCGTATTCCTTCGTATATGAAAAAGTGGTTTACGCAAAGGAAATGGCAGTAAATGACAGCCTGGGTTGCAGTGCCGCGCCATCATGATACCCGTCACTTGGGTTATCGTGCAGTACTCTTTGTCAGGAGTCCAGACGTCAGGTTCATTGTATGATCTGACAGGTTCATTTCGAAGAATACGAAGCGTTCCTCGTACACTTCAATACTGCATTGAAAGCGGATAAGTTTTACGCCATATAGTCGATGAAGCACCCTGTTTATGCTGAAGCAGCCTGGATATTGCTCTACGCGGATGGTCCTTGAGCTTATATTTTATGCTGTGCTCAGCGGAGAAGCTCTGTTGCAAGTTGATGGCTCTGAGGTCATCTTTTTACGCTGTCCTGCACGAACGTGTTGCGTATAGCTATCCGCGTATTTTTTATGCTTCTACAAGACCCCCTTCAAAGCTTTTAAATTCCTCGTAATTTGAACACTTTGAATGAAGCATGAACCGTTCCTCGTAACTCGAAACGCTCTGAGTGGAGCCCGAAACGGTCAAGCCTGACACGTTCTTTCATGGCTGACTTTATGGTGGAGTTATTGGGGATCGGTGCTCTTTCTCGCCTATAAAAAGGCTGAGGAGTTCTCCTGTTCTTCCTACACTTCCTTTACCCCACAGAGATGATGGCCGGAGTTCGTCGGGTCAATTTGAGGAAGAAGAAGATCATGCTCTTCCAGCATGTAAGGAGCCAAAAAAGACAGCGTCTTCGAGCAAATGTCCTCTGCAACGATGGATCATTGAAGGATATCATAGCCTCCTTTGCTCGGGATAATCAACAACTTTGTATGGTGGTTCTTCGGAAGAGAAGAAGGGTCGCATTTCGCCATGCCGCTTGCAAGTGGTACCTTCTCCCGTTACCTCCGTGGCGCGGGATATAAGAAAGCAGAGTTACCCTGCTTTTCTTCTCTTGGCAGTTTGGGTCTATGCCCAGTTCTGCATCCTTGCACCACTGATCATCTTCTTGTTCATCGACTGTGGATGTCGATGATCTGCCATGGAAGAAGAGGAAGATCTTCACCAATGCGAGAACCTGGTAGAACAGATTCTGGGTGCGATCTTCAGACGGTGATGAGGAAGCCCTTTGTAGACGGGATTTTTCTCATATGTAGTCATAAAAAATAAAGAAAAACCCTTGTAGACTGGATTTCCCTTATGTAATCATGCTTTTAATTTTAATAAGATCGTCTTTCTTCTTTGCATATGATCATGTTTGCCATACTTTACTGTGAAGTCTGAATATGTGTAGCTTCGACACGTCTGATTCTTTACGCTGACTCTATGTTGAAAGAGTGCTAGGTCCTGTCCTGTCTTTTACGCATAACTAAGGATGCACAGAAAGCCGCTTAGCAGTCGAGTGTTCGAACTGTCCTGCTGTTAGGAACCGCGTAGAATTTTTGGACTGTTCTTTACTTCTGATAAACAGAATTTTTGTTCAGACCGTCATCTTCAAGAATGATTTCTCAAAAGATCCCTTGGAACAGGGCGAGAACTGGCTGTCAAACTGAGTCGCCATCTTGATTTTGTAGACAAAATATTCAGACTTGATTCTGGATGAACTTCGAATCGACCCCTGAAGAAGAGTAATTTTCAATGTTTGAACTCTGTATGCTTCGGGTACTTGGGGTATCTTGAGGTCAAGAAGGAGTATCTTCTGTGTGAACTCTTGTAATTGACCGCCTTGAGAATCGTTAAGATGTACTGTACTGGCCTGCGCATCTTTCAGATGTGCGAAAAGTCGTGGAGCGTGAAATCATAAGTTCGTTGCCTCTGAGCGTAAAAAGCCACCGAGCGTGAAATCATAGACTTGTAGTTCCTGAGCATAAAGTCGTAGGTTTGTAGCCTCTCGAGCATAAAAGCTACCAAGCACAAAGGCATCCGGGCGTAAAACCATAGACTTGTAGCCATTAGAATGTAAAACCATAGATTTGTAGCTGTCGAGCGTAGAAAACTCCTTGGTGCAGAACTGTAGATTTGTAGCTTCTGAAAAGAAAATCTTCCGAGCGTAAATTCATGGATCTGTTACCTCTGAGCATAAAAAACCATCGAGCGTGAGATCATAGATTTGTAGCTGCTGAGCGTGAAGTCGTAGGTTTGTAGCCTCTCGAGCGTAAAAGCTACCGAGCACAAAGGCATCCGGGCATAAAACCATAGACTTGTAGCCTGTGAGCAAAAAACCGTAGATCTGTAGCTGTCGAGCGTAAAAGCCCCTTAGCGTAAGAACCGCGAATCTTTCTCGCACGAAATTTTTTTGAATTCGCTGACTGTCCGCCTTCTCTGAGTGAATAGGCTGACGTAGTACCCAATCATAACCAAGTATTAATTAGAAAATTTGGTTTGGGATTCGAGGAGTCCATCCGAACTCTATATATACCCCAAGTTTCTGAGAGAAAAACTTTTCATCTGTCTTCTGCGAAAGAAAGCCTTCGTCTGTTCGAGTTCTTCTTCGTTTCTTCTCTGAGATTTTGAAGTTTCCAGTAATGGCCTCGAAACAATCCTCTTCCACTAAGGGAAAGAAGGTTGATTCTTCTTCTCGTTCTTCTGCTCAAGTGAGAGCGTTTTCGGTCGGGCAAGGCGAACTTTCGTCTGAGCGAAGAATCCCGCCGACGAGCAGTGCACCCGGCCTAAAAGGTAGAGCATTTGGGATGAAGAAGAACGACCAAAAATCCTTCGCACATGTTGTATGTGACCGCGCTAGGTCATCTCCTGTGCTGATAGCCTCTTTGAGGAAGATGATGCATAGAAACGTTTCATATTTTACGCCCACATTTCTAATGTGTCAGCGCAAAAACTCCATATTTTTGCAGTCCGGCGCACAAGCGTCGACTGTCAGAAGTTGGCGTATAAAATTTGAGTGTTATGCTTCTGATAAAGATTCTGGCGTAATACCTCAATTTTATCAGTCTAGCGTAAAGCACAGACTATATACTGCCAGCCTTGAACTTTTACGCTTTTGGAAGTGGATTCCAGCATAATGGTCAAGTTTTTACGGTCTTGGCGTAAAGCACAGACTGTTGATTTTTGGCGTGTGCTGCAAGATCTGTAATGTCTAGTTATAGGAACTGACATATTTTTCTAGCACTCTTACAGTTAACTTGCATGTGTCTTCGCTAGCCGATGTGATGGATTCTGCCGCAGGGATGCTGCACTCCAACTATCTGGAGGATCTGTCACACGTGACATTTCCTATCTCCGGGCCGTAGTATCCTGAAGGAAGGGAGATTCTGATATCGGCTCAGGGCGAGCGAATGCTGCTGAGCATGATCAACGGGGATCCCCTGACGTATATAGACGGAGACCAATACATAAAGCCGGCCTTCCTCTTCGGGGACATGATTGACAAGCAGTCCCAGACGAAGCCCAAGAGGGAACTCTGGGTTTTCCCTGCCTGGAGTTTGGTTTTATATCTGCCCAAGATGCCGAGAGACTATCCCATCTCGACTTTCTTCCAGGCTATACATCCCAGGAAGATGTCGTGGACGCTGACTCCCGATCTTCACGGCAGGCCGGGGAAGATGTTTCATCTGAAAGGAGCTGACAAGGGGTCATTCGTTAGCCGTCCTTCCGGCAATGTGACGGTGTTCAGGGGACAGTACCTGGGCAGTATCCCGAGTGAAGACAACTTGGTGATCCAGCCGGTCAAATTATCGACTTTCTGTAATGATTTTATGGGGCACGGGGGAGTATACCCTAAGGTGAACCCTCGGTGCGGTGGATGGATCACCCCTTCAAACCTTCGATGGGCTCGCTTAGTTGATTGGGCCTTGAAGCATTTGTCATGCCCCAGTCCCAAAAATACGTAGGACTAGGACACGTAAGCATGCCAGCCGCATGGATATGGCAACTCCAATATATGGAAACCAAATCCACACGTACGCTGTAATATGAATATCAAATCCACAAGTGGTATAACTGTAATACAAGTCACAGGGTAAAATCTAAATCTCATCCACCAAAATCATATAGAAATAAATAAACAGTATCGATGAATCTAGATCTCAATAAGAAGTATCTAGGATGATAGTTGAATGGAAATAAATCCACTACCAACTCGAATAGGAAAGGTAAATACAATATAAGTATAACACAATCAAACCCAATATAAGTATACCAGCTATCGATCACGGCTTGAAGAGAAGACATCCACTAAGCATATACAACCATCCAATCTGCGCTCCTGCAAATACTCAAGAACAGATACACCTGGCAGCGGACCAGGTCCTCAGAGGGACGTAACAAGATACAGAAAATACGAGCCAACTTGAATACAGTAAACATGCATATAATTTGAAAATAAATAAGTATGCTGTACAAGACAATCTATATGAATGCAAATGAGGACAACTTTTCGACGTATGGGCAAGGGTAGTCTACTCGATCTAAGCCTCACAACTCATACACCCGTCTAGAACATCAGAAGTCGACATACCTCTAGGGTAGCGACCAGCGTGACTCTACAGAAATCGACATACCTCTGGGGTAGCGACCAGCGTGACACACGCCCGTAGTGTGAACTATATACTACGGTTTACCAGAGTGGTTAAAAGCCCATACGCCTAATGATTGTCCTCCCATGATACTAGGTGCCATGTGTGTGTCAACATATCTAATACATAGTAATGACTGGATAAAAACTACACATGCAAGAACTATACAGAAATAAAATAAATAAAAAGAAATATAAATAGCATGTAAAGTACTATAAATAATTTGGCAAGGTATCTTGCCTGGGGTCCTGCTGCTGGTATGAATCAGAGTCCAAGTCGCAGTCCAAATAGCCTATGTATTACAAATTTATCACGTCAAAAGATAATTTATTTTAATTTATTTAATTCTGGAATAATTACTCTAAAATCCTATTTTAATCTTATTATTCTGATTTTTATGTTAATTCCTAAATTTTGTCCAAAAAAACTGAATTTTATCAACTCGAGACTCATGGCACGCAAATCGAGGTGATCTGTTGACCGAAAAGTCAACCGACACAAACTCAATTTTCATGCATAATTTCTTGTAGATTTCAGCGTTAAAAATATGCTAGAATTTACGGCTCGTCCGAATTCAAATTCGTTTGGGAATTATGGCACATACAAATTTTGTATTGTGCACCGATGGTTAAATTCTAACCTAGAAGTTCTACAGAATTAACAGTATAAAATACTTCGAATTAAATTCTGGGAAAAATATATGTCGATGATCTCGACATTAGCTTTCCGAAACTTTAAACGGTTCATGATTCTGATTCCGGGTTCTCCCGAAATTGCAAAAACATCGAAATACGTCTATTTTTGGACAAGCTGTACTCTACGAATTTTCCCGAATTTAATACTAATAATTTAGAAAAATAATTTATATAATCAGAAATCTAACCTCATTATCGTTCTAACAAAAAAAACTAGGCCTCATTTGAAGTCCGAAGCTATGCGCAATGGCTTCTGGAAGATGAAGGAACCCTAGATGACAATTCTCCAAAAATCGGCTGAAGAAAAACCCTAGAAATTAATATCTAAACTATTATATATATATATATAGGAGAGAGAAAGTGCAGCCGCGGCTCACAGCGCACCACGTGGCAGCCATCCGTGCAGCCCCGCCCAGATCGAACGGTCGCAGTTCGATGCGGCTCGGCTCAGCTGAGTCCGAGTCGAACTCGGTCTCGGCTCGGCTCGAGGTCGGCTCGGCTCGGCTCGCACCCACTCAGCGGTCACTGACAGGCGGGCCCGGCACTGTTCACTGCTGGAGGATGACAGGTGGGCCCCCTGTTTGCTGACTGGACAGAATTAATTACTTTTTGGGTTTTCTTTTTCAGAAATTAGTTTTTAATTCAGTTTTTCATAATTAACTCAAAATAAATGCTAAAAATAATCGAAAAATTCTCAAAAAATTCTAGAAAATATATTTTATTATTTAGAACCTAAAATAAAATTTTGGGATATTTTTAATTAAGTTTGAATATAAAATAAATTCTTTAAAGTCCTTAAAAATTAGTGTTACTAGTTTTTAATTAACTAAAAATTATGGAAAAATCCCAATAATCTAAAATAGCCTAAAAAATAATTCTAAATAAATATTTATATAAGTAAATATACTAAAAAATTTATTTTCTAATTAACTAAGAGAGTACTCTAAATAAATTCAACATCTACAATAAATATAATAATATAAAATATACACAAAATACCTATTTTGGGTGAGGGAGTTTACAATCTACAAAACTTAAAACAATTTCGTCCTCGAAATTAAAATAAGACATAATTTGTTAAATCCTTCACATTCGTACATAAGGTACGTCAATCGCAATCTCTTCCAAAAATTTAAATAACAAAATCTATTCAAATCTATCGCGATCACTTCAAAATTAAGATAACCACTGTTTAAATCAAAATTCAACCTGTCGTAATCTCTTCTCAATTTTTTTTAAATAATCAACATTCAAATCTAACTCAAGTCTATATGACATCCCACATCAAAATTTATATCACCATTTCCAACTATCATAATCTCCTCTAGACTTTGAACAATAAACAATTCTAATCAAATCTTATTCCTATTTTCAAATTAAGAATTTTGTAATCTTCAAATATTTAAACTCAATTTACATCCTCAATATTTCAAATAGGTGACCCAACAATCAAAATTGAACTTTTAATTCAAATCATCAAATTATAAAATTTAAATCTAATTCACCAATTGTTCAAGCCTAAAATTCTATATTTATCCTCAAAATTTAAATCGATGATTCATCCTTCAATATTCAAAATTTAAATCATGTGCTCAAAGTATAAATATTTGGTCCGTAATATTAAGATTTTAAAATTCGTTAAATCCTCCTTATCTTAATCCTTCTTTTAAAATTTCTCAAAATTAAAATGACTTGAATCTTCCAATCTAATCTTACTTGATCACAATCTAAAAGAAATTCCTCTCAAGTTGGTAATGTACTGCTACCCAACTTAGAATTTACCCATCTATCACAGAAGGCTATATAATTTAAGAAAAATATTCCTTAATTTATTTACTCATGTCATTCAATCCTCAAAACTTCAACGCCGATTATATCATATATGATATGTCCTTAATTACAAAAGAATAATCCTTAAGTATGTGATCGGCCTACGGGGTATATCTAGTACTCTCTGTGTATTAAACTTATACCAAGCACGAGGTTTCGTCTTTCCGAAATAAGGGAAGACGGAGATCAATAATAAAGAGTTCAAGGGCAAGGTAATAGAATAGAAGTATCGGGATCAAGGCGTTTAAAGAATTCAAATAGGAATTATCAAAGCAGTTGTGGATTAAAGTCCTATTTTGGTAATGCCTATCCACATGCTCGCATCGGTACAGTTATATAACGGATACAATATGCTTAGACATATCTAGAGGACAAGTACAGGTGTCTACTAGTCAACTATATATCTCAATCCACGTAAAGTATTATTGCGAAGGGCAAATCAAGCGCACTATAGTTGATCAGACCGTAATACACTGATTCTGAATTATATTATTGTGGGCCTCCCCAATAATACATATGTCATGAACAAGCTCGATAAATAATAAGCTTGCAAAAACTAGGCTATAATAGCAGCATAAGTCAAGGTAGTACAGCAAATATAAGTACGCTAGATGATGATGAAATGAGGTACAATTTAATTCAAGTTCACAAAAAAAAACAACTAAACAACAATAATAAAAGACTCTACAATCCCTACAGTTATCATACAACCTCCTTGTCTAAGTCGCTAGTCGACCAAATAGGGGCAAGGACCTCTAAATTCTATCGTCTGAATAAACATTGTCGTCTTTTGCTAGAATGCAATTAATGTTGTTCAATCACACTCCATTAATAGGTCAAAAGACTATGTGATACTAGGTGTCAAACATTATGGTAAAACTTCTAACTAACTCTAGTAGTGTCTATACTACTCTCAAGTCTTCTTAATACATCAAGGGGTAATGGTATACCAATCTAAAGTTAAGGAATTCTAGGGTTCACTAGATATTCTAAACTTAGTGGTGTGTCTATATTCTTGTTGTATTCTTAATAGGTGTGCTACTCTAATTATCATCTAACAACAGGAACTTCTATATTATAGGAGAAGGCTATACTTAAAGAACTATTAGGGAAGCACATGAATCAAGCATGATGCAATTGTTCAAATAGAACAGATAGGAGGAAGATGAATCATAGTCAATGTGGATGAGATCCTATACTCTAGTCCTAGGTGCAGGCTTGTTCGGTACAATAACGTAACCGAGACAATATGCTCTCGACCTGCATGGGCTATCACAAAAATATGTCATGCCCCAGTCCCAAAAATACGTAGGACTAGGACACGTAAGCATGCCAGCCGCATGGATATGGCAACTCTAATATATGGAAACCAAATTCACACGTACGCTGTAATATGAATATCAAATCCACAAGTGGTATAACTGTAATACAAGTTACAGGGTAAAATCTAAATCTCATCCACCAAAATCATATAGAAATAAATAAACAGTATCGATGAAACTAGATCTCAATAAGAAGTATCTAGGATGATAGTTGGATGAAAACAAATCCACTACCAACTCGAATAGGAAAGGTAAATACAATATAAGTACAACACAATCAAACCCAATATAAGTATACCAGCTATCGATCATGGCTCGAAGAGAAGACATCCACTAAGCATATACAACCATCCAATCTGTGCTCCTGCAAATACTCAAGAACAGATACACCTGGCAGCGGACCAGGTCCTCAGAGGGACGTAACAAGATACAAAAAATACGAGCCAACTTGAATACAGTAAACATGCATATAATTTGAAAATAAATAAGTACGCTGTACAAGACAATCTATATGAATACAAATGAGGACAACTTTTTGACGTATGGGCAAGGGTAGTCTACTCGATCCAAGCCTCACAACTCACACACCCGTCTAGAACATCAGAAATCGACATACCTCTGGGGTAGCGACCAGCGCGACACACGCCCGTAGTGCGAACTATATACTACGGTTTACCAGAGTGGTTAAAAGCCTATACGCCTAATGATTGTCCTCCCATGATACTAGGTGTCATGTGTGTGTCAACATATCTAATACATAGTAATGACTGGAGAAAAAATACACATGCAAGAACTATACAGAAATGAAATAAATAAAAAGAAATATAAATAGCATACAAAGTACTGTAAATAATTTGGCAAGGTATCTTGCCTGGGGTCCTGCTGCTGGTATGAATCAGAGTCCAAGTCACAGTCCAAATAGCCTATGTATTATAAATTTATCACGTCAAAAGATAATTTATTTTAATTTATTTAATTCTGGAATAATTACTCTAAAATCCTATTTTTATCTTATTATTCTGATTTTTATGTTAATTCCTAAATTTTGTCCAAAGAAACTGAATTTTATCAACTCGAGACTCATGGCACGCAAAACGAAGCGATCTGTTGACTGAAAAGTCAACCAACACAAACTCAATTTTCATGCATGATTTCCTGTAGATTCAGTGTCAAAAGCATGCTGGAATTTACGGCTCGTCCGAATTCAAATTCGTTTGGGAATTATGGCACATACAAATTTTGTATTGTGCACCGATGGTTAAATTCTAACCTAGAAGTTCTACAGAATTAACAGTATTTAAATACTTTGAATTAAATTTTGGGAAAAATATATGTCGATGATCTCGACATTAGCTTTTCGAAACTTTAAACGGTTCATGATTCTGATTCCGGGTTCTCCCGAAATTATGAAAACATCAAAATACATCTATTTTCAGACATGCTGTGTTCTACGAATTTTCCAGAATTTAATACTAATAATTTAGAAAAACAATTTATATAATCAGAAATCTAACCTCATTATCGTTCTAACAAAAAAATTAGGCCTCGTTTGGAGTCCGGAGCTATACGCAATGGCTTCTGGAAGATGAAGGAATCCTAGATGACAATTCTCCAAAAATTGGCTGAAGAAAAACCCTAGAAATTAATATCTAAACTATTATATATATATATATATATAGGAGAGAGAAAGTGCAGCCGTGGCTCACAGTGCACCATGTGGCAGCCATCCGTGCAGCCCCGTCCAGATCGAACGGTCGCAGTTCGATGCGGCTCGGCTCAGCTGAGTCCGAGTCGAACTCGGTCTCGGCTCGGCTCGAGGTCGGCTCGGCTCGGCTCGCACCCACTCAGCGGTCACTGACAGGCGGGCCCGGCACTGTTCACTGCTGGAGGCTGACAGGTGGGCCCCCTGTTTGCTGACTTGGCATAATTAATTACTTTTTGGGTTTTCTTTTTCAGAAATTAGTTTTAATTCAGTTTTTCATAATTAACTCGAAATAAATGCTAAAAATAATCAAAAAATTCCCAAAAAATTCTAGAAAATATATTTTATTATTTAGAACCTAAAATAAAATTTTGGGATATTTTTAATTAAGTTTGAATATAAAATAATTCTTTAAAGTCCTCAAAAATTAGTGTTACTAGTTTTTAATTAACTAAAAATTATAAAAAAGTCCCAATAATCTAAAATAGCCTAAAAAATAATTCTAAATAAATATTTATATAAGTAAATATACTAAAAAAATTATTTTCTAATTAACTAAGAGAATACTCTAAATAAATTCAACATCTACAATAAATATAATAATATAAAATATACACAAAATACCTATTTTGGGTGAGGGAGTTTACAGCATTTTCAGACCGAGTTGGAGAACATTGGTCTGTTTACAGCTATGAGTGCTACCAGTGTTGGGTTACCTCCTAACCCCAACCTGTTCCTGGCGCTGATGGAGCGATATATTTTGCTCACCGGGACTTTCGCCACTCCACTGGGGGAGTTGGGATTGGCCCTCCATGAGATGGCAGAGATCTCGAGACTGCCGACGGGGGATACTCCATATGAAGAGTATGTTCCCACGAACCGAGAGCTGGAGGATTCGGACTCTCGGGTAGTGGAGGTCTATCAGGAGCTGATGTGCCACTACCTCGCCTGAACCACTTTTTATGATGAGCCCTCAGATTTGGCTCACATCAGCAAATGGACGTCCTACCTCTTCTTTCACCGGTCCAGGACTGCTAAGCCGGAGAAGGTATTGGAGGGCAAGGATCTGCCTGTGAATCCTCTGAGCGTGCTTAATGCTCAGGTAGTCGACGATCTCATAGTGGATGCTGGGGCTCTGGACTTGATCCTCGACGAAGGGATCGGACAGTATCCTGTAGGCACTAAGGCCTACAGTTATTTGAGGCGCTGCCACAGGCCTCTGTCCAGGGAAGCTCAACTAGCTGACTTCCTCTCCATATGGCTGCGTCGAGTGGTGGTACCTGGCGTCGCATCTGCGGACCGCATTCACCGCAATACACTGTGGCCTGCAGTGTGTCTGGTGTTCGGGTCAAGACTGGGCTTGCTCCCTGCCATGGTGTGCCGCATTCAAGCTGGCCTGAGGGCCATGACTGACGGGCTGCTCGCTGATAAGACTCGGCGTGATAGCTTTTCCAGGATAGAATTACCATACCTGTATGTGATGGGATGGTTAATTCTTCATAACCCCATGGTTATGTTTCCCGGCTCCGGTAGTAGTTCGGGGACTAGTTTCCTGTTGAACTATCAGAAGTCCTCATGGAATGTGACCACGGTTCTAGACTATCGGCGGGCGCTGGGCCTCAGTCACAGCTGGAAGATCTTCTGTACTGTCCCCTCCGTATATCGTAATTAATCGGGAATTAGGCTTGAAGATTCCGGAAGATAGAAGACCAATCTTTCTCCTGAAGCTTTTAATTGGTTGGTCTGCATTAGACCTTCCCATCTACTGTACATGAGTGAAGACCATTGCTTCTTGGAGCCCTACCTGCCTAGTCGGTTTGCTAGGCAGTTTGGGTATGATCAGTTGTACGTGGGCAACGCCGTCACCAGCTTCCGGTCCAGGGGTGGACTCATTGATGGAGCGAGAGGATGGCAATATTTTCTCATGGGTTACACTGGAGCAATTTTTACCGTGTCGGTCATTACACTCTCCATGGAGCTGCGCATCCAGCACTCGTATGCCCAGTTCTATGTGGCAACGAACACCTACCATCACGATTTTGACATGCATGGAAGTTTTAGGGTGCCCTCCTCCAAGTCTGGGGGAAGAGTCGAAGTCCCCTCGGTCTCTTCCGACGAGGGTGAGGAGTTTGTCAAACCAGATGAGCCTCTGATGGCGGTATCGAGGGGTGACGTTCCTCTGCCTGCAGGCCCTTTGGTAATTTTTGGGAAGCGAAGGAACCCTACTCCGAAGGAGACTTCCCCTCGTAAGAGGAAAAAGAAGATGATTAATCGTCCTCTCCGGATCCTTGGTGTTGAGGCTCCTGGAAGTGAGCTTGCATCTCCCCATGTTGGGGATGATTCTTTGATTGGGGGTTCCTTGCCTTTTAGAGAGGGACCCTCTAATATTCTGGCTGGTGGTGCCAGAGAATCTCTGCTGGAGGCTGCCGTCGCTGCTACTGCTTCAGGTAGTAGAACGAGGTCGCCTTCGGGGCTGAGAATACCTTTATGTGGCTTGGCATCGGGAGAGACTCCTGCCGTGTCTGCTAGTGCATCTGGCAAGATTCCAGCTGATGAGCTTCGGTCAGAATTTGACGAGGACCTGGAAGAGCATTCACCAGTGCTCCTTAGAGCACCCCCTTCTCCAGGTATAATAGCTTGCCTAGCATTATTAAGGAATGATTTAGCTGTACAGGCTGTAGATGTGACATATATGTCATCTGCCATGGGTAAATATCGTCTTCACGCCTCTTCTTTTAGGAAAGTTAACATTATGCTGATATTAACTTCCTTTTGTCCTCTTTTCAGGGGAAGACCTCTTCGGGAAGGGCAGTGTAGATGCGCCCTTTGGCTCTGGCGGCGACACGGATGTGGCTGATTTTGAAGAGAAAGTATCTTCAGGTGCCGGCTCGCCTGTCAACGAGGTTCCGATACCTCAAGAGGAGGACGAGCCTGTCATTACGACAATGCCTCCTTTGAGTATGCTGGTATCTTCGTCCGGTTATCTTCTTTCGTCGCACCACCTGTTGAGGCAACGGCCGTGGCAACATCGTTTACAGTTGTTCTCGGAGGGAGATTCGCCAATGTCGAGGCCACCCCCAGTGTCCAACCGGATCTAGCTGTGCTGATCGGGCAGTACACTGATATCTTCTACACCACTTTAAAAATATTAATATCAAGGGTGTTGGCAAAGAATCTGAGCTTTGCATCGCTGAAGAGGTCCTCCCAGTCGGCGATAATGTCGATCCGAGAATTCGACGACACTGGGCTAGCTGACACACTGGAGGAGATAGTTAATGGTTTGGAGCAACCCATTAACGAATATTTGCAGCTAGCTCAGGGCAATGTTGAAGATCTGGTCCAGGCTCGATACGACTCCATGACTATGTGGCTTACCAAACAAATGACAGGCGTAAATAAATCCATCCAAACACACCAACAGGAGATGGATGAAGGAAAAGTCGTCCTGGAGGAGACCATTGCTCTTCGAACGAAGTGCCAGGCCGAGCATGAAGGGAATGTAGCGAGGGTCCTCAGGCTGGAAACGAAACTCACTCAGGCAAAAGAGTGGGCTTCTCAGTCGTTGGAAGCTCTAGCTGTGGTGGATAGCCGATTGGGCGTAGCACAACAGAACTTGGCACGTGCAGATGTCGCTCGCGCTGGTTTTCTTCGGGCTAGAGCCGAACTGTCCCTTATGAGCAATGACGAGGCATGACTGGAGCGGGCTCGCCATGATGTCTTGGATTCCAGGACTGAGAGGATGGCCGCATTGGCGCAGCAGCTTCGCGACCTGACCGCTCTCCCTAAATGATATACTTTTGCTTTTGCTTTTCAATGTACTTCTGATCCTTTTTGGGAATAATAAAGAGGCTTTCATCTGACTTTGTGGACCCATCATTTCGGAATATAAATGACAGGTTTGGGGTGACAGTGATATCAGAGGTAATATGGATGTGATATACTCTCGGTAAGTTTTAGCAGGATACATCTATTCAGAGGTTATATAGACATCATAGAATATGATCCCACTAGTTTCGCTTTGGAAGTAGTTTTGTCAGAATGAGGTTTTCGCCATATTCCACTTGAGCAGAGGAGGTTAAGCATAGTACCTTTTCAGGAATTTGCCATTGATAGGAGCCATTAGTATGTCTCCATTAGGCTGGACTAACCTGTAAGCGCCATTTGAGAACGTCGTCTCGATCACATAAGGGCCTTCCCATTTGGGCTGGAATTTACCCTTACTTCTGTGAGTAAGAATCATCGGCCTTCTTACAACTAAGACTAGCTCGCCGACTTTGAACACCCTTACCTTCACTTTTTGATTAAAAGCCTTGGAAATGCGTGCTTGGTAGAGCGCGATGCGCTGTTGAGCTTGGAGGCATTTCTCGTATAATCTTTCTAGCTCTTGAAGCCTTAACAGGTCATTCTTTTCTTGAGTCAGCTCATTAGCCACGGCTATCCTGAGTGACGGAATTTAGATCTCGATAGGGAGAACTGCTTCGCTCTCGTAGACTAATGAGAATGGGGTGCAACCTATTAGTGCCCGTACCGTTGTACGGTATGCCTAGAGACATTCTCCCAGTTTCTCATTCCAATCCCTTTTGTTCGAAGAGACGAACTTCTTCAAGAGTTTGATAATGGTTTTGTTGAAAGCTTCCGCCAAACCATTAGCAGCAGGATTATATGCCGTAGAGGCGACATTCTGTATCCGATTTTTATAGCAAAATCGATAAAACGCTTGGCTGATGAACTGCGGTCCATTGTCATGGATTATCCATCGGGGTATCCTAAAGCGATAAATGACATGATGCTTGATGAAGCTGATCATATTAGATGCCTTCACCTCAGCAAGAGGGATTGCTTCCGCCCATTGGGAGAAATAATCCGTGATGGCCAGTATAAACTGGTGACCTCTGGAAGAAGACGGGTGAATAGGACCAATGATATCCATACCCCATGCTTCGAAAGGCCAGGACGCAACCGTAGGATATAGATGTTCGGGAGGTTGATGAATAAAGTCTGCATGGACCTGACAGGCTCTGCATTATCTTGCATACTTTATTGCGTCTGTGATCATAGTAGGCCAGTAATAACCCATTCTCCTGATGCGATCCTGTAGCTTAGGACCGGGTTGATGCGCTCCGCATACGCCGTCGTGGGCTTCACGGATAATCCGCTGTGCTTTATCACCAGAGAGACATCATAATAATAGTCCGTCATAAGACTGGCGATATAGACATTGTGACGATGCGTCAAAATAGAAGCGTAATGATCGTCGTTTGACGGATACCGCTTCTTTAGGTTCCTCTGGCAAGATTCCGTATGCTACGAAATCTATGAAAGGACTTCTCTAGTCTCTCCTGGGAGGATCTGTGTTCACAGCGTGGCTGCATTCGATGTAAAAGTTGTTTTTCACACAGAATAAGTCTCTGTGAAGAAGGATTACCGAATTCTGCCTTCTTATAGGGGTAGCTAAATCTGCTGCTAGACTGGCTAGGGCATCAGCTTCCAGATTCTTAGATCGAGGTACATGCTTTAGGAAGAAACCTTTGAATGTCATGGCTATCTCGACCGTTGCTCTGTGATAGGAGATGAGGTCTGGATTCCGGACTTCATATATTCCTCTGACTTGATTGACGATCCGCAGAGAATCATCGAAAGCTTCCAGAGATTCGACGCCCAATTCTTTAGTGACTTGGAGGCCGATTAGTAGAGCGTTGTACTCTGCCACGTTGTTGGAACAGGGCTCGCTAAGGGAATATGCTCGGTAGATGACGAGCTTATCAGGAGTAACCAGGACAATTCCTACTCCCGAGACCACGTTTCCCCTGGGACCAGTTATGGATGCGCCATCGAAGAATAGTTGCCATGCATCACTCTCCATTGCGGAATTACATTCTGCAACTTCGTCGGGAATGTCCTCGTACAGCTTAGAGGCCTCCAGGATTGGATGAGCAGCTAGGAAGTCAGCCAGTGCTTGGCCCTTGACAGATTTCTGGGGGACGTATACCATGTTATACGGTGTTAATAACATCGCCCAAGTCGCGAGTCGGGAATTAAGAACACTTGGCTTGTTCATCATTACCCGAAGAGGATTGATCCTGGAGATGATGTGAATGGTTTGGCCTGTGACATAGTATCGCGTCTTCTGGATAGCGAATATCAGAGCCAAGCATTCTTTTTCAACTAGATTGTACCGGTGTTCGGCTCCGACCATCATCCTGCTAAGGTAGTAGATAGCCTGCTCGTGACCTATCTCGTTCTTTTGTGCGAGAAGAGCTCCTAGAGAATGATCCATCGCTCGAACATACAGCACGAATGGTCTTCCTATGACAGGAGACACCAGAACTGGCGGACTAGTGAGGTAGCGCTTGATATCACCGAACGCTTGTTGACAGGCTTCGTCCCATACGAAGGATACACCTTTCTTCATGAGACGATAAAAGGGCTGACATCTCCCCGAGAGGTTGGATATGAATCTCCGGATATAAGCTAGATGACCTTGAAATCCCCTGAGTTCCCTCAGATTGTGGGACGGTCGCATTTCTAAGATGGCCTTGACTTTATCAGGGTCCACTTGAATGCCTTTGGCGGTTATGACAAATCCCAAAAATTTGCCACTAGATACCCCCAGAAAGGACTTTGTAGGATTCATTTTGAGTTGATATTGGCGCATCAAGTCAAACACTGTCTTCAAGTCTTGGATGTGATTATCCTTGAGGCGACTCTTGACAGCTACATCGTCCACGTAACACTCCACTGTCTTGCGTAAATGCTCATGGAATATGTTACTCATAGCCCGTTGGTATGTAGCCCCGACATTCTTCAACCCGAAGGGCATGACCGTATAGCAATATACCCCCAGTGGTGTTCAGAAGGCAGTGTGCTTCTCGTCTTCAGGATGCATCTTGATTTGATTGTATCCTGAAAATCCGTCCATGAAAGACATACGTTCAAAACTGCTTGTATTGTCAATCATGACGTCTGTGATGGAAAGAGGAAACTCATTCTTGGGGCAGGCTGCGTTTAGATCTCAAAAATTGATGTAGACTCGTACTTTCTCATTTTTCTTCATGACCGGGACAACATTGGCGACCCAGTCGGGATATTGTTCTTCACGGATAAAGCCGCAGGCTATTAACTTCTTAACTTCAGCTTCAATGGCGTCCATCATATCCGGGCGGAACCGACGTTGGTGCTTCTTCACAGGTTTCGAATCGGGCAATATATTGAGTTTATGAGTAGCGACCTTTGGATCAAGGCCTGGCATGTCCTCATAATTCCATACAAAGACGTCGATATATTCTTTTATCAGCTAGATAACTTCTTCTCTTTCTGTTTCGGAAAGATTGTTACTGATAAATATCGGCTTTGGCGAAAGCTCATCCCCAACGTCAATATGGATAACTTTATCTTCAGTTAGAGGTTCTCTCTGCTCGAAGCAGAACTCCCATTGTGTATCTATTTGCTGAGCCCAAGCGTCATTCTCAAACAGTTTGGATTCTTGTTCGTTTGATTCAAAGGAATCCGTCACTACCATATTTACTGATAATGTTCGCTCGAGAGTATGAGATGAGTCGGATGGCGCTGAGCCATTTTGAGAGGAGGAAAAGATATCCTCGTTTGACTCAGGAGTTTCGAGGGAGGTGGTATACCCTAACCCAAAATGAGTTCGCTGATAGTAGGGATCGCCGTACAGCGGCATTCGTCTACCTTTCCCGTAGTTGAGACCCGGTTCTAGCTTCAAGTTATAACCCATATTTTGTATGATCTTCCGAGCTTGCGGGCTTTATCTGTGAACCTGCATTTTACCGGCATCGTCGTCGAAAGAATCCTCTCGCACAGTCGGTTTATTGCGCATGCGGCCGAAGACTATTGGATGCTGACTGCTGCAAGTAGGTGGGACAATAAAGATAAAATCTTCATGCAGTCCATATGTCATGGTGATATTAGATGATGACGCCACTTTCCATATATACGGATGATAGGAATATATAGCTTCCAAGAATTTTTGCGCTATAGGTTCTATATCATCGCAGGAGAAAGATTCCTGATTTGGAATTTGGGCATCAATATACTGGAAAAGATGATGTTTATTATCATATGAAACTCTGTTCCCAGTGGCATTTACATCACTCAGCTGCCTGTTGCGCCGGAGGTTGATGACCAAGGGTGGAGGCTTCTGGTTCAGAGTGATCACTAGAGGATCACCCCTTTTTCCTGACCTGGTCTCGTTCAGGTGGGTCGTCGTAGGCTCTATGGCTTTTGGACGAGTAGTCCGTCCTTTCACCTTGATTGCCAGATGTTGCTTGGCAGAGGGTTGCTCTGGCTCCCGGTGGGATTCCTTCTCTGCTTCGGCTGACACCTCTTTCGTGCAGTGTTGAGAGTACAATACGGTATCAGAGTAATAGGATTCTACTCCTTTGAACGGGTTCAGGTCAGCAATCTCCATTTGTACTGTTCCTCGGGTGTCTACATATCTGAATCATTGGTGTAGAGTTGAGGGAACGATGCTGTGGTCGTGGATCCAAGGTCTACCCAGCAAAATGTTGTAGGACACCTCTGAATTGATGACGTAATATATAGCCACAGATCTGAGGTTGCCAATCTAGATCCTCAGGCGAATCTTCCCCAACGGCTTACTTCTTCCAGCGTTTAACCCACGATCGTAGTGGTGGTATAAGCCAATTCGCTGGTAGGAATCCTCAGCGGTCTGAGCAGACTATGAGGAATGATGCTGATCGACAATCCCGGATCTATGTGTATCCGGTCGACCTCCATAAAACTGATGTACCCAGTGTAATAGAGGGGTCTGTCATGTCTGTTATGTTTCAACAGCATGTCGTCTTGAGTGAAAGTGATGTTTGGGATCACCTCCATCACACCGTGGCATTGAGGACACGCCATAGGTTCTTTGGTAGACCTATTATTCGCTGCGCACGAGAGTGCAAATAATAGGTTCGGGACAAGCCCTGCCAGAGGTAATATAGATATGGCAGTCTTTGTGGACCTAACACCACTGGCTTACTTAGAGTTAAGTACAGGCGCTAAGTTGAGATGACAACCGATGTGATAATCGATAGCCAAAAACTCGGAGAGTTCATTCAGAGGTAATATGAACATGACAAACTTCTGGGATGCAATTCCATCGGGGATGGAGGTGCACATCTGCTCAGAGGTAATATGGACATGGCAGTCTTTGTGGACTTAACACCACTGGCGTACTTAGAGTTAAGTACAAGCGATAAGTTGAGATGACAACCGATGTGATAATCGATAGCCAAAAACTCGGAGAGTTTGTTCAGAGGTAATATGAACATGACAAACTTCTGGGATGCAATTCCATCAGGGATGGGGGTACATATCTGCTCAGAGGTAATATGGATATGGCAGTCTTTGTGGACCTAACACCACTGGCGTACTTAGAGTTAAGTACGGGCGCTAAGTTAAGATGACAACTGATGTGATAATCGATAGCCAAAAACTCGAAGAGTTTGTTCAGAGGTAATATGAACATGACAAACTTCTGGGATGCAATTCCATCAGGGATGGAGGTACATATCTGCTCAGAGGTAATATGGACATGGCAGTCTTTGTGGACCTAATACCACTGGCATAGTTAGAGTTAAGTACGGGTGCTAAATTAAGATGACAACCGATGTGATAATCGATAGCCAAAAACTTGGAGAGTTTGTTCAGAGGTAATATGAACATGATAAACTTCTGGGATACAATTCCATTAGGGATGGAGGTACATATCTGCTCAGAGATAATATGGATATGACAGTCTTTGTGGACCTAACACCACTGGCGTACTTAGAGTTAAGTACGGGCGCTAAGTTGAGATGACAACCGATGTGATAATCGATAGCCAAAACCAAGAAGGTTAGTTCAGAGGTAATATGAACATGACAAACTTCTGGTTTGAGAAATGAAATGCTTGGATGATGAACATAAGCTTATGTCTGGACAATTCACTGTGGAGTATTTTTCTTGAGTGAGGATAGTCCTGAAGAATCTACTGGAGAAACTTTTTAGGGACTCTTCCTCAAGTACATTTTTGAAAAAAAAATGAAAATCCAATTGGTAAGGACCGTCCCCTTGTTTACAGATTCAAATTGATGACCTTGGCCTCGATCAACTCCTGAATTTTTTTTTTAGCACATAGCATACCCTTGTGGGGTGATGAGTGTACCGATGGAAGAGAAAATAATCTGGGCCATCCACTTTGCCAGCCCTCTCAGGATGTCTGATGTTGGGTAGCTGAAGCTTGCGCTCTTTTATCAACATATCGAAGATTTCAATGATGTCGTCTTCATTGAAGGAGAAAGTCCCTTTTGGTCTTCGGGTTCCTGATGTCTGAATTTTATGATCTTGCGGGAAGATCGTCGTCGTTGCATCATCTTCGGATCTTGAGGGAATTCTACCCCCAGCTTGGGATGCTGCCCTATTTTGCCGAGGTAGGCTACCCCCCGACATGTTATGGCATCTGTCCATAGAAGCTGATTTAGAAGGAGCTGCCTCTGGTTGTACAGGACTAGACCTTAAAGATTTGGGTTTCACAAGAGATGTAGTATACCCCAACCCAAAACGAGCTTGTTGATGGTAAGAATTACCATACAGCGGTGTTCGTCTGCCCTTTCCATTGTTGAGGCCTAGTTTCAGCTTCAAATCATAACCCATATTTTGTATAATTTTTAACGCTTGTGGGCTATATTTGTGGATTTGTATTCTGCCAGTTTCAGACTTGCGAAATTCTTCCTGCATGATCGGGCTGCTTCGCATGCGACCGAAGACTATTGGATGTTGGTCATCGCGAGTTAGAGGAATAATAAAGATGAAATCTTCACGTAGTCCACCTGTCATGACGACATTAGATGTTGAAGCATCCTCCCACAAGATCTCCCTGCGTTTGACCGTTAGGGGAACTGAAGCCTGTTTATGACCCTCGTCTTCGTGTTTCTGGCTCTGATAATTGTGCAGGTCAGGAGGAGTTGCAGAAGAAGAAGATTTGTTCTTTCTGTTCTCATTAGTGGGCATGCAGATGTTGGGAACCACAGTTTTACTTGTGACACCTGTATACAACAGGTTGGCCATCTAGGTGGCGGACAATCCCCGAGGAGGGTGTCTTTCCATAAATTGAGCTTTCTTTACGCTGAGTGGCTTCTCATGGCGTAATTTGGGGCTCTGCTCTGGTTGGCGTAAAGCTGCGGATGTCCTCAGTCGGCCATCAACATCTTGCATAATTCGGAGGGTAGGCATACTGTTCCCTTGCTGGCGTGAAGGTCGTGAAGTTGAGTAGTCCGCCGCATGCTCTCCCTTGCATAGATTGCAGGGATCATCTATTTTTCCCCGAAAGATAGATGCATTTTTATACGTGGAGCGCGTTTGTGATTCCTGATTTGGCGCTGAGGCATTATCAAAAATTTTGTCTATTCCGCCAGGGACGGAAGACTGAAATTTATGCGCAGAGCGCGGTTTAGGCTCCTGGACTAACGCTGAGGCATTGTTAGAAGTTTCGTCTATTCCGCTAGGGACGGGAGACTGAATTTTATGCGCAAAGTGCGGATTATACTTTTGGGTTAGCGCTGAGGCTTTGCCAGAAGTTTTGTCGGTCCTGCTAGAGACAAGCGACTGAATTTTATGCGCAAGGTACGGATTATACTTCTGGGTTAGCGCTGAGGCTTTACCAAAAGTTTTTTCGGTCCTTTCAGAGACAGGCGACTGAATTTTACGCACAAGGCACGGAGGGAGCAAAGATACAACCTCATTGGTCGGAAAGATCGGCGCGGAGTCCACAGGAATGGCAGAGGATGTCTTGGGCATCCAGACCTTGCGCAGCTTCTTGTTGCTTTGAACGGAGAGGGAGTGAGAGCTACCCCCTGGTTGAAGCATGTCTTCGTAGGCCGACTGGTCGAACTGGACGACCAGTATCTTCTTCACGGATCCCACGGATACCGTATCGTGTTGAGAAATAGCTTCCTCATCAGAAGAGAAAGATGTTCCCAGCAGAGTCGCCATCTTGTTTAGGATAATAAACGAGAAAAGATTTGATGAACGCGGAAAATGAGGTCTTGTGCGAAGACCCGCCCTTCTTTTATGTTTATAAACAAGATTGTACAAATTTGATCCTACACGAGGATGACTAAGTACAATTTATTTAATCTGGGTGAATATTGCTATAGGTGTCTGATCTGTAGTCGACCACTTTAGCCCTTGGACCACACGATGTTGAAGAAGTGCCGTGGAAGACAGGTAGCAGCTTCGAGGGTTGCTAAAGAGGGTGGATGCCCGATGCCAAAGTCGTCGATCCCTTCTCTTTGCCTGAGCTCTGGATTCTCCTCTCTCTCTCTCTCTCCTCTTTTTTCTCCAATTTGTCGACCTTGTTCCTCATTGATAGAGGTCTCTATTTATAGAGTTTTAGTGACAATGACCATACAGTCGGCGTAGAAACTGAGTAGTGGAAAGTACAGCACCCTTTTATACGACGGTTTAAAATAACCAATGCATGCGTATAAATGACCTTTTGAGTGAGCATATGACGCGCATCCAACTAAGGGACAGAACGCGTATATCTGCTACGAAGATCATGGCGTAGAAGCCACGTAGGTAGTTATCCCTTGTGTAGAAGAGGTTAGCGTAGAAGTCAAATGACTGTCACCATGGCATAGAAGCCGAGTAGGCATAGAAGCCGAGCAGGCATAGAAGCCGAGTGGTCATAGAGGCCGAGGAGGCGTAGAAGCCGAGTGGGCATAGAAGCCGAGCAGGTATAGAAGCCGAGACGATGTGAACGTTTTTTAGCCGGAATTACGGCTCTTGGAGATATAATCAAATCTCTTGCATTAAATGCAGAGATCTGCCCCCATCCTGTGCATTAAATGCAGAGGCCTGTCTTTAAGATTTGCCATCATTCTGCTCATTAAATACAGATACGCGCCTCGAATCCTGTACGAAGAGTGACTACTGATGTGGCGGTCTGTTTGCCTCCTGCGGAGCGTAAGAAGCTCACGTCTGCCTGTGTAAAGCTGGACAACGTATTCCCTTATATGCGTAAGAGTAGTTTACGCAAAGGGGATGCCACTAAACGACGGTTCGGTAACATTTAATCAAATCTCCTGTATTAAATGCGGAGATCCGCCATTATCCTGCTCATTAAATGAGGAGGCGTGGTTTGAAGGTCTGCTACCCTTCTGTGCCTCAAGTGCAGAGACGTGCCTTAGGCATCTATCAGTATTCGGCACTTCAAATGCAGAGACGTGCCTCGAGAAACTCTCACCGCTCTGTGCATTAAATCCAGAGACGTGCCTCGAGCCCTGTATGAAGTACAGCTTTTGATGTGGCAGGCTGTTTGTCTTCCGCGAAGCGTAAACAGCTCACATCTGCCTGTCTAAAATAAGGTGGCGTATTCCTTCGTATGTGAAAAAGTGGTTTACGCAAAGGAAATGGAAGTAAATGACAGCCTGGGTTGCAGTGCCGCGCCATCATGATACCCGTCGCTTGGGTTGTCGTGCAGTACTCTTTGTCAGGAGTCCAGACGTCAGGTTCATTGCATGATCTGATAGGTTCATTTTGAAGAATACAAAGCATTCCTTGTACACTTCAATGTTGCATTAAAAGCGGATGAGTTTTACGCCATATAGGCGATGAAGCACCCTATTTACGCTGAAGCAACCTGGACATATTGCTCTACGTGGATGGTCCTTGAGCTTATATTTTACGCTGTGCTCAGCGGAGAAGCTCTGTTGCAAGTTGATGGCTCTGAGGTTATCTTTTTACGCTGCCCTGTACGAACGTGTTGCGTATAGCTATTCGTGTATTTTTCATGCTTCTACAACGCACATTGGGCAACGGGCTGATTCTGTCTCTGTGGCTACTGCTGCTGGATGTGTCCTCGAACTGGTGCCTGATGCTGCTGCTGGTACGGCCTTTGTTGTTGTTGAAAGTATGAGCGCTTGGCCAGTCTTGTGTTACCACTTGTTCCTCAAGAAGTGTCGTGTCCTCTCTTGGGCCTGAGGTCCAAGTCATCTTCAGCAATCTGGGCATCCATCAGAATACCCTCAAATATAGCAGTACGTCGTCCCGAAGTACGAGACTTGATCTCTCTATTCAATCCCTTCCTGAATTTTTGTGCTCTGTCTCCTGGGTCTCGAATCATCGATGGTGTAAGTCGACTCAAATGGCAAAACTCCGTGGCATATTCGTCAACTAACATGCTCCCTTGGACTAAGTCATGGAACTAACTTTCCAATGCTCCCAAAGCTACGTCAGGAAAGAACTTCTCCTTGAAGAGATCCTTGAAGGCCTCCCAAGTAAGTCCTTCATCAGTGAGTCTCGGCTCTGTACGATACCACGTCAGTACGATATCAAACATCTGACTGCCAGCGGCCTCAATCTGAAGAATCTCCGAAATCTGCGCCAAATACAAGTTCCTCTCTATATCCTCTAGTCATTCGTCAGCGTAGAGTATCCCCTCTGTGCCTTTAAACTCTTGAGGCATCATCCTCTTAAAGTCCACTATAGTACCCGGCCTCTGGTTTTGCTGGCCAGGATGCTGCTGTTGTCGTGCTACTCTCTCCATAGCCTAGAGAACCACCTGATGAGCATTCTCCATGCTTTCTCTCATTAGCTCTGTTTGTGCCTGGTGCACCTCTGCTTGCACCTCTGAGCCTCAGCGTATTCTGCTGTCACTCTCTGGGCTTCTAATATGCCTTGGATCAGTGTGAACATCTGTGCCCCGTCAGTGGGCATACCTTCGGGAATCGGAGTCGGTGGTGGTGGAAGGTTTTCCGTCACAGCTGGGGCAATCCTCTGAACAGGTGAAGAAGGAATCCCAACAACTGTAGATACTCCGACATGAATAGGAGATATAGGAGGAACTCCAAATGTCTGTTCGTCAGGTCGAGAGGTGGCAGACCTCTCTGAAGCTGCTGATCCCATTCTCAAAGACCTAGTCTTCGGCGGCATCCTGAAGATAGATTAAAAAGAATCAATTAAGGTAATAGATACGATATCATCAAGGAAGGACAATAAAATTCTAAAGGAAGCAGTCATTCAGAATAGCATTTGTAAGGATCAGAATTCCTAGTTGTGATTGAGCATACTCTCATCCTAAATCCTATTTCCTATATCCTATCGCAGGCTCACAGTAGTACAACTAAGTTATCGCTCTACCACGATATCGCACAACTTGTGAATCTTGACCTGCATAGGCCACCACTAAAAATGTGTCATGACCCGCACCCAAAATTTAGGCATGAGTCGGGGGTACGTCCAGCCTATGCTGCAGCATCGACGGTAGAACGCTGTCTAGGTCTCAATAATATACTAAATATAACTCACAACCTGTCAATGACATCAACTCCATAAGGAGTACAATAAAATAATATCTCTCAACATCTCATAATATATACTCAATCATAATAGCTATAAGAATAAGTGGCACGATAAAAGATAAGAAAGACTGATATAGTCAAACACAATATCTCAAAATAGAGATAAACTGCAGTCTAGCTGTCCAACATAAAAATCTCCACAAGTCTCAATTTATACTTAACATAAGTCTCAACATAAACTCAAAATAAACCTCAAAATAAGTCTTAAATGCATAAGATAAATGTTGTCTAAACAGCTGCAGTTAGTGTCTTCTCTAATGGAATAGACTCCTCTAATATCTCTGGTATGTAATATGCATCTATACCCGGTCCATAGTGTGTGGGACAGAAGTCCTCAAGATCCTCTGGAAAAATATCCAGTCAGAATTAGAGCGAAGTACAAGCACTAACAGCAGTTCTATGTATATTGACAAAAACTATAATACAGTATAAAGAAATATAAATACTAGAGATAATGAAATACTGGAAATATAAATACTAGAGCATATGTCATCATCAATGGTTTACTAGCAATGAACAGAAATACAAGTGCATGCTAGAATAATGAACTGGAATATAAGTGAATGCTAGAGCAATAACTAGAACAGAGGGAAATACTAGATCAATAAACTAGAGATACATGTATAGACTATCTAGCTAAGTGTGTGAAACATCTGTATATCATGTGATCGGCTTGGGACTAATCAGGCTTGTTATATATGATTAGCTATGATTCATGTAAGGTCAGGCTAACCATCCGGATAGCTATGATGCAAGAAATAGTCAGGCTAAAAACATATAACAGGCTATGAGGTATGTAATGGTTAGGCTGCACCGACATGAGGTGTGGGTGAGCTACGATGTATGTAGAGTTGGATATGATCAGATAAGCTACTAATATCTCCCTGTCCCCAGCTAGCACGATGGATCCCAATCACGACTCCTCGTGATCAGTCTCGATGATGCCAACTCGTGTATACATAGTATCAGAATCATGTACGCTATACAACTAGAATTATAGAGATAATCAACATAATAAAAACTGTCAGAGAATGTACTCGCCTGTGGTCCTCTGCTGGAAATACCAATGTCCTATTGCCAATGTCTTGTCTGAATAATCCAACAACCCTATAGACATTATTTAATGACAATACAGAATCAGTCGATACACTAACATACACACAATCGATAATACACAATAAACTCAGAGACTACGCTAGGGGTGACACTTGTCATCTAACAGGGTCAAGTGTACATCTAGCTACACGGGTGTCACATCTGCAATTGCTGTATATTTAGGCAGTCAATCACCAACACAGATCTTGCCAGTACGTTAGTGTACATAAGGCAGACAAGTCACAATCACAGGGTCACATGGTCAAAGTAAATACGAAATATCCGTAATTAACACTAGGGTCTCAAGGTACATATACAAATATATTCATACTAGTATTAGTATTTAATTATTTATATATACATCTATATATTTATATATATCAACCAATATTATGTGCATACCAATTGGAATATTATACACATACACGTACATATACGCATACAAGTTTGGGTTATTGCAGGGTCTTTTGAAATCACCATCTAATGAACTTGTCATAGAGCAATACGCTAGATCCTAACATCATTCATACGTATATACGTACACAAATATGAAAGTAACAACTCGAACCTGTGTGCGCGTGAATGAGGGGGTGTTCGAGTCAAGGTGGCCTGTCGGGTTGTCGATGGCAGTGTTCAGTCATCGAGGGATTCAGTCGTGGAGGGGAGGTGCTTCTGTTCCATAGGTAGATTCGAGGAAAGTGGCTCAGGTGATCAGTTTCCAGGCGATGGCGGGGTTGTGCTGTCGAGGAGGAGGAAGGAAGTTCAGCGTCGAGGGGATGATGGCAGGCGGAGCAGCGAGGGAGGTCGGCTGCTGTCGTTCAGTCGATGGCGGAAGGTGGCATCGGGATTTAGTCGATCGGGACTACAAGTATGGAGGAAAGGGGTGGTGGTGCTAGCGGTTCAGGCGGATTGGGGTGGCCGGACTCGGCTGCTCCGGTCGGGCTACCTACGAGGATGGCGAGGCAGGCGTTCAGTCGATGAGGGATGCCCACGGGTTATTGTCGGCTTCAGGCGGGTCGGGTGGACTGGACAGGTGATGGTGGTTCGGTCGTGATAGAGGTGGTGAACGGTTGAGGTGGGTTAGGTGGACTGAAGGATGAAGAAGATGAATAAGAAATATATATATATATATGTAGAAATAGGGTTGGGTATTGACCTAGGTAGTTGGGCCGGTCAACACTCCTTGGAAAGGGGCCTTGGCTTTAACATATAGATATTTGGAGGGCTAGGATTACATTGTTTCAAAATGGAGGGCTAAGATTTAATGAGGGTTGATGTTGAGTGTTACACACTCCAAAAATTATGGAGAAAATTCACATAAAGGAAAATGGGGTTTCTTCATGTGTTGGTCCAATGGGGTGTGGTCACCTCAATGCACTTTTGCATAAAAGTGCCCAACAATTAAAAAATTGCACAAAGTGGGGTCTTGGACTAATTTAATTAAAATTAATATAATTGGTGTTCTAAAATTAATTAGAAGTACATGGGGTTAAAATTAGGCGGGACACAAGTGTCATGAACGAAGAAGACTCAAAATATAATATTATCCTAATTTGGGTTGCACAAAAAGGGGTCGAGATTATGTCTCCAATTTCGATTGGAACGCACAAAGATGTAAAGTTGGTTTTATATAGAATTAGATATAATCGTTTGCGACGAATGTTGTGCGACTAAAATGAAGCACAAGAAGGCATAGTTGTGAGTTACACAAGGATCAAAATAGAAGACTGGCACATCTAGGACAAGGGTGTAAAATTTGTTGGAAGACAAGAGATAGTGTAGTGCTCAAATTATCGAAACAACGATAAGGTACAACAATCAAATAAAATCACAGTAAATAAATATAAATAAATATCATGCAATATTAACACATTAAATTAATTAAATGAAAAGACAAAAATATCTTTATTCTGAAATATGGTAGTGACATCCTGATCAATGCAGCAGCCAATCACGATCCTACTATCCTTGGCGACTAACTGAAGATGAGTACAACTTTATTTTATCGATAATCATAACCTTGGTTAGCATATCTGTTGGATTCATACTTCCCTGAATCTTCTCAAGTGTTAAAACCCCATATTCTAACAGAGATCTGATGAAGTGATAACAAAGTCCAATATGCTTGGTCCTGGAATAAAATGAAGAGTTCTTTGCAATATGTATTGTACTTTGGCTGTCACTGTGTAAGACATTCTTCTCACATTCAAATCCCAATTCAGCTAACATCCTTGAAGCCAAATCAGCTCCTTACTGGCTTCTGTATCTGCAACATACTCTGCTTCCGTAGTTGATAAAGAAACAATCTTTTGCAACTGCGACATCCAGATAACTGCTGTAGAGCCTACTGTAAACACATAACCAATAGTGCTCCTTTGTTTATCGACTTCACCTGCAAAATTAGCATCTACGTACTCCTGCACCTTTAGTTCTCCTTTACCAAAGTTTAAGCACTTATTCGTAGTGCCTTGTAGATACCTCAAGATCTACTTTACAGCTTCCTAATGGACCTTTTCCGGATTTGACAGGAATCTGCTAACGACTCCCACTCTTTGATAATGTCTGGTCTCATACAAATCATAGCATACATCAAACTTCCAATGGCTGAGGCATAAGGAACCTTTGCCATTAGATCTCTCTCTTCCTCCGTCAGAGGTGACTGATCCTTGGATAGCCAAAATTGACTAGCCAATGGTGTGCTGACGGGTTTGGTGTTTCTTATATTGAATCTTTCTAAGACATGACTGATGTACAGTGACTGAGATAATTGCAAAATCCTCTTTTGCTTATCTCGATTGATTTGCATCCTAAGAATCTTCTTATCTGGACCCAAATCTTTTATGTCAAACCCCTTTAACAATCGTTGTTTCAATATTTTGATCTCATTCATATCTGAACATCTACTAACATATCATCAACATAATATAGCAAAATGATATAACTCGAATCATACCTCTTGACATAGCAGCACTGATCAGCATTGCACTTATGGAAACCTTCCTTGTGCATGAAGCCATCAAATTTCTTGTACCATTATCTCGGAGCTTATTTTAAACCATACAAGCTCTTCTTAAGTTTGCACACCAAGTTACCTTTTTCATTTCTGTGAAACCCTCTGGCTGATGCATATAAATTTCTTCATCTAAGTCTCCGTGAAGAAATGCAATCTTCATGTCCAACTGTTCAAGATATAGATCTTCAATAGCAATAATACTTAATACAATCTTGATAGTATTAAGTTTCACAACAGGAAAAAAATCTCTGTGTAGTCGACTTCTTCCTTCTGTTGGAAGCCTTTGACAACTAATCGAGCTTTGTACCTCTTGGATCCATTATGTTCTTCTTTCACCCGATAAACCCATTTGTTATGAAGGGCCTTCTTTCCTTTGGATAACACAACAAGTTCCCAAGTATTATTTCAGATAAAAAACTTCATCTAGTCTTTCATAGCAAGCTCCCACTTACTTGCATCTCCAATCTGACAGGCTCATCATAGCACTCGGGTTCACCTTCATCAGTCAGCAAGAAATAATTCAAGTATCTTTTGTTTGGAACATGAGGTCGAGAAGACTATCTCAATACTAGAGATGGAGAATGACGTTGATTAGCATCTTCCGGCTCCATATGTTGCTCTAGCTCGAGATTTGTAACTATCTGGCTTGTCATAGGACTGATTGGGGCATCATCCACTTCTGCAAAGACTGGCTCAAACTCAATTGGATCAACGACATTTGTCGAATATCGGTCGTTGTACATAATTATTTCATTAAAGATTATGTCTCTAATGCGGATTATCTTCTTGCTCTTATCATCCCAGATATGAAAACCAAAATCATCATCACCATAGCCAACAAAAGTACATATCTTGGACTTAGGATCAAGCTTGTTCCTGCCTTGATCACTGATATGTACATATGCAACACAACCAAATACTTTAAGATGCGATAATTTAACAAATTTTCTACTCTATACCTCTTATAGAATTTTATGTTCCAATGGAACTGATGGACCTCGGTTGATCAAGTAGGATGCTGTGTTGACTACTTCTGCCCAGAAATGCTTCGGTAGGCCTGATTGCATATGCATACTTCTGGCTCTTTCAGTCAAGGTTCGATTCATACGTTCAGTCACACCATTTTATTGAGGCATGCCAGGCACAGTTTTCTCCATTCGGATCCTATGCTTATAGCAGAACTTCTTGAATGCGGTTGTTTAATATGCACTCCCATTATCAGTTTTGAGCCTTTTGATCCTTAAACCTGTCTCATTTTCTACCAAGGCTTTCCATCTTTTGAAAGTATCGAACACTTCATATTTATGTTTCAAAAAATAAACCCATACCTTTCGAGAGTGGTCATCGATGAAAGTCACGAAATAATATTTCCTACTAATCGATGAGATAGTCGTTGGACCCCAAACATCATAATGAACAAGGTCCAGCTTTTTGTTCTTCGGGATTCTGCCACCTTTCTGAAAGCTGACTTTCTTTTGCTTTCTGAGAATACAGTCCTCGCACATGTCAATGTCAATCGAATGAAGATCTGGTAGCTTTCCTTTAGAATGCATAACCTTCATTCCTTTCTCACTCATATGACCAAGTCTCTGGTGCCATAAGTTCTCATTTGGGCTGCTAGTTGCAACAGAAATCGAACAACAACCCATTTCAGTTAAGTAAAGAGTACCGCATTTCTTGCCTCGTGTAATTTCCATTACTTATTTCATAATTTTCCAATCATTGCTATGGAACACCATGGTACATCCTTCGCTTGCCAATTGTCCCACTAAGATTAAATTCTTTCTTAAGTCGGGAATATGCCTGATATCCTTCAGCTTCTATACATACCCTTTTTATCTTAATCTTAATCGTGCCTTTATCGACAATATTACAAGGTTGATCATCACCAAGATATACCTTACCGAGATTTTTAGACGCATTCTTCTCAAAGAGATCTTTCTGCGAAGTAGCATAAAAAGATGCTCCAGAATCAACCACCCAAAACTCCTCATTGCTCTCCAAAGAGCATATTAGTGCATCATTATCTTCCGATGTTGATACGACATTGGCTTCGGTCTTCGCCTCCTGATTCTTTGGTGCACTCCTGCACTGATTCTTGTAGTGCCCAATCTTCCCACAGTTCCAACACTCAACTGTATTTTTGGAATTGTGGCGATTTCTTGACTTGGATCTTCCATTCTTGGATTTTTCTTGGTTGTTCGATCTTCCTCGATCATTTTTTCTTCCTCTTAACTCTGTTGACAAAGCAAAGGGTGTCAATGTATCGCTCGACTCTCTCCATCGAATTTTTTTATTTAGAACAAGATCTCGAACATCATTGAATTTTAACTTACTTCTCCCCGATGAGCTACTGACAGCCGTGACCGTACCATTCCAACTTTTTGGCAGGGAGGACAAAAGTATCAACCCTTGTACCTCATCATTGAACTTAATTTCAACTGAACTTAACTGGGTTATGATAGTGTTAAGTTAGTTGAGATATTGAGCCACAGATGATCCTTCAGTCATTCTCAAGTTGAATAATTGCCTCATGAGATGCACTTTATTTGAGGTCGAAGGTTTCTCGTACATATTTGAGAGAGCTTTCATAAGACCAGCCATGGTTTTCTCTTTTGTAATGTTAAAAGCGACATTGTGGGACAACATCAATTGGATAACTCCAAGGGTTTGTCAATCCATAAGCTTCCACTCCTCATCCTTCATGGATTCTGGTTTCGTTTCTTCGAGATGTAGGTATAATTTTTTTATAGAGATAATCCTCTATTTGCATCTTCCATAAGCCGAAGTTTGAACCATCAAACTTCTCAAGTTTTATCTTCCTTTCATCTGTCAGCGCCATTACTTTGACTCAAATCTGGCTGCCCCAAAATATGTCGATTCCTGGGCCCTGATACCAGTTGTTGGGGAATACATGCAAATAGATTAACAAATAGAGCAAAAATAAAAGACACAATATTTATGTGGTTTACCCGACACTGGCTACTTCCATAGGCTGCTGCAGGACTTTCACTATAAGGGAGAAAATTATCGTGTTTACAAACAATCACAACTCATAACTCATAACACTTCTCGATTCAAGAAGGGACTCTGAAAATTGCACTCTCAATTTTTTGCCTAAAAATTAAAGAGAATATTGCTTGTAGTTGATAATTTTTGTGTGTACTCAAATGAATAAGAAGCCACGTATTTATAGTGCACAAGAATAAACATGAAGGTTTATCAATGAACATGAAGGTTCATCTAAGCTTGGAACTTGCACTTTTGACCCCTTGTAAGTTGTGCAACCATAGTGAGTTGTTCTCCTCATTAAAATTTGTGAAAGTCTTTGGAGAGCATTTACACTCTACAGCCTCCAAACTACCACCACAGCACTGAAATCTCCTTTCTCTAGCTATAATTAATAAGTTTCCTTTATAACTCAACACATAAACTATCCCACAACTCCCCCAAACAACCCCTACAAACAGAAGATACCTTACTTAACCCGCCAGCAATAATACCACTTCAATATCTTGTTGCCACCACTTCCAGCACCAAAACCCTTTCAACAACCATTCTATCCTCATACTCTACCTCTCCTCTAATCTCTTTAATCCCTAAAATACTTGGAAAAATGTTTTGATGCCTCGGACAGCAACTACGAGCAGAAGTGTTCAAATCTGGATAGATTTGTGTAAGCAGTACACAATCCTCTTTTTTCTTTCTATTTTACTTTGGTAAGAGCTCAAACTCCACCTACTCGACCCTATCTATATGTAATTAACATCCCTCTTTAATTTTACCAACTTTCTATTCATATTTTTAATGATATTACACTAAGAACACTTACTATTTCTTATATCTAGACTTGAATGTTATTTATGCACTTGTTGTCCTATTCACTTTGCCATTATCTAAAATCCAAACAACCACTTGCAAAATATGATTTTTACTCCAACTTTTACTAAATTCCAAAATATATAAGTTATGTGTAGGGTGTTATATATAAATAAATACATGGTTGAGATATGATTAAATATTGTGCAACTAGTAGTGCACTTTGTCTAGGTTTTGTGCTAGCCAGTTTTATTGTTTATAAATTCTATGTTAGAATGTAGAAGATGCCATGCTAGGGTTGTGCACTATATGTATTAGTGTTTTCACATATGATTCATGACAAATGCATGTTAGGAATAAGATATATGCCATAATCTTATTATAAATTCAGATTTGACTTGTCTATGTATACTTGATATTTTGTAGTACAATGAGAGTTGTATATATAGTTGGATGAATAGGTATACTTGAGGAATAGAGTATGTGATTGTTTAGGATGACCCTAACTTAACCTATTGTTAATGCTCATGTGTTCAGGTTTTAACATACAAAATGAACCCTAGGTTAGTTGACATAGTTTAACACTTAGTGAATATCTAGGTAGATGATATATTGTATATAAAAAATCTAGTGTGAGAATACCTAGTACCTACATGAACCTTAATTATAACCATGCTTATGTTATATGAGAATTTGTATATTTAGAGGACTTGATGATGTTATGTGACTAGTAGGCTTGGTGTTTACATACTTTCATGGTCATTGACTAGTGAACCTTAGCCAACCTACTTAGTTAGAACACCTAAGTAATTTAGACACTAAATAACTGATGGCTTTGTGTAAGTTGTACCCTTGATTAATTTTGACCCTAAATGTCTAATGATTAATGACGTATAGTAGTTGTACTCTTATACATGCTTAGTGAACCATGTCATAGTGACTAATATGATATTACTATATATATAGGCTCTTGGGGTTGTTCAGACTTGGATGTCGAAGCAAGTTATTTCAATTATAGCTTGGAGTTCCAGGCAAGATACCTTGCCACTTTGTTGTACTGTCTAATTTTAGTTATTATCATTATATGATTCTTCTTTAAATAATTATGGTATAGATGTGTACGTCTGAGTATGACTCGGGTGCAGTCGACGAATGCATCGATGAGTAGTTTAATGCTTTGACCTAGGTATTAGTGACTTACCCAATATGGTGGAGGTATTCTAATATCTTCTTAGACCTTGACACATACCTTCCACGGCACTATATATTATTCATGATACAAGTTGGTGTAGCCGACTGGTTATCGGTGCGTATGAGGTGCATGACTGTATAGTGCGTAGTCTTATTAGTATTATTAGTTTATTTATGACCGGACATGATAGTTACAAGATGTGCTCATTGTGTATTCGACTTGTACATTTGCATTCGACTTGTACATTTGTATTTGGGCAAGGAGGACAAATATTGGTCGTATAGGATACACATATTGGTGACCATAGAGGATCTACGGAATCTAATGACTCCTTTATCAGATGCCACATCCAAAGGGGAGTTAGGCTTGTTTATATATATTCAGACTACCAGCGTTCTTCAGAGTGTTATGGTATTTATTTAGCAGAAGCCACGTTCGACGTGATGTTATGGAAGTTATTTATGCCTACGCCTACCCATACGTACCTAGGATGTCCTTAACTTGCATTCACATAGATAGTTTGGTTACCCTACTTATTTTTATAATATTACTTTCAGCATGTACCATTTATATCTTGTTACGTCCCACTAAGAACCTGTTTTCCTGCCAGGTTATTTGAGTTGGACACAGAGATCTTTTAATGGATGGTTGATGAGTGCTCATTCCCTTACAGTTATTATCCTTTCGTGTATATGTATATGCTTTATATCAATTATATATGCTCAGTTTTTGTTGACTCAAGCTATTTACTTTGAGTCTATTCGAAAAGTATAATTATTAGGATGTAGACTAGTAGTCATATTCACCTTTCTTTTATTCCTGTCATATGGATTGAGATATAGATAGTTGATAGACATAGATATTAGCTTAATCACTTGACCGTCGACAGCGTAGGTGCACTTCGTTGGGTCCATTAAATTGAAAAGCCCTACAAAGTCATACCAGCTGGCCATTGCCATGTGTCTGGCTCCATATATTTTGGGACTGGGGTATGACAAATATTGTAGTAAAATATCAAAAATTTTCATCAGTTTCAACCATCGGTGCTGCCTCATATTCAGATCTTTCTATGTAAAGACATAATTTAAGCTCTTGTGCTCAGTGAATATTTCCACATCTCTACATAAAGTAATGTCTCCAAAACTTTAGGGTATCACTGCTGCTAATTACAAGTCATGGGTGGTATAGTTCTTCTCATATGGCTGTAACTGCCAGAATCAAATACTACCACCTTCTTATTCTTATCTAGAACATATCCAAAGCCTTTTTTCGAAGCGTCGCTATAAATAACAAATCCACCTGTTCCCGACGGCACTGTCAAGACCGATGTTGTAGTCGGCCTCTACTTCATCTTTTTGAATCCAGCCTGACATTCTTCAGTTGACACGAACTCTACATCCTTTCGAGTGAGTCTAGATAATGGCTTTGCAATATGGGAAAAGTCCTTCACAAACTTCATATAATATCCAGCCAATCCTAAGAAGCTTCTGATTTTTGCAACATAACTTGGAGTAGTCCAAGATTCTAGAACTACTATCTTCTTCGGATCTACTGATATCCCATCTCCTATCACCATATGCCCGAGAAACTCTACCTTGTCTAAGAAAAACTCATATTTTGAGAGTTTTTCATTGAACTTCTCATTCCTGAGGGTCTCTGACACAATCCCCAAGTGCTCCTCATGCTACTCTGGTGTCTTCAAGTAGACGAGAATATCATATATGAACACTACAATAAATTTGTCAAGGTACTGATAGAACAATGAATTTGTCAAGATACAACAAATTTGTCAAGGTACCTTGTTCATCAAGTTCATGAATATTGTCAGGGCATTAGTCAACCCAAACGACATTACTATAAACTCGTACTGGCCGTATTTTATCCAAAATACAGTTTTCAGAATATATTTCTTCTTTACCTTCAATTGATGATAGCTAGACCTCAATTCGATCTTCAAAAATACTCTCACGCCGCTCAACTGATTGAAAAGATCATGTATTATCGGCAACGGATATTTCTTCTTGATGGTAAGGTTGTTTAGGGACCTGTAGTCAATGCACATCCACACCGCCCATCCTTCTTTGGCACAAATAAGATCGGAGCTCCCCAAGGAGAGGAACTCGATCTAATGAAACCCTTGTCTTATAATTCGTCAACCTGCTTCTTCAACTCTTCCAGCTCACTGTTGTTGATCCGGTAGACCTACTGCAATACCGGCTCTACTCCAGGTACTAAGTTAACAGAGAATTCAAGATCTCTTTCCGGTGGCAATCTTAGAAACTCCTCGGGAAGCACATCTAGGAACTCCATAATAATGGATATGGCAAGCCCTTCTCCTCTACCATGGCTCCACAAATAATATTATTACCCTATTCTACTGCACCTATAACAACCTTTAATTCTAGCTCTCCTAGACGGGGGAATATCATACATCCTCCACGACAATCTTTGCTAGCATGGTGCTTACTCAACCAATCCATCCTGAGGATAATGTCAAAACTTGAAAGTGGCATTACGAGTAAACTAGCATACAATTCACAACCTCCAAAAGTAACTCGACGCCCCTTACAAGCATCACTGACTATGATAATGCCTCCCCCAGTCATGATCTTGCAACTCCTACCTAATTGTTCTGGTACTAAACTATGCCTAACCATGAATGATACAGATACAAAGCTATGCAATACACCATAATCGAATAAATTAGTAACTGGAAATGAATCAAGAAAAATATAACCTACTATCACATCTCCTCGACCGCCATAACAAAAGCTCAGTCCTGCTGGGTGCTTCCTTCTACTGGTGCTGGAAAAACTACTATTGTTACGTAGGGATTGGTGGTCCCCTCGGTTACGGAGCCACTGAAAGTCCAATTGGTCCTCTCTTGACTGGGGCTCCACCTATAGAAGGTGCGGGACGATACTCTAATCGACAGCGCAGGCGATCCACAGAATAAGCACACACATAATCTCTTCCTGCAGACTTTCCATGAGTGCCCTGACTTCTTGTAATAGTTGCAAAGGAAAGCTTGTTGCACTTGCCTCAGTGGATGCTACACCTGCTGAGCTGAGGCTCTGACTAGGGCACGATACTACAGCTGCTTCGGGAAGGTCCTTGGTTGAAATTATGGATGATTTGCCGGACCCTGACTACCATTACCGCCAAAAGCATCCCTATTCCTTTTGGTCTAAAGGCCCATATCTACTCCAACCCTCTGAGCCTTTGCCAATATGTCAATAATAGTCATATGGGCCAAAGAAATATGGACCTTGACCTCCAGGATCAAGCTCTCTTTGAACCATCGGGCCCTATCCTCCGCGTCTGTTACCATGTACTCTGTAAATTGGCTCAACCTACCGAACTCTACAGCGTACTCATCCACAGTTTTCCCATTCCGCTCCAAGTTCCGAAATTGCTTCTCCAAAACTCCTTTGGCTTCTTGTGATGCGAGTGGTATGGGAAATGCACCATTGGCTCTGGAACCGTGCGCTCTAGTATTGGGTATTATTCTGAAAAGTTGAAAAAAATAAAGAATCAATAGATATGGCACAAGATGAGAAGGTGCCATGACCCGCACCCAAAAAATAGGCATGAGTCATGGGTACGTCCAACCTACGCTGTTGTATCAACAGTAGAACACTGTAAAGGTCCTCAATATAATCTAACAAACTCACGTAATAATATATATATATATATATATGACCTGTCAATGGTAACTCAACTCCATAAGGAGGACAAGATGAATATATGTATAGAATCAATACGAAATTACCAAACTAGAGACAAATAATGGCACAATATCATAAAAATAATAGGAAATAATAAGTCACAACAATATCCCAGTCTATAGTCTAGCAATAACCACAAATGGTCTCAATGTAAATAATATGGCATAGTCCAATGTTGGAGACAGATCCAGTATAATAATAGATACTAGCTAAGGGTCTGTTATAGCTAGGTGTGTCTCCTCGACTGCTGGTACTAGATCGTCCAGGCCTACAGGTGCTACCTTAATTGGCTCTCCATCCTGCGGGCCGTAGTATGTAGGACACCAATCCTCAAACTAACCGTTTAGAAAAATATATCCAGTCAGGATTGGAGCAAAGTACAAAACTCTGAAGGCAGTTTCATATACATTGTAGAGAATATATATAACATCAATAGAAAGGAATACAAGATGCACAGGTAACTATGAAATGGAAATATAACTGGAATAAGCAGATAAATACGAAGGATAACTGGAAAAGTAAATACAAGTAATATGGTGTGAACTGTAGATAAGAGAACTGGTGATACTATCTAAGTGATTTAGAGAACAAGTTCATAATATGATCGGTTTGGGTTACACAAGTCTATACTACGGTAACTCAATTATACGTGTATCGTATAATAGGCATGCACATGAATACGCTAAAAGCTTGATCACATAACCGACTCCTACTCCTCCGTCTCGACTAATATTTATGGATCCAATTATGACACATTACGCACACGAATATAATATAAGCATACGGAGCACACGAATATATACGAGCACAAGGAATACCTGATGCACACGATAAATTATATGTGTAAGGAGTATCCGATGCATACATAAAATAAATAACATCTCCTGACTCGATCCATATAATACCAGCCCGTGTAACATGGGGTCAGAATCAAGTAAAACAGATCTAGAACTTGTGATATATACACTATCAAGTACTGAAAACTAACAGAGAAATGTACTCACATGAGGTCCTAAGCTAATGACATGAAATGGTGTCCGAACTGGTATCACAGTCTTATATATGAAATATCATGTCATTGGGTGTAAAGAATGGATAAACAAGTTTAAATAAGTTAAAATGTGGTTTCTAGGTCAAAACTAGGTCTCTCTAGTTAAACTAGGTCAAACTAGGCCTCTCTAGTCAAACTAGGTCAAACTAGGGGTTTACCTTGATTTTAGGTTCATACCTAACTTCTAGGTTGATCACAGAGTTAAACTAGCTAAAACAAGGTTATATTAGGCTATACCTAGGTTTCTAGGTCCATACCTTGAAGGTATTAGCTATACTAGCTAATTTTACTAAGTATCTATATGTACCAGTTAATATAATATACTATGTATCATAATACATTATATGAACTTATATATCACCAATATATTAACACCTTAGTTATAGATTATTATCTTACCCCAATAGCTTAATCCCTTAAGTACATCCCTCTCTCTCTCTCTCTCTCTCTCACTCTCTCTCTCTCTCTCTCTCTCTATATATATATATATATATATATATATATATATATATATATATATACCTGGTACTTACACTCTACAATAACCTTACATGGACTATAATTTATTACTCTAAACATAACTTAATACTGATACAGTATTGACCTATACATGAATATCAGTACTGGTACTGGTAGATAACCTAGAAGCTTAATATGTGTTGCCCTCACTACACTCATTACACTAAGTACCCTCTTAGGTATCAGTATACCACACCTTGACTTAACCCCATACCTAGCCCAACACAAATCCTCGTGCACCTGCACACTAGTAAGGAATCTTGTCGGTCACATAGTGCCTAACTTCTGTACTCCCTTGGAACCAGGTATGCACACATCTGAGACACTACACAATAGTTCTAGATAACTCTCTATGATATTTTAGTACACTCTAACCAACTCCTTACTCCACACTAAACATACATCAGTGTGTATCCGAACTGATACCCCAATGCCTACCCTCCTAATCTACTACTACTGAAGATAAACCTTCTGTTCAAATGCTGCACCTATCTGGTACATTCCTAGGTATCAAGGATACATGTACTTGAACATCTCCCCTCACCCAAACTGAATTGCTCAAACCTTCACTTACCATATTGTTGTTGCTAATGTGTTTATTCTCCTTTCGAGTTCCCCCTTCCTTAACAACTGATACACTAGGCAACTCTTATTGCTACTGCTATTGCATAACCCAGGCACCCCAATCTACTTTGCCTACACTGAATCCTATAAGTATATACTGCTGTTACCTTCTTTAAATTCCAGATTACTAATACATAGGTTACTGATACTCACATGAGTGTTACCCTTTCCATCACCTTGCTGCTACTTCTTATGTTTTTATGATTCCAGGTCTTAGACAGACTTGGTTCATCTCCCCTCACCTCTTTTTCACCCTAGTGCCATTCGAATATTAATCCAATACTTTCAACTTGAGCACAGACACACACACAGTGACTGAGCACCACCAGTTGTTGTTTGATAAAATAAACGAAAAAGATAAATATGCGGAAATAAGGTCTTATACGAAAACCCGCCCTTCTTCTGTGTTTACAAACAAGATTGTACAATTTAATCCTATACGAGGATGTCGAGTATAATTTATTTAATCTGGGTAAATATTGCTATAGGAGTCTGATCTGTAGTCGATCACTTTGGCCCTTGGACCACACGATGATGAAGAAGTGCTGTAGAAGACAAAAAGCAGCTTCGAAGGTTGCTAAAGATGGTGGATGCCCGATGCCAAAGTCGTTGATCCCTTCTCTTTGCCTGAGCTCTGGATTCTTCTCTCTCTCTCGACCGTTTTCTCTCCCGATTGTCGACCTTGGATCTGATACTGGATTCCTTGACCAATTTCTGATCGTTCGACCTTTAATTTTTTGACCTTGGACCTCTGTCAATAGAGGTCTCTATTTATAGAGTTTTGGTGACAGTGACCACTTGGTCGGTGTAGAAACCGAGTAGTAAAAAGTACAGCACCCTTTTACACGACGGTTACAATAACCAATGCCTGCGTATAGATGACCTTTTGAGTGATCAAGTGACGCGTATCCAACTAAGGGACAAACGAGTATAACTGCTGCAAAGATCATGGCGTAGAAGCCACGTAGGTAGTTATCCTTTGTGTAGAAGAGGTTGGCATAGAAGCCAATAGCTGTCACCATGGCGTAGAAGCCAAGTAGGCATAAAAGTCGAGTAGGCGTAGAAGCCGAGTGGTCATAGAGGCCGAGTAGGCGTAGAAGCCGAGTGGTCATAGAGATCGAGTAGGCGTAGAAGCAGAGTGGTCATAGAGGCCGAGTAGGCGTAGAAGCCGAGTGGGCATAGAAGCCGAGATTATGTGGACGTTTTAGCCAGATTTACGGCTCTTGGAGATATAATAAAATCTTTTGCGTTAAATACAGAGATCTGCCCCCATCCCGCGCATTAAATACAGAGGCTGTCTTTAGGATTTGCCATTATTCTGCATATTAAATGCAGATACGCGCCTCGAATCCTGTACGAAGAGCAACTGCTGACGTGGCGGTCTGTTTGCCTTCTGCGGAGCGTAAGAAGCTCACGTATGCCTGTGTAAAACTGGGCAGCGTATCCCTTTGTATGCGTAAGAGCAGTTTACGTAAAGGGAATATCACTAGACGACGGTTCGGTGACATTTAATCAAATCTCCTGTATTAAATGCAGAGATCTGCCATTATCCTGTGCATTAAATGCAGAGGAGTGTTTTGAAGGTCTGCCACCCTTCTGCGCATAAAATACAGAGACGTGCCTCGGGCATCTGTCAGTATTTGGCACCTTAAATGCAGAGACGTACCTCGAGAACCTGTCACCGCTCTGCGCATTAAATACAGAGACGTGCCTCGAGCCCTATACGAAGAGCAGCTTTTGACGTGGCAGGCTGTTTGTCTTCTGTGGAGCATAAACAGCTCACATCTGCCTGTGTAAAACTAGGCGGAGTATTCCTTTGTATGCGTAAAAGCGGTCTACGCCAAGGAAATAGTAGTAAATGACAGCCTGGGTTGCAGTGTCGCGTCATCATTATAGCTGTCGCTTGGGTAGTCGTGCAGTACTCTTTGTCAGGAGTCAAGAGGTCAGGTTCATTGTATGATCTGACAGGTTTATTTCGAAGAATATGAAGCGTCCCTCATATACTTCAATGCTGCATTAAAACCGGATAAGTTTTATGCCATAAAGGCGATGTAGCACCCTTTTTACCCTGAAGCAGCCTGGACATACTACATTATGCGGATGGTCCTTGAGCCTATATTTTACGCTGTGCTCAGTGAAAAAGCTCTGTTTGCACGTCGATGTCTCTGAGGTCCTATGTTTTACGCTGTCCTGCATCAACATGTTGCGTATAGCTATCCAGCGTATTTTTTATGCTTCTACAAGACCCCCTTCAAAGCTTTCAAATTCCTCATAATTTGAAACGCTTTGAATGAAGCATGAAACGTTCCTCGTAATTTGAAACGCTCTGAATGGTGCCTGAAATGGTCAAGTCTGACACGTTCTTTTCAAGGCTGATTTTATGGCGGAGTTATTGGGGATCGGTGTGATCTCTTTCGCCTATAAAAAGACTGAGGAGTTAACCTGTTCTTCCTATATTTCCTTTACCACATAGAGATGATGGCCGGAGTTCGTCGGGTCGACTTGAGGAAGAAGGAGACCATGTTCTTCCCGCATGTAAGGAGCCAAAAAAGATGGCATCTTTGAGCAAATATCCTCTGCAACGATGGATCATGGAAGGATATCATAGCCTCCTTTGCTCGGGATAATCAGCAACTTTGTATGGCGGTTCTTCGGGATAGAGGAAGGGTCATATTAGACCACACAGCTTGCAAGTGGTACCTTCTCCCGTTATCCGTGGACGAGGGCAGGCAAACTGGCTGCTGTCCGAGATTGAGTTGGGTGAAATATCTTAACTCAATCTGTCATGGCGCTGGACGCAGGAAAGCAGATTTACCTTGCTTCCTCGTATTGGAGGATGGGTCTGTATAATTTAAGTAGGCCCAGTTTTGTATTCTCCCACCATTGATCATATGTCAGTCGGTTTGCGGTCACCGACTGACTGCTAGAGAAGATGGATGAAGAATTTTGCCCATGCGAGAACCTGGCAGAACAGATTCTGGGCACGATCTTTAAATGAAAATGAGAAACCCTTTGTAGATAGGATTTCCCTCATATGTAACCATAAAAATAAAGAAAAACCCTTGTAGACTGGATTTTTCTCATATGTAATCATGATTTTAATAAGATCGTCTTCTTCTTTGCATATGATCATCTTGCCATATTTTGCTGTGAAGTCTGAATATGTGTAGCTTCGACACGTCTGATACTTTATGCCGACTCTATTTAGAAAGAGTGTTAGGTCATGTTCTGTCTCTTACGCATAACTAAGGATGCGCAGAAAGCCGCTTAGCATTCGAGTGTTCAAACTGTCCTGCTGTTAGGAATGAGGAACCGCGTAGAATTTTGAACTGTCACTCCTGATAAACAGAATTTTTGTTCAGACCGTCATCTTCAAGAATAATTTCTCGAAAATCTCTTGGAACAGGGCAAGAAATGGCTGTCAAAAACTGAGTCACCATCTTGAACTGTAGACGAAATATTCAGACTGGATTCTGGATGAACTTCGAATCGACCCATGAAGAAGAGTAACTTTTAATGTTTGAACTCTGTATGCTTTGGGTACTTGGGATATTTTGAGGTCAAGGAGGAGTATCTTCTGTGTGAACCCTTACAATTGACCGCCTTGAGAATTGTTCAGATGTACTGTACTCTGGCCTGCGCATTTTTTAGATATGCGGAAAGTCGTAGAGTATGAAAGCATAAGTTTGTTGCCTCTGAGCGTAAAAAGCCACCGAGCGTGAGATCATAGATTTGTAGCTGCTGAGCGTGAAGTCATATGTTTGTAGCCTCTCGAGCGTAAAAGCTACTGAGCATAAAAGCATCCGGGCGAAAAACCATAGACTTGTAGCCTGTGAGTGTAGAACCATAGATCTGTAACCGTCGAGCGTAGAAAGCTCCTAAGCGTAAAAACTGTAGATTTGTAGCTTCTGAAAAGAAAATCTTTCGAGCGAGAAGTCATGGATCTGTTGCCTCTGAGCGTAAAAAGCCACTGAGCGCGAGATCATAGATTTGTAGCTGCTGAGCGTGAAGTCGTAGGTTTGTAGCCTCTCAAGCGTAAAAGCTACCGAGCATAAAAGCATCCGGGCGTAAAACCATAGACTTGTAGCCTGTGAGCGTAGAACCGTAGATCTGTAGCCGTCGAGCGTAGAAAGCTCCTTAGCATAAAAATCATGAATCTTCTTTGCACGAAAACTTTTTGAATTCGCTGACTGTCCGTCTTCTCTGAGTATATAGGCTGACGTAGTCCCCAATTATAACCAAATATTAAATGTGAGATTTGGTTCGGGATTCGAGGAGCCCATCCGAACTTTATATATACCCCAAGTTTCTGAGGGAGAAACTTTTCATCCGTCTTCTGCGAAAGAAAGCTTTTGTCTGTTCGAGTTCTTCTTCGTTTCTTCTCCGAGTCTTCAAAGTTTCCAGTAATGGCCTCGAAACAAGTCTCCTCCTCTAAGGGAAAGAAGGTTGCTTCTTCTTCTCGTTCTTCTGCTCAAGTGGGGGCAACTTCCGTCGGGCACGGCGAGCTTCATTCTGAATGAAGTATCCCGCCGACTAGCAGTGCACCCGGCCTTAAAGGTAGAGCTTTTGGGACGAAAAAGAACGACTGAAAATCCTTCGCACACGTTGTACGTGAATGCGCTAGGTCATCTTCTGTGCTGATAGCCTCTTCGAGGAAGATGATACACAGAGATGTTTCATCTTTTACGCCCATATTTCTAATATGTCAGCGCAAAAACTCTATATTTTCGCAGTCTGGCGTAAAAGCTTTGACTGTCGAAAGTTGGCGTATACTATATAATTTGAGGGTCACGCAGGGATGGAAATTCTGGCGTAATAACTCAAATTTTGGCAGTCTGGCGTAAAACACAGACTGTCGAAAACTTTGCGTATACTGTCAGTCTTGAATTTTACGCCTTGGAATGGGATTCCAGCGTAAAAGCTCAAGTTTTTTTACAGTCTTGGCATAAAGCATAGACTGTTGATTTTTTTGCATATGTCGCAAGATCTGTAAGGTCCAGTTATAGGAACTGATGTGTTTTTTTTGCACTCTTGCAGTTAACTTGCATGCGTCCCCGCTAGCCGATGTGATGGGTTCTACCGCCGGGATGCTGCACTCCAACTATCTTGAGGATCTGTCGCACGTGACATTTCCTATCTCAGGGCCCCAGTAACCTGAAGGAAAAGAAATTTTGATATCGGCTCAGGGCGAACGAACGCTGCTGAACATGATCAACGAAGAGCCCTTGACGTACATAGATGGGGACCAATACATAAAGTCGACTTTCCTCTTTGGGGACATAATTGACAAGCAGTCCCAGACGAAGCCTAAGAAAGAACTCTGAGTTTTCCCTGCCGGGAGCTTGGTTTTGTATCTGCCCAAGATGCCGAGAGACTATCCCATCTCGGCATTCTTCCATGCTATACATCCCAGGAGGATATCGTGGACGCTGACTCCTGATCTTTACGGCAGGCCGGGGAAGATATTTCATCTGAAAGGAGCTGACCAGGGGTCGTTTGTCAGCCGCCCTACCGGCAATGCGACGATATTCAGGGGACTGTACCCGGGCAGTGTCCCGAGTGAAGACCGTTTAGTGATTCAGCCGGTCAAATTACCGACTTTCTGCAATAATTTCATGGGGCGCGGGGGAGTATACCCTAAGGTTAACCCTCGGACAGGCGGGTGGATCACCCCCACAAATCTTCGATGGCCTCGCTTAGCTGATTGGGCCCTGAAGTATTTTCAGACCGAGCTGGAGAGTATTGGTCTGTTTGCAGCTGTGAGTGCTACCAGTGTTGGGTTACCTCTCAACCCCAACCTGTTTCTGGCATTGATGGAGCGATATATCTAGCTCACCGGGACTTTCGCCACTCCACTGGGGGAGTTGGGATTGTACCTCCACGAGATGGCAGAGATCTCGAGACTGTCGATGGGGGATACTCCATATGAAGAGTATGTTCCCACGAACCGGGAGCTGGAGGATTCCGACCCTCGGGTAGTGGAAGTGTACCAGGAGCTGATGTTCCACTACCTTGCTTGCACCGCTTTTTATGACGAGCCTTCAGGTTTGGCTCATGTCAGTAAATGGACGTCCTACCTCTTCTTTCACCGGTCCAGGACTGCTAAGCCGGAGAAGGTATTGGAAGTCAAGGATCAGCCTTTGAATCCTCTGAGCGTGCTTAATGCTCAGGTAGTTGACGATCTCATGGAAGACGCTGGGGCTCCGGACTTGATCCTCGACGAAGGGGTAGGAAAGTATCCCGTAGGCACTAAGGCCTATAGTTATTTGAGGCGCTGTCGCAGGCCTCTGTCCAAGAAAGCTCAACTGGCAGGCTTCCTCTCCAAATGGCTCCGCCGACTGGGGGTACCCGACATCGCATCTGCGGACCGCATTCACCGTAACACGCTATGGCCTACAGTATATCTGGTGTTTGGGGCAAGGCTAGGCTTTCTCCCTGCCATGGTGTGCCGCATTCAAGCTGGCCTGAGGGCCATGACTGACGGGCTGCTCGCCGATGAAACTCGGCGTGATAGCTTTCCCAGGGTAGAATTACCATACATGTATTTGATGGGATGGTTAATTCTTTATAACCCCAGGGTTATGTCTCCTGGCTCTGGCAGTAGCTCGGGAGCCAGTTTCTTGTTGAACTACCAGAATTCCTTCCATGCTTCGGTTGACACCTCTTTCGTGTAGTCTTGAGAGTACAACACGGCATCGGAGTAGTAGGATTCTATTCCTCTAAACGGGTTCAGGTCAGCAAACTCCGTTTGTACTGTTCCTCGGGCGTCTACATATTTAAAGTATTGATGCAGAGTTGAAGGAACGATGTTGTGGTCGTGAATCCAAGGTCTGCCCAGCAGAATGTTGTAGGATACCTCTGAATCAATGACATAACATGTAGCCACTGATCTGAGGTTGCCAAACTGGATCCTCAGGCGAATTTTCCCCAATGCTTTACTTTTCCTTGCGTTAAAACCCACGATTATAGTGGTGGTGTAGGCCAATTCGCTGGTAGGAATCCTCAGCGGTCTGAGCAGACTATGAGGAATGATGCTGATTGATGATCCCGGATCTATGTGAATCCGGTCGACCTCTATGGAATCGACGTACCCGGTGTAATAGAGGGGCCTTTCATGCCTGTTGTATTTTAACATCATATCATCTTGAGTGAAAGTGATGTTTGGGACCACCTCCATCACACTGTGGCATTGAGGACATGATATTGGTTCTTCGTCAGGGGACTTGAGCTGGGTCAAGTATGCATCCGCCTGCATCAGTGCTTCACTCAGGGCTTGACGAGTGTCTTGAGAGAGCCTGAGTAGTTCGAAGATAGACAACCTGGCTGGTATATTAGCCAATTGGACCAGGATGTCAAAGTTGTACGGCTTCTCTAAACCTTTGTTTTGAATGCTTTTCACAGGTTTGTCAAAACGTACTTCCTTTTTCTTTCCTTTGTCCGCCGAAGTTGGTCTCGAAGGACCTGCCCCTGGTATGGCGGGCTCTGGTTCTGATGGCTTGGTAGCTGAAGCGTCTGCCGGTGCATCTTCCTGACTTGCTTCATGGTCCTTGAGGTAAGCCCTCCCTGAACAGGTCCCAGTGGCCAAGACCTCGTCTTCTGATGCCGAGTCTGCCGCAACCATGTGACATGGTTTACGCTTCGAGTTCTTCTTAGACTTAGCCTTAGCAGCTTGAGTCTCTTTCTCGATCCAGGGCACCAAATCTGGATGAACCCACATAATCTCGCCTCGCTGGGTAGTTAGTGGCACCAGGTCATGATTTTGACCTCTAGTTTGAGGGAGATTAACGATGTTCATCGTCATCCAGGAAATAGGTGTAATACCATCCGGGACTTCTTGGGGAGGCAGATTGCCAAATTATAGAGAGATCATGTTGGCTGTGACCATCTTCTCGCTGTTGCGCAGAGTGATGGCCTTAGCATCGATCATCTCCTGGATCTTCCTTTTCAGTATATAGCACACCTTTGTGGGGTGGTATATGTACCTATGGAAGATGTAATACTTGGGGTTGTTGGTACTGCCGGCCCCATTGGGCCGTCTCACCTCAGGAAGGGTAATCTTGCCGCTTTTGACGAGACATTCGAATATGCTCGGAATATCGTCATCTTCGAAAGAGTATACTTCAACGGGCCTGGAAGTCCCAGGTTTCTTCTGCGTGGTAGCCACAGTCTTTTGCCTGGACGTGTAGATCGCCAGAGCTTCTTTACCCTTGGTACCACGAGGATGGTCGATGTTGGAGGATGACCTCTTGCCTTTATCAGAGGCCGAGATCATGATGCCATTATCGCACGCCTTCTGACTGTTGTCCTTCGCGGCTACCGCTGAGATGATGAACGAGGGCCAATCTTGGAACTGATATGGTCCTGTGAACACCGAGATCACGGGGAGAAGGTTCTTCCTGCAGATGTCCACAAATGTCGAGTCTGGAACTCCTGGAGGCATTTGCAAAGTGGCTTGACAAAAATGTTCGATGAAAGTCCGAACATTCTCTTTTTTCTTCTGCTTGACTTCGATGAGAGAGGACATAGACATGTCCATCCCTCCCTCGTAGAATCGCGTGAAGAATAAAGCCTTAAAGTCTTCAAAGAAAGAAATGCAGTTGTCCACCAGACTTCGGTACCACTGATAAGCCACTCCCGAGAGACAGCCCTTGAACACCCGAGTGATGAGGGCGTCATACCCCTGTAGTAACACCGTCATCATACTGAAGTAGTTCATGTACTGACTCGATGATGTTTTTCCCTCGAACAAAGCCATAGTCTGTGGTTTGTATCTAGGAGGGAAAGGGACTTCTTCCCAAATAGCTGGGTAAGGTTGGTTGATTCCCAATTTCTTGAGCTGATCTTTGTGCTTCAGGGCATCAAATTGGGCTTTCAACTCCCGTACTGCCTGCATCGGATCTTCAGCCAGTAGCGGGACCACGGAGTGATGAGGAATCGATTGCATCGTGACTCCGATGGGAGGTAATACATTCTCCGAGTGAGAAAGCGGAGGAACTGCTGACTCCTGATCTAGAGCAGGCTCTTGGATGGCGTTGGATGGTGGTAAGTCCACCCTCACACGTATCTGAGTTGGAGGGACCGATGCTTGAGCCATAGCAGCTGTATGTTGAGTCAGCATCATCTGGTGCATGTTCTCCATCATGGATTGTATTTCTTTTAGAGATGTCTCCAATACAGTAATGCGCTTCTCAGCGCTCCCTGATGGGGAAGCTTCCTCATGTTCATCTCCAATGGCATAAACTTCCATCTCCTTGGGTGTCATTGAAGGATTAGTATAGGTCTCTGTAGAAGTTGACTCTATACTTTCAGTATCTGATTCGGGAGACTGGCGAGCCCCAGCTTCAGAATCAAAAGAGTACGAAGTCGGTTGTCGCGACCTCGAACGGGTGTTTCGGAACACCACCGCTTCAGTGTTCCTAAGGAGCTGGTTGAATCTCCTTCGGCTCAGAGCTCTAGAAGGATGACGTCTTGAGCCCGATCTTCCTCTAGGTATGTGTGAAGCCATGTTCACCAATGCATGTGTAGGCTCTTCTTCCTGGAAAGATGGAGAGTAGCTCAACCGGTCAAAAACTGACTATTTTGCCTCAGAACAGCAACAATTAATTATAATCCTATGACTATTATAAGAGTGCTCGTTAGGAGGCATAATTAACATGCTGGAAGATCCCCTATCCTTGTGTTTCTAGATCAGGTACTTGCGCAAGTCAGAAGGAGTTACAGAAGAAGAAGATGACTTGTTCCTTCTGTTCACATCAGTAGGCATGCGGATGTTGGGAACCCTAGTTTTCCCTGTGCCACCTGTATACAACAGGTTGGCGGATAATCCCCGAGGAGGGTGTCTTTCCATAAATTGAGCCTTCTTTACGCTGAGGGGCTTCTCCTGGCGTAATTCGGGCTGGCGTAAAGCCGAGGAGGTCCTCAGTCGGCCGTCAGCTCCTTGCGTAATCCGAAGGGTTGGCAGATTGTTCCCTTGCTGGCGTAAAGGCCGAGAAGTTGAGTAGTCCGTCGCTTGCTTTCCCTTGCGTAGATTGCAGGGATCATCTGCTTTTCCGCGGAAGGCAGACCCATTTTTACGCACGGAGCGCGTTTGGAACTTCTGATTTGGCGCTAAGGCATTATCAAAAATTTGGTCTATTCCGCTAGGGACGGGAGACTGGTTTCTACGCATAGAGCGCGGTATAGGCTTCTGGACTAGCGCTGAGGCATTGTCCGAAGTTTCATCTTTTTTGCCATGGACGGGAGACTAAATTTTACGTACAGAGCACGGAGTATACTTCTGGATTGGCGCTGAGGCCTTGCCAGAAGTTTTGTCTGCCCTGCCAGAGACAGGCGACTGAATTTTATGCGCAAGGCGCGGAGGGAGCAATTCTACAACCTCGTTGGTCGGAGAAATCGGAGAGGTCGGAGAGTCCACAGGAATGGTAGAGGATGTCTTGGGCATCCAGACCTTACGTAGCTTCCTGTTGTCTTGGATTGAGAGAGAGTGAGAGCTACCCCCTGTTTGAAGCATGTCTTCGTAGGTAGACTAGTCGAATTGGACGACCAGTGTCTTCTTTACGGATCCCACGGATACCTCATCGTGTTGAGCAATTGCTTCTTCGTCAGAAGAGAAAGATGTCCCCAGCAGAGTCGCCATCTTGTTGTTTGATAAAATAAACAGAAAAGATAAATATGCGGAAACGATATCTTATACGAAAACCCGTCCTTCTCCTGTGTTTACAAACAAGATTGTACAATTTAATCCTATACGAGGATGTCGAGTACAATTTATTTAATCTGGGTAAATATTGCTCTAGGAGTCTGATCTACAGTCAATCACTTTGGCCCTTGGACCACACGATGATGAAGAAGTGCCGTAGAAGACAGAAAGTAGCTTCGAAGGTTGCTAATGAGGGTGGATGCCCGATGCCAAAGTCGTCGATCCCTTCTCTTTGTCTGAGCTCTGGATTCTTCTCTCTCCCTCGACCGTTTTCTCTTCCGATTGTCGACCTTAGATCTGATACTGGATTCCTTGACCAATTTTCGATCGTTCGACCTTCAATTTTTTGACCTTGGACCTCTGTCAATAGAGGTCTCTATTTATAGAGTTTTGGTGACAGTGACCACTTGGTCGGTGTAGAAACCGAGTAGTGGAAAGTACAGTACCCTTTTACACGACGGTTACAATAACCAATGCCTGCGTATAGATGACCTTTTGAGTGAGCAAGTGACGCATATCCAACTAAGGGACAAACGTGTATAACTGCTTCGAAGATCACGGCATAGAAGCCACGTAGGTAGTTATCCTTTGTGTAGAAGAGGTTGGCGTAGAAGCCAATAGCTGTCACCATGGCGTAGAAGCCAAGTAGGCATAGAAGCCGAGTAGGCGTAGAAGCCGAGTGGTCATAGAGGCCGAGTAGGCGTAGAAGCCGAGTGGTCATAGAGGTCGAGTAGGCATAGAAGCCGAGTGGTCATAGAGGCCGAGTAGGTGTATAAGCCGAGTGGGCGTAGAAGCCGAGATGATGTGGACGTTTTAGCCAGAATTACGGCTCTTGGAGATATAATCAAATCTCTTGCATTAAATGCAGAGATCTGCCCCATCCTGCGCATTAAATGCAGAGGCTTGTCTTTAAGATTTGCCATCATTCTGCACATTAAATGCAGATATGCGCCTCGAATCCTGTACGAAGAGCAACTGCTGACGTGGCGGTCTGTTTGCCTTCTGTGGAGCATAAGAAGCTCACGTCTGCCTGTGTAAAACTGGGCAGCGTATCCCTTTGTATGCGTAAGAGCAGTTTACGCAAAGGGAATGTCACTAGACGACGGTTCGGTGACATTTAATCAAATCTCCTGCATTAAATCCAGAGATCCGCCATTATCCTGTGCATTAAACGCAGAGGCGTGTTTTGAAGGTCTGCCACCCTTCTGCGCATAAAATACAGAGACGTGCCCCGGGCATCTGTCAGTATTTGGCGCCTTAAATGCAAAGACGTGCCTCGAGAACCTGTCACCGCTCTGCGCATTAAATGCAGAGACGTACCTCGAGCCCTGTACGAAGAGCAGCTTTTGACGTGGCAGGCTATTTGTCTTCTGCGGAGCATAAACAGCTCATATCTGCCTGTGTAAAACTAGGTGGCGTATTCCTTTGTATGCGTAAAAGCGGTCTATGCCAAGAAAATGGCACTAAATGACAGCCTGGGTTGCAGTGCCGCGCCATCATTATAGCTGTCGCTTGGGTAGTCGTGCAGTACTCTTTGTCAGGAGTCCAGACGTCAGGTTCATTGCATGATCTGACAGGTTCATTTCGAAGAATATGAAGCGTCCCTTGTACACTTCAATGCTGCATTAAAAGCGGATAAGTTTTACGCCATAAAGGCGATGTAGCACCCTTTTTACGCTGAAGCAGCCTGGACATACTACATTACGCGGATGGTCCTTGAGACTATATTTTACGCTGTGCTCAGTGAAAAAGCTCTGTTTGCACGTCGATGGCTCTGAGGTCCTCTGTTTTACGCTGTCCTGCATCAACATGCTGCGTATAGCTATCCAGCGTATTTTTCATGCTTCTACACCAATCATCACACATACACCTAGAAACACACACACACACATAGTAAAACATTGTGTAACACACACACACTGAAATACACACACACACACATACACACACACACACACACACACACACACACATATACACATCCTCTAATATTTATACTAATATACATATATAAATATCTATATGTAATACAATAAATGCTTGGGTTAACTCATTACATACACTAATAATTTTTTATCGAACACCTTGAGTGCATTATTAAGATACACACGATACGAACTAAAATATCTATTCCATGCGACACCACTCCTCAAAATACATCATACACACCCTAGTATACCAAATACAATATAAAATAGTGAGGAATGACCCACTAGGTATTCCATTAAATACTTTATGTGCCATCTCAGAGTTTTCTCCAAATGGACACAAAACTTAAAGTAACTTTCTCCATAGGCCTCCTATGGACCTAGTTCTTCTTCCTATGGATAGTCTTAAACCAAGAGAGGGTTCCTAAGGGTCTATTACACCATTCAAATCTGAAATGACAAGGGGAATAAGATTTTTACCTATTGGGAGATAAATTTCTAATGTAGTGCACCAAAGGGACACAAGAAAGTAGATGGACATCTCCTTCAAGCAAAGCTCCTCTCACAAGCATTTCTTGCTCCTCTAAGCTTCTAGAATGGTTTAGAATGGTAGAAATAGCAATATATTTGGTAGGAAAGGATTTAGGATTGGAGGAAAATTGGAAAAAAGGGGGATGAACTAATTTGGAAGGGTTTCAAGTGAATGAAGAAGAAGAAGAAGAAGAAGTGGCTCTCCCTTATTCATATAGTAGCCGACCACCCCTAGCTAGGGTTAGGTCCATGCAAAATGTTCTATTTGCACCTCATTAATGTCATAAAGGGTTATTTAATGAAGAAGGTTTAAATAAGAAGGGTTTTAATATTAAATGAATAGGATATTCTATTCATCCCCTCTATTTTAACTAGTTAACCAAGACTAATTAATCGGGTTACACTATTGGTCATGACAAGTCTAGTTGGGTTCAAGTCTAGTTGGGTTCATTAGCAACTAGTCTAACTAAGGGCTAATCATGCACGATCCTCTATATTAATTATATATATATATACAATCATACCAATTATTATTATATAAGGATATCTATAAATATAATACCAAATAACATAAATACCCCTATCTTGAAAAGTGATGGTTACAGAAGGAGATCAATTATAAGGGACGTTCGATTACTCGGAGGGAGATGAGAGTTAGTAATTTTAGAAATGGTGTAATCCCTAGTTGTGATTGAGTATTTTTTTGTTCCTAATATCCTATATCCTGTGGCAGGATTGCAGTTGTACAACTAACTTAGGTACCACTATAATTCGCATCCTTGTAGAAAATTGGACCTGCATGGGCCACCATAAAAATGTGTCATGACTCGTACCCTATATTTGGGTATGAGTTATGGGCACACCCAGCCTATGCTATAATTTTGGCGGTAAAATACTGTACAATAAGCCACAAGTATAATCTATAACTCACAACATATATATATCCACACTATACTCAATCACAGGCACTAAATTAAATAAAGGCTCAAGATATTATAAAGAAATAATAGTCTCAAAATGTGGGTCCAAAGAGTCTTCCAATTAAAACTAAGAATCCAAAAGATAATATAAAAATATGTCTAAAACTTTCGGAGACAAATTCGGTCCAAGATCAACTAAACTAACTAGCTAACTAAACTACTCAGCCACAGTCGGGCCTTGTACTGCGAACTCTTCCTGAACAACTGTCACTACCACATTCTAAAAATAGGGATATTTTTGACTTTTTAATATTGTGTGTATTTAATTTAAATAATTGCATGATATATGTATTTATATTATATTATATACAGTGTTCTTAATGTTTGAGCTAGTAGACTTGACCTAAAAGCCCACTAGATGAACACCTGACCGAATTATAGGGTTATGAATTTAATTTGTACTATTCAGGATTTAATTATTGAGGTTGTAATTAATTACTGTAGTTTTATTTAATTGTTATACCCTACCATTGTTGCAATATTCGGAGCCCAGCCTTAGCCCATAATTTCTAACAAGTTGTTGTATTCTAGAGTTGACACGCCAACTTAGGCGCTGGACTTTTCCGTCACTCAAAATCATAATCCTTGGTGCTCTAATTTAATTGCACAACTTCCCGTATCCGAAATCCATTATTTAATCCAGTATCACGCACCTGTGTCGTTGCCATCAATTTTGAGACACCAACTCAACCCGTTTAGCCGGACCAATTAAAGGGTCCAAGATTGACACCAAGTCTACACCTTTCATGACCTTGTGTAACTCATAATTAAGCTCTCTTGTGCTTCATTTTAGCCGCACAATATTTGTCGCGGACGTTTATTTAATTTTTAAATAAAATCTAACTTTGTATCATTGTGCGTTCCAATCGAAATTGGAGACACAATCTCGATCCATTTTGTACAACCCAATTTAGGATAATATTCTGTTCGGAGTCTTCTTCATTCATGACACTTCTGTCCCACTTAATTTTGGCCCCAAGTACCTTCAATTTATTTTAGAACACCGCTTACATTTATTTCTAATTAAATTGGGGATACCAACTTTGACTAATCTAATTTTAACCTAATTTAATCCAAATACCCTATTCATTAAGCCCATACAAAACACACAATATCTCCTCACCCTACAAAATACCAAACACCAAATCGCCCATCAATTTTTCATTATTTCATGTGTTTGTGCAAATATCCAAATTTAAGGGGGCTTATTTGCAATTGTTGCATTAGGTGTCAACACCACATTGGTTCAAACCAAATAGAGAAGCCCTAATTATTTGACTAGTCAACCCAACCCCTCTCCTTGTATGAGTAATTTCCTCATGTCGAATCTGAGCCACCCGTTCAAAATGGGGCTCATCATCACCACACACTCTACATCACCCTCTTCTATAAAATGTCTCTTCAATGCACCCTTCCCAAGCAGGCCCTAATCCCCACACCTTGGAAAACCCCCACCTCTCTATCTCTCCTCCCTCCTCACAAACCCACAACCGTATACATTTTCTTCCTTTCTTCTTCTTCTTCTTCTTCTTCTTCTTCTTCATCTCTTTCCTTCCAACCAAGGAGAACCCTTCCACCCGACCTCCCTGCTCCGACCAAGACTTCCCTCGGCCGCCAGCACCTCCCTCCAGTCTCCATCAACCCGCTGTACACCCGCCGACCTTCTCCCCCTGAACCGCTCGAGCTCCCCACCGGCCTCTACTCCCGTCACTACCCAATTCTAGAAAATAGGGTTATTCTTTTATTTTTATTTGATAAATTGTGAATTGTATTTAATTAATTATATTTATATTTAAATAGTGATTGTGTTATTTTTTTAATAATTATTTTAGGGTTTTGGCTAGCCTGGACCCATGTCAGACCCTAGTGGACCCATGTCCGACCCGACCAACACCCTTATGAGGATTATTTTGGTGCTTAGAAATATTTATTATATTTTTAGTGGGTTAATGGGAGAGATTTAGAGTTAGTTTGAGTTCTTATGGAACCCGAAACCCAAACCCAAGTGTGTGGAGGGCATTTTGGACCTTTGGACATGTAAACCCCTTTTATTTCTCTTGGCCGGCCCCTACCTACCCACACCCACCCGTGAACACATCAGTAAGCATCCCCCTTTGTTCCATCTTCACTTCTTTTTCACTTCTTCTTCTTCTCCACTTCTTCTTACTTCTTCTTTCTTCTCCCCAAGTAAGTGTTCTTCATTTTTCTTCCTTCTTTCTTCCATTCCTTCTTCTTTATGTGGACCCTAACCTTGCATTTTCCCTAACCTAGGTGTGTGGAGCCTAGATTTAGTGTGAAGGCTAGATTTGGTGGCTTGGAGCTTGAGGGAGGTGATTTCTAGTAGATCGAGAACTTTGGCCTTGGGATTTCAACTTCCAAGAGGTAAACCCTAACTTTTCTCTTGCTAATTACTTTTGTGTAGTATAATTAGGGTTTTAGAACCTTCCTAGACCCTAAGCTTACCCGTGGGAGGAAGTTGGAACTAGTTTGGTTGAGTTTGGAGACTTTGACATTAGGTTTTGTGTCAATTTTGGGTGGAATCCGAATTTGGCCCAATTTTGGATGATGTTCTTGGTTAGACGGACCTAGGTAGACGTTGTTGGGTGTCTTGAGGGTGAGAGCGTGTCTCCGTTCGGACACGGGAAGTCGTGTCACGGAGAAACGGGCATTTCGGGCAAAATTGGAGTTTTTGTCGTGGTCGATTCTAAGTGCGTGCGCGTTTCCTCCACGGGCCTAGAATCGACGGGGTAGCACTTTTTCTAGGATCTAGGCATCGTTTAGAACCCGTGGGTAAATTTTGGGCCGATTTCGAGTTCGTTAGGTGTGCGTTTCAGGAGGTTTTCCGAACCGCACACCGCGTGTTCGTCGAAATGACCAAACGGCTAACGCACACCGCATGTTCGTTGAAATGACCGAACGGCCATTTTGACTTGGTTTCCTAGTTTCGGGCTTGTGCGCGCATTGGGTTAGCATCGGGGAGTGTGTGCTAGAGTTCTCGAGTTATATTTTATATATTTTTAGGTATTTGTGAGTGTCGGGGTCGTTGGACGTGAGTGGGGCGTATTGTTTGTGTGTTGTGTGCGTTGTGTGGTGTTTGGTTATAAGTGTCTATATATATATATATATATATGTATGTGTGTCTATATATGTATATATATTTATATATATATGTGTATATTTATATCTATGTGCTTGTGTATGTATATGTCTATGTGTATATATATATATATATATATATATATATATGTATAAGTGTGCGTGTGTGTGTATGTATATATATATATATATGTATAAATGTGTATGTGTATATATATATATATATATATCTTAGAGTGTGTGTGTGTGTGTATATGTATATATATATATCTGTGTGTGTGCTTATATATAAATAGGTTTCTATATATATATATAACTATGTATATATTTATACGTGTGTGTGTGTTGATATGTGTTTAAGTGTGTGTCTGTGTGTTAGATTATATATATAAGTGTGTGTGTTTTGATATGTGTTTAAGTGTGTGTGTGTGTGTTAGATTATATATATAAGTGTGTGTATATATATATATATATATCTAGTTGTATATATATAGAGAGAGAGATATATGTATGTTTATATATATATATATATATATATATATATATATATATATATATATATATATATATATATATATATATATATATATATATATATATATATGTATATAGGAGTGTGTGTGCTCGTGTGTGTGGCAAAGCGAGGGGGGAGTAGCCCAGGCCAGCAGCAGCAGCAGAAGGAGCAGCAGCAGCAGCACTATGAAGCAGCAGCAGCAGCATCAGCAGGCATGCAACAGCAGCAGCAAAGCATAGGAGCAGCAGCAGTATCACAGGGCGCGTGGCGTTTGCTAGTTAGCTAGGTAGTAGAGGGAGAGGTAGTTAGATAGTTAGAATAGCTAAATTGATAGATATTAGATAGATATATATAGATAAATGGTTAGATAGATACTAGATAAATAGGTAGTTTGTTAGATTTATAGATAGATAGGTAGATTGCTAGATATGATAGATAGATAATAAGATAGCTAGTTAGATAGTTAGATAGATAACTAGATTGATTGATACTAGATAGGTAATAGATAGGTAGATAGATAGTTATATCTATCTAAGATATAGATATCTATATACCTATAGTTATATATATATATGTATAGGGAGGTATATGGGTTTATGTATATGTGTGTGGATATCTATATATATAGGTATATAGATACTTAGATATGTAAATATATGATAGATAGATATATTTTCTAGCCTAGATTAATAACTAGGTATATATTTATTACCCTAATAGCAAGTTAGAGGGGTTTGAGAGCGGTATCTCAATACCTTGGGATACCGTGGTATCTCAATACCTTGAGATATCCAAGGTATTGAGTTTCGAGCGGGGTATTTGAGTATTAGCCTAGGAATAGTATTAGAGTGATTTTTATATGCTTATGTGTATATATTTACGTGTGCTAGCATAGGTTTTAGCGGGTTTAGGCAGGGTGCGTTGCCTAGGGCGAGGTATCGGATACCGAGGGTATCCCAATATCTCGATTAGGCGAGTTTGAGAGTTTAGTAGCTTAATGAGCTCGGTTTGACCTAGAATTTCAGAGGCACCCTAGTTTGACCTAGCTTTGACCATAATTATCCTTGTTGACCATAAAAGTCAACGTTTGACCTAGTTTTGACCTAGAGTTGACTTTTTAGACCTTGGGTTGACTTTTTGACCCAAATTTCACCGGTTTGACCCGTTCGACCTAGAATAGCCCTAGAAGCCTATTTTTAATTATTTTATATCAGTTTAAATCCTCAAAACCCTATTTAATTCTGCTTTTCACAATAGGTCCTTGTGACACCGGTCAGGATCTCCGATCCTCATCAGTTGCTCAGGACATCAGGCGAGTACCTAACTCTGATAGTTTCTATTTCATGATAGCGTTTATATCGCATGTTCTAGATCTATAATACTTGATTCTGATACATTATTATACGAGCTGGTACTAGTGGATCCCGTCATGAGATGCTATCCTCCTTACCGTGTTCAGCGGGTACTCTATCACGTGTATTTCATTATGTACTTCGGGTATTGATTCTCATGTGCTATCATGTGCTTCTTGTGCTCTCGCCTTCGTGTGCGCGAGCTATTATCATATACGTAGCATGTTGTGGTTGGATCCAATGGTATTAGTGGGGGAGGGGAGTAGGAGTTGGTTATATGATCAAAGCCAAACAATATTCATGTGTATGTCGGTTATACAACTCACGTATAACGGAGTTATCGTAGTATTTTTCATGTGCAACCTAAGCCGATCATATAACGAACTTGTGCTCAAGGCACTTAGCTAGTATTCATGTTTTTTACCTGCAGTTACTTTTCCACTACTTGTATTGTTCTCCAGTTTAATTTGCAGCTACTTACTGTGCTCCAGCATATATTTATTTCCTGTGCATCTTGTATACTTTTTTATTGCTCGTCATATACACCTTACCATGTATTTGGAGTTGCTTTCAGAGTTATGTACTTCGCTCCAGTCCTGACTGGACATATTTTTTTTAGAGGATCCTGAGGACTATTGCCCGACGTTCTACAGGCCGGATGTTGACGAGGGTTGTGACCCCAAGATTGAGGAGGAGTGCACCGAGGAGACGTCGTTAGCGCCCTAGTTAGCTAGGTGGGTTTCCTGTGTTGTTCCCGGTGGTTTATTTCTAGATGATTGTACTTATTCTTTTGATGCTGTGAGATGTTGTAGCTATTATGGCCTTTGACTGTATATTTTTGGATATTGTCTTGCTCTCTTGGTTATGTTTCTTTGTTGATATCATATCGTGCTTTTATTCATCCCCTAGATTTTGTGATTGAGTATTCATATATATATATATTGCGTGGTTGCCCTCCTTTTGGAGAGGTCATGGCAGATTTTTCTGTGAGATATATAGATAGTTGGTTGACCCAGAACGGACCTTACAGCGTTCTACTGTCGATTCTGCGGCGTAGGCTGGACGTACCCACGGCTCATGCCCGATTTTCGGGTGTGGGTCGTGACGCATTTTTGGTGGCGGCCCATGCAGGTCTAGTTTTTAGGTTTACCTGCAATAGGATAAAGGATATAGGCTGAGAGAGAGTGTGCTCAATCACAACTAGGACCCTTCCTGATTCCTTTTGCTATCTTAATTTTTCTGAAATTATTTTCTTTTGCAATATTACTGTCCTTCTTTGATGATATCGTTTCTTATACCGTATTGACTTCTTTTGATCTGTATTCTTCTTGATTCCATTCTAGCACTTGCTTTATTTGATTTCGGTGCTTCCCATAGCTTTATGTTTGTATTTTTTTGCTGTTAGACACCATCTTGTTGCTGAACCTTTAGCTAGAGTCTGCAATATCACGACCGGGGGTGGTATCATCCTAGTCAGTGATGTCTGCAGAGACCGGAAAGTTACCTTGGGAGGCCGGGAGTTGAGTGTGTGCCTACTTGTAATGCCACTTCCGAGCTACGATATTGTACTCGGGATGGATTGGTTGAGTATGCATTATGCTAGTATAGATTGTCGTGGAGGCAGAGTTTTGTTTAGTCCGCCGGGTGAGCCAGAGTTTCAGTTTGCCAGAGGAGCAGCGGAGCAGACCGAGGGAGTCTTCTGCGGAGCCCTGGTGGTAGAGCCGAGGTTGCTATATCCACTGATAGAGGAGTACATGGATGTCTTTTCGGAGGAGTTGCCTGGGTTGCCTCCGGACAGAGATGTGGAGTTCTCTATAGACTTGGTGTCAGACGCAGAGCCGATATCCCAGCACGTCTATAGAGTCAGCAACAGTGAGCTGATAGAGTTGAAGAAGCAAGTGGATGAGCTTCAGGATAAGGGATTTATCAGATCTAGTTCTTCTCCATGGGGTGCTCCGGTACTTTTTATGCCGAAGAAGGATGGGTCGATACGGATGTGTATCGACAACAGGGCTCTAAACAACCTCACAATCAAGAACAAGTATCCGCTGCCGCGTATTGATGATCTTTTTGACCAGTTGAGCGGAGCGAGGGTGTTTTCCAGGATTGATCTGAGGACAGGCTACCACCAGGTGAAGGTCAGGAAGGAGGATATTCCGAAGACAGCTTTTTGGACCAGATATGGACAATATGAGTTCTTGGTGATGCCGTTTGGGTTGACTAATGCCCCGGCAGTGTTCATGAATATGATGAACAAGGTGTTCCATCAGCATCTAGACAAGTTTGTGGTGGTATTTATAGATGATATCTTGGTGTATTCGAAGACCCCTGAGGAGCACGAGGAGCACCTGAGGATAGTGCTGGCGACTCTCAGGAAGGAGAAGCTTTATGGAAAGCTTTCGAAGTGTGAGTTCTTCCTTGACAAGGTTGAATTCCTTGGTCATGTGGTGACTGGAGAGAGTATCTCGGTGGATCCGAGAAAGATCATGGCAGTTGAGGCATGGAGTGCTCCGAGTTCAGTAGCTGAGGTCAGGAGTTTCCTGAGACTGGCAGGTTACTACAGAAGATTTGTTCAGGATTTTTCTCGGATTGCAGAGCTGTTGTCCAGGATGACCTGGAAGGACGTGGAGTTTGTTTGGTCAGAGGAGTGCCAGGTTGCCTTTGATGAGCTGAAGAGGAGGTTGACGACAGCTCCAGTGTTGACGTTGCCATCAGGTTCTGGAGGATTCACTATCTATAGTGATGCATCGGGGAAGGGACTGGTTGTGTGTTACAGCAGAATGGGAGGGTGATTGCCTATGCTTCCAGGCAATTATGTCCTCATGAGAAGAACTACCCTACCCATGATTTGAAGTTGGCAGCGGTCATCTTTGCTCTGAAGTTGTGGAAATACTATTTATACGGAGAGCGTGTAAAGATCTTCACAGACCACAAGAGCTTGAAGTATATGTTTACCCAAAAAGAGCTGAACATGAGGTAAAGGAGATGGTTGGAGCTGATAAAAGACTTCGACATATCGTTGCAGTACCATCCAAGGAAGGCGAACGTAGTTGCGGATGCGTTGAGCAGGTATCCGGTAGCTATGTGCCTGACTACAGATCATTATCTTCTAGCAGATCTAGAGAGCTTGGGCATTGAGGTGATAGTGCCTGGAGTTGAGATGTAGATGTGGGGACTACAGATTCAGTCAGAGTTGGTAGACCGGATCAGGGCTACACAGTTTGAGGATGAGTCCCTGAGGAGCATCAGGGCGCAGGTTCAGATGGGATTATCAGATGACTTTACCATAGCTGATGATGGTTCTTTGCGGTACGGTACCAGGTTGTGTGTGCCGAGTGGGTCGTTGCACGAGGAGGTTCTTCAGAAGGCGCATCGATCCCAGTATTCTATGCATCCAGGTGCCAACAAGATGTTTATAGATCTGAGACAGCATGTATGGTGGTACAGGATGAAGCGGGAGGTAGCGCACTTCATATCCCGATGCTTAGTGTGCCAGCAGGTGAAGGCAGAGAGTCAGAGGCCAGGAGGTTTGCTCCAGCCGTTACCCATTCCGGAGTAGAAATAGGAGCATGTGACCATGGATTTTGTTTTTGGACTTCCCCGTTCTCCAGGCGAGAAGGATGCGATTTGGGTCATCGTGGACAAGTTGACCAAATCGGCCTACTTTCTACCATTCAAAGTGGGTACGTCTACAGAGAGACTAGTAGAGATGTATGTGCGCCAGATAGTCAGACTGCATGGAGTTCCTGTGAGTATAGTATTAGATCGGGACAGTCACTTTACTTTACATTTCTGGAGGAGTCTGCAGGCTAGCTTGGGCACCCAGCTCAAGTTTAGTAGTGCATATCACCCACAGACAGATGGACAGTCAGAGAGGACCATTCAGACACTAGAGGACATGCTTCGCACTTGTGTTTTGGATTTCAGAGGCTCTTAGGAGGATCACTTGCACTTGGTAGAGTTTGCTTACAACAACAGCTACCAAGCCAGTATCGAGATGTCACCTTTCGAGGCGTTGTATGGACGGAGGTGTCGTACTCCGTTATCATGGGATGATGTAGGCGAGAGAGCTGAGCTTGGCCCGGAGATGGTGGTTGATGCAGCGGAGAAGGTCATGCTCATTAGAGATAGACTTCGGGTGGCGCAGGACAGGTAGCGGCATTGGGCCGATAGCCACCGGAGACCTTTGGAGTTCGAGGTATAGCTTAGAATCTAGATTTTATTCTTGTGTTTGCTTGTGATTGTTTGTTTTAGACTAAGTGCAGAGACCTTGTTTGTGCTAGGTTGGAGATCTGGTGTTCCTGAGGATTTCTCCGACGCGGGGCACTATTCGCTTCGGTGAAGGCGGGAAGCTTAGCCCACGTTTCGTCGGACCCTTCTGTATCCTTGAGAGGGTCGGCGCCGTGGCGTATAGGCTCGAGTTGCCGCCTACGCTGGACGGAGTTTATGATGTGTTCCATGTGTCACAGTTGAGACGGTACGTGGCGGACCCCAGTCACGTATTGGATCACTCGGAGATCGTGGTGGGCCCTACTCTTAGCTATCAAGAGCAGCCGGTGGAGATTCTGGATCGACGGGAGAAGGTGTTGAGGAACCATACTATTTCCTTAGTTCGCGTCGCATGGAGGCATCACTCTCCAGGTGAGTCGACCTGGGAGAGGGAGTATGAAATGCGCGAGCGATACCCCTATCTCTTCGAGCCTTGAGGTATGGTTCTTTCTTTGCATTCCTGTCCTAGTTTTCTCTTTTAATTTTGAGGACGAAATTCTTTTAAGGAGGGTAGGCTTGTCACTACCCAATTCTAAAAAATAGGATTATTCTTTTATTTTTATTTGATAAATTGTGAATTGTATTTAATTAATTATATTTATATTTAAATAGTGATTGTGTTATTTTTTAATGATTATTTTAGGGTTTTGGCTAGCCTGGACCCATGTCAGACCCTAGTGGACCCATGTCCGACCCGACCAACACCCTTGTGAGGATTATTTTGGGGCTTAGAAATATTTATTATATTTTTTAGTGGGTTAGTGGGAGAGATTTGGAGTTAGTTTGAGTGCTTTTGGAACCCGGAACCCAAATCCAAGTGTGTAGAGGGCATTTTGGACCTTTGGACATGTAAACCCCCTTTATTTCACTTGGTCGGTCCCTACCTACCCACACCCACCCGTGAACATAGCAGCAAGCAGCCCCCTTTGTTCCATCTTCACTTCTTCTTCACTTCTTCTTCTTCTCCACTTCTTCTTACTTCTTCTTTCTTCTCCCCAAGTAAGTGTTCTTCATTTTTCTTCCTTCTTTCTTCCATTCTTTCTTCTTTATGTGAACCCTAACCTTGCATTTTCCCTAATCTAGGTGTGTGGAGCCTAGATTTAGTGTGGATGATAGATTTGGTGGCTTGGAGCTTGAGGGAGGTGATTTCTAGTAGATCGGGGACTTTGGCCTTGGAATTTCAACTCCCAAGAGATAAACCCTAACTTTTCCCTTGCTAATTACTTTTGTGTAGTGTAATTAGTGTTTTAGAACCTTCCTAGACCCTAAGCCTACCCATGGGATGAAGTTGGAACTAGTTTGGTTGAGTTTGGAGACTTTGACATTAGGTTTTGTGTCAATTTCGGGTGGCCAATTTTGGGTGATGTCCTAGGTTAGACGGACCTAGATAGACATTGTCGGGTGTCTTGAGGGTGAGAGCGTGTCTCCGTTCGGACACGGAAAGTCGTATCGCGGAGAAACGGGCATTTCGGGCAAAATTGGGGTTTTTCGTCGTCGTCGATTCTAAGTGCATGCGTGTTTCCGCCATGGGCCTAGAATCGATGGGGTAGTACTTTTTCTAGGATCTAGGCATCGTTTAGAACCCGTGGGTAAATTTTGGACCGATTCCGAGTTCGTTTGGTGTACGTTTCAGGAGGTTTTTCAAACCGTACACCGCGTGTTCGTCGAAATGACCGAACGACCATTTCGACTTGGTTTCCTAGTTTTGGGCTTGTGCGCGCATTGGGTTAGCATCAGAGAGGGTGTGCTAGAGTTCTCGAGTTATATTTTATATATTTTTAGGTATTTGTGAGTGTCGGGGTCGTTGGGCGTGAGTGGGACGTGTTGTTTGTGTGTTGTGTGCGTTGTGTGGTGTTTGGGTATAAGTGTCTATATATGTATATATATTTATATATATATATATATATATGTGTGTATTTATATCTATGTGCTTGTGTATGTATATGTCTATGTGTATATATATATATGTATAAGTGTGCGTGTGTGTGTATGTATATATATATATGTATAAATGTGTATGTGTATATATATATATATCATAGAGTGTGTGTGTGTATATGTATATATATATATCTGTGTGTGTGCTTATATATAAATAGGTTTCTATATATATATATATATATATATATATATATATATATATATATATATATATATATATATATATATATATATATATATATATATATATATATATATATAGCTATGTATATATTTATATGTGTGTGTGTGTTGATATGTGTTTAAGTATGTGTGTGTGTTAGATTATATATATAAGTGTGTGTATATATATATATCTAGTTGTATATATATAGAGAGAGATATATGTATGTTTATATATATATATATGTATATAGGAGTGTGTGTGCTCGTGTGTGTGGCGAAGCGAGGGGGGGAGTAGCCCAGGCCAGCAGCAGCAGCAGAAGGAGCAGCAGCGGCAGCACTATGAAGCAGCAGCAGCATCAGCAGGCATGCAGCAGCAGCAGCAGCAAAGCACAGGAGCAGCAGCAGCATCGCAGGGCACGTGGCATTTGCTAGTTAGCTAGGTAGTAGAGGGAGAGATAGTTAGATAGTTAGAATAGCTTGATTGATAGATATTAGATAGATATATATAGATAAATGGTTAGATAGATACTAGATAAATAGGTAGTTAGTTAGATTTATAGATAGATAGGTAGATTGCTAGATATGATAGATAGATAATAAGATGGCTAGTTAGATAGTTAGATAGATAACTAGATGGATTGATACTAGATAGATAATAGATAGGTAGATAGATAGTTATATCTATCTAAGATATATATATCTATATACCTATAGTTATATATATATGTATAGGGAGGTATATGGGTATATGTATATGTGTGTGGATATATATATATATATAGGTATATAGATACTTAGATATGTAAATATATGATAGATATATATATTTTCTAGCCTAGATTAATAACTAGGTATATATTTATTAGCCTAATAGCAAGTTAGAGGGGTTTGAGTGCCGTATCTCAATACCTTGGGATACCGAGGTATCTCAATACCTTGAGATATCCAAGGTATTGAGTTTCGAGCGGGGTATTTGAGTATTAGCCTAGAAATAGTATTAAAGTGATTTTTATATGCTTATGTGTATATATTTATGTGTGCTAGCATAGGTTTTAGCGGATTTAGGCGGAGTGCATGGCCTAGGACGAGGTATCGGATACCGAGGGTATCCCGGTATCTCGATTAGGCGAGTTTGAGAGTTTAGTAGCTTAATGAGCTCGGTTTGACCTAAAATTTCAGGGGCACCCTAGTTTGACCTACCTTTGACCATAGTTGTCCTCGTTGACCGTAAAAGTCAACGTTTGACCTTGTTTTGACCTAGAGTTTACTTTTTAGACCCCGGGTTGACTTTTTGACCCAAATTTTACCGGTTTGACCCGTTCGACCTAGAATAGCCCTAGAAGCCTATTTTTAATTATTTTATATCAGTTTAAATCCTTAGAACCCTATTTAATTCTATTTTTCGCAATAGGTTCTTGCGACACCGGTCCGGATCTCGATCCTCATCAGTTGCTCAGGACATCAGGCGAGTACCTACCTCTGATAGTTTTTATTTCATGATAGCGTTTATATCACCTGTTCTAGAACTGTAATACTTAATTCTGACATATTTTTACACGATCTGGTACTAGTGGATCCCGTCATGAGATGCTATCCCCCTTACCGTGTTCAGCGGGTACTCTATCACGTGTATTTTATCATGTGCTTCGGGTATTGATTCTCATGTGCTATCATGTGCTTCATGTGCTCTCGCCTTCGTGTGCACGAGCTATTATCATGTAAGTAGCGTGTTGTGGTTGGATCCAATGGTATTAGTGGGGGAGGGGAGTAGGAGTTGGTTATGTGATCAAAGCCAAACAGTATTCATGTGTATGTCGGTTATGTAACTCACGCATAACGGGTTATCGTAGTATTTTTCATGTGCAACCTAAGCCTATCACATAACGAACTTGTGCACAAGACACTTAGCTAGTATTCATGTTTCTCACCTGCAGTTACTTTTCCACTACTTGTATTGTTCTCCAGTTTACTTTGCAGCTACTTATTGTGCTCCAGCATATATTTATTTTATGTGCATCTTGTATACTTTTCTATTGCTTGTCATATATACCTTACCATGTATTTGGAGTTGCTTTCAGAGTTATGTACTTCGCTCCAGTTCTGACTGGCATATTTTTTCCAGAGGATCCTGAGGACTATTGCCCGACGTTCTACGGGCCGGGTGTTGACGAGGGTTGTGACCCGGAGACTGAGGAGGAGTGCGCCGAGGAGACGCTGTTAGCGCCCTAGTTAGCTAGGTGGGTTTCCTGGGTTATTCCCAGTGGTTTATTTCTGAATGATTGTACTTATTCTTTTGATGCTGTGAGATGTTGTAGCTATTATGGCCTTTGACTGTATATTTTTGGATATTGTCTTGCTCTCTTGGTTCTGTTTTTTTGTTGATATCATATCGTACTTTTATTCATCCCCTAGATTTTATGATTGAGTATTCATATATATATTGCGTGGTTTTCCTCCTTTTGAAGAGGATTATTCATATATATATTGCGTGGTTGCCCTCCTTTTGGAGAGGTCATGGCAGATTTTTCTGTGAGATATATAGATAGTTGGTTGACCTAGAACGGACCTTACAGCATTCTACCGCCGATTCTGCGGCATAGGCTGGACGTACCCACGACTCATGCCTAATTATCGGGTGCGAGTCGTGACAACTCCGGCAGATTTTCCCACGAGCCGCAGCCGCCTCCCTTCAGCAGTCCTCCAAGATCACAACTCTGGTGAGCTTTCTCCACCCAACCTGCTGTACATCTTCCCCGGCTACCTCCATAACTTCTCCCCCGGTGAGCCCAGTCCGGCCACCCCTCGTCTTCCCCGACCCCGTTCCACCTCCGGCCAGCTTCTTCCCCGGCGAGCCATATTCAGCAGCACCATCACCCCCCTCTGGCCAGCTTCTTCTCCGGCGAGCCATATTCAGCAGCACCATTACCCCGGTCGGCTCTCCCTACTTAAACTCCAGCCTCCCCCTCAGTCGAGCCACCCCGCCTGGACTCTCCACCACCTACCACCACCCATACCATCGATATCACCACCCCGTAACACCAGCCCCCTCCACCAGCACCACCTTCGTCATCATCGTCTTCGTCGTCGTCTTCGTCATCCTCGTCATCATCATCGTCACCTTCGTCATCGTCGTCGTCGCCTTCGTCGTTGTCGTCGTCGTCGTGGACACCGTCGCCATCGCCGACCTCATGCACGTACATAGGTTCGCGCCCTTCCCTCGCATGCACGTACGCGTGTACGTATTCGATTAGAGTATGTATTGGTATATAAATTTAGTATATGTATTCAAGTAGGTATTGGCATGTATTAGTATACGTATTAGCATTGGTTATTATATGTATATATATATATATATATATATATATATATATATATATATATATATATATATATATATATTCATAATGTATATGAACCTAATTAGTATATGTGAATGGTACATGTATTAGTATAGATAAATGTATTTTGGTATATGTATATATAGTATAATCCTAAATTAGCATATATTCATATGTATATGTATTGTATAAGTATTTCATAGTATATATTTTATATTGTACATATAGTATTAATTATATTTAGTATATATACATATATATACGTATTGTATATATCTCTCCCTAATATATGTTTATATATATACAAAGTAGTAATTCTATTTAAAGTATATATATATACATATATCTATTATATTTGTACCAAATGGATATTAATGTATATGTTAATTAGTAATATGTATAATATATAGGTACTAGGTGACCCAAGTGTAACCACGGATATCCCGTACTTACATAACCTGTGACCATATAAATGTTAGTTGACTGTCACATCTACACTGACGAACTGGCAAGCCCCGTATCATTTACAGTCTGTTTGACCTGCACCGCAATAACAGACGCGACACCCGTAAAATTGACGCACACTTGACCCTAGTTGACCAGTGTCATACCTAGCGTAGCCCTGAGTTCATTGTGTTTTGATCGTGTGTGTTAGTGTAATGTCTGATGCAATATTGTATTGTATTACATGTGTATTAGACTTTTGGATCGTCCTGCGAGACTTCAGGAGAAGGATATTGGTATTGACAGCTAAGGACCCCAGGCGAGTACATTCTCTGATAGTTTCTTATTTATGATATCCCCTATGTTCATTGTATCTAGTGTAAATATCCATATTATTGACACGATGGTTAAACGGATTGGTATATCCGGATCTCATCATGAGATATTATTCCTTGTTCATGGTGTATCTTGTTAAAGTCTTGTTTCATTGTTTATCTTGTGCATGTACAGACACTGATTTCCGGGGAGACTTGCTATCTTCCTAGGGAATCCTGTGCCATTACGTACCATGGTTGGATCTACTATACCAGTCGAGGTGGGGAGTATTTTAGTGTAGATATGTGATCATATCCTTCATGTACAAGTCTTGTTCACATGTTAGTGTTGGTCATACACTGCACATATGACTTGTGTTGCATTTTATTTATTTCTTCGATATCTTATCGTGTTGTAGTTATGTGATTGAGTATTTTGTTCATATTATATTATGTTATCTGTGTCTTCTTTTAGAGTTGGATGCTCGTGTGAGATTGTTTAGATAGTATCATGACCTAGACAGCGTTCTACCGCCGATGCTGTGGCGTAGGCTAGACGTACCCACATACTCGTACCCCAATTCCGGGTGTGGGTCGTGACACATTTTTAGTGGCGGCCCATGCAGGTCAGACTTCGCAAGTTGTGTGATATCGTGGTAGTGTGACATCTTAGTTACACTACTGCATGCCTGTGATAGAATCTAGGATATAGCATACTAGGATGAGAGGGAATACTCAATCACAACTAGCAATATCTCTAATCCATTTATCTTGTTATCCTTATTTTCCTTCTGAATATTGCTTCTTTAGAACTTTACTGTCCTTCCTTGATGATATCGCATTTATTGCCTTAATTGATTCTTTGGGTCTATCTTCAGGATGCCGCCGAAGACAAGATCTATGAGAGTGGGAGCATCAGCTTTAGAGGGGTCTGCCACCTCTCTACCTGATGGACAGACATCCGTAGTTCCTTCTACATCTCCGGTGCATGTGGGAGTATTTGCAATTTTCGGGGGTCCTCCTCCCCCACCTGTTCAGAGGATTGTCGCAGTTGTGACGGACAACCTTCCACCTCCACCGACTCCGATTTTCGGAGGTGTGCCCATTGACGGGACACAGGTATTTACCTTGATCCAGGGCATGGTAGATGCTCAGCGAGTTCAAGCTATGGCTCAGAGGGTATAAGTAGAGGCACACCAGGCACAAACAGAGCTGATGAGAGAGAGCATAGAGAATGCTCATCAGGGGCTCTCTAGGCAGTTGAGAGAGTTGCCCAGCAGTTTCTTGGCCAGCAGCAATAGCAGAGATCAGGCACTATAGTGGACTTCAAGAGGATGATGCCTCGAGAGTTCAAAGGCACCGAAGGGATACTCTACGCAAATGACTGGCTAAAGGATATAGAGAGGAGCCTGTGATTGGCCCAGATTCCTGAGAGCTTGCAGATAGAGGCCGCTGGCAGTCAGATATTTGATATCGCACTCACGTGGTATCTCACGGAGTCGAGACTCACTGACGAAAGACTTACTTGAGAGACCTTCAATGAGCTTTTCAGGGAGAAGTTCTTTCCCGACGTGGCCTTGGGAACTTTAGAAAGTCAGTTTTATGACTTGGTCCAAGAAAACATGTCGGTCGTCGAGTACGTCGCAGAATTCTGTCGATTGAGCCATTTTGCATCGTCTGTGATTCGGGACCCAGGAGATCGAGCCCAAAAGTTTAGAAAGGGGCTGACGAGAGAGATTAGGTCGCGCACTTCTGGTCGTCGTACCGCTACCTTTGAGGATATCTTGATGGATGCCCAAATTGCACAAGAGGATCTGGGTCTCAGGCCTAAGAGGAGTCATAATATTTCTGAAGATACAAATGGTAGTGCAGGACCGGCCAAGCGTCCCCATATTCAGCAACAGCCGAGGATATTTCAGTATCAACAGCAGTACCAGGCACCAGTTCGTGTTTAGCAGGATCAACAGACTTGTCATTTCTATAAGAAGCCAGGTCACCTTTGGGAGAGCTGTAGATTGAGGCTAGGACTTTGTTTGCGTTGTGGTGATGTAGGACACCGAATGAGGGATTGCCCTCTAGCTCAGCGCGTAGCTCCAAATTATAGAGATCCAGTTAGGCCACCTGTGGAACTGCAGATTGCTTAGCACCTGCGGAGGGAGCCACCCCAACAGGGCAGAGCATTTGCGATGACGGTCGAGAAGACCGATACTGCAGGTGACGTGTTAGCAGGTTTTGTTCTTTTCTTTCCTTTTATCCTTTCTATTTGATTGATTGATTGATTCCTTAGTACCGTAGCTTGTATTCATGATTTTCTTGTTAGAATATAGTTAGTAGTACACCCTGACAGAGACTGCAATACCATGACAAAGTGACCATAACTATATATAGTTTCTCTTGATTGCATGTTGTATGATTGTAGGTAGGATTTTTCTTAGACCTTGATTATTGGGGGTTTGACCATAGTGAAGATTTATGAAGAGGTTATGACTTAACAAGAGAGACATGATGATTAAAATTTGAGGATAAACATTGATTTAAATAAAGAGTTAATAATTTAATATGGAAGAATTGATGATTTATTGATTATGATATAATTGAATTTATCATTAAAACTTGAGGAATTAAGAAGATTATCAGTATATTTATTTGGCTAGAAGATATAAATTTAAGACTTATATACCTAAATATTGTATTTGAAGACTTCGTAACTGTTATATTGATTGAGTATTATGAGGAAAAAGAAATCGAGGAATAAGATCATTAATGAATTAGTGTTGAAGTCAAAATTTTGGGATGAGAATTTAAATTTATGAATAGGCATCGATTGGACTCAAATTAGAGGAGTAAGATGATTAATTGATTAATATTTTTAGATGGGATTTCTTAATTTTATAAATATGTATTTAGTGAATTTAAATTAGAGGATTGGATATTAAAATTCGAGTATTTATATATGAACTTAAAATTTTGGAGGAATTGTGATAAAAATGGAATTTGACTTTTATTTCGAGGGTTTTCAGGAATACGATAATTACAGAATTTTGAAAAATTGTGAAATGACAATGTGGATTACTTCATGATTATGTGGGTTGAGGAATTTAACTTTTGATGGAAAATAACATAACGAGTAAATACTACTATTGAGGATTTCAAATTTCGAGGACGAAATTCTTTTAAGGAGGGTAGACTTGTCACTACCACATTCTAAAAATAAGGATATTTTTGACTTTTTAATATTGTGTGTATTTAATTTTAATAATTGCATGATATGTGTATTTATATTATATTATATACAGTATTCTTAATGTTTGAGCTAGTAGACTTGACCTAGAAGCCTACTAGATGAACACCTGACCGAATTATAGGATTATGAATTTAATTTGTATTATTCAGGATTTAATTATTGAGGTTGTAATTAATTACCGTAGTTTTATTTAATTGTTACACCTTGCCGTTGTTGCAATATTCGGAGCCCAGCCTTAGCCCATAATTTCCAACAAGTTGTTGCATTCTAGACTTGACACACCAACTTAGGCGCTGGACTTTTCCGTCACTCAAAATCATAATCCTTGGTGCTCTAATTTAATTGCACAACTTTCCATATCCGAAATCCATTATTTAATCCTGTGTCGCGCACCTGTGTCGTTGCCATCAATTTTGAGACACTAACTCAACCCGTTTAGCCGGACCAATTAAGGGGTCCAAGACTGACACCAAGCCTACACCTTTTATGACCTTGTGTAACTCATAATTAAGCTCTCTTGTGCATTATTTAAGCCGCACAATATTTGTCGCGGACGTTTATTTAATTTCTAAATAAAATCCAACTTTGTATCGCTGTGCGTTCCAATCGAAATTGGAGACACAATCTCGATCCATTTTGTACAACCCAATTTAGGGTAATATTCTGTTCTGAGTCTTCTTCATTCATGACACTTCTGTCCCACTTAATTTTGGCCCCATGTACCTTCAATTTATTTTAGAACACCACTTACATTTATTTCTAATTAAATTGGGGATACCAACTTTGACTAATCCAATTTTAACCCAATTTAATCCAAATATCTTATTCATTAAGCCCATACAAAACACACAACACCCCCTCACCCTACAAAATACCAAACACCAAATCGTCCACCAATTTTTTATCATTTCATGTGTCTATGCAAATACCCAAATTTAAGGGGGCTTATTTACAATTGTTGCATTAGGTGTCAATACCCCATTGGTTCAAACCAAATGGAGAAGCCCTATTATTTGACTAGTCAACCCAACCCCTCTCCTTGTATGAGTAATTTCCTCATGTCGAATCTGAGCCACCCATTCAAAATGGGGCTCATCATCACCACACACTCTACATCACCCTCTTCTATAAAATGTCTCTTCAATGCACCCTTCCCAAGCAGGCCCTAATCCCCACACCTTGGAAAACCCCCACCTCTCTCTCTCCTCCCTCCTCACAAACCCACAACCGTATATATTTTCTTCCTTTCTTCTTCTTCCTTTCTTCTTCTTCTTCTTGTTGTTCATCTCTTTCCTTCAAACCAAGGAGAACCCTAACACCCGACCTCCCTGCTTCGGCCAAGACTTCCCTCGGCCGCCAGCACCTCCCTCCAGTCTCTATCAACCCGCTATACACCTGCCGGCCTTCTCCCCCTGAACCGCTCGAGCTTCCCACCGGCCTCTACTCCGGCAGATTTCCCCACGAGCCGCAGCCGTCTCCCTTCAGCAGTCCCCCACGATCACAACTCCGGCGAGCTTCCTCCACCCATCCTGATGTACATCTTCCCCGGCTACCTCCACAACTTCTTCCCCGGCGAGCCCAGTACGGCCACCCCTCGTCTTCCCCGACCCTGCTCCACCTCCGGACAGCTTCTTCCCCTGCGAGCCATATTCAGCTGCCCCATCACCCCCCTCCGGCCAACTTTTTCTCCGGCAAGCCATATTCAGCAGAACCATCACCCCGGCCGGCTCTCCCTACTTCAACTCTTGCCTCCTCCTCAGCCGAGCCACCCCACCTGGACTCTCCACCACCCTACCACCACCCGTACCACCGGTATTACCACCCCGTACCACCAGCCCTCTCCACCAGCACCACCTTCATCATCATCGTCTTCGTCGTCGTCTTCGTCATCCTCGTCATCGTCATCGTCACCTTCGTCTTCGTCGTTGTCGTCGCCTTCGTCGTCGTCGTTGTCGTGGACATCGTCGCCATCGTCGACCTCGTGCACGTACACAGGTTCGCGCTCTTCCCTCGCGTGCACGTACGCGTGTACGTATTCGATTGGTGTATGTATTGGTATATAAATTTAGTATATGTATTCAAGTAGGTATTGGCATGTATTAGTATACGTATTAGCATTGCTTATTATGTGTATATTGATATATATATATATATTCATAATGTATATGAACCTAATTAGTATATGAGAATGGTACATGTATTAGTATAGGTTAATGTATTTTGGTATATGTATATATAGTATAATCCTAAATTAGCATATATTCATATGTATAAGTATTTCCTAGTATATATATAATTTATATTATACATATTGTATTAATTCTATTTAGTATATATACATATATATACGTATTGTATATCTCTCTCCCTAATATATGTTTATATATACAAAGTAGTAATTCTATTTAAAGTATATATATATACATATATCTATTATATTTGTACAAAATGGATATTAATGTTGTCACTACCACATTCCGAAAATAGGGGTATTTTTGACTTTTTATAATTATTAATATTGTGGTAGTTATAATTAAATAATTTCATGATGTGTATATTTAAATTAAATAATTGTGTGAGATGTGTACTTAAATATATTATATTATATACAGTGTTCATTATGTTTGAGCTGGTAGACTTGACCTAGAAGCCCAGTAGATGAACACCTGTCCGAATTATGGGATTATGTGGTAAATTGTTTTATTTAGAATTCCTTTATTGGAGTTTGTAATTAACTACCATAATTTATTTAATTATTGCGCTTTGCCCTTGCTTCGATATTTGGAGCGCTACCCTAGCTTTTGTCTTCCAACAAATTTTGTAGCCTTGTCCTAGACATGCCCGCCTTCCATTCTGCCTTTTTTTAATTCATAATTATGCTCTCTTGTGCTTCATTTTAGCCGCACAAAAATCATCGCGGACGTTTATTTAAATTCTAAATAAATTCTAATTTTGTATCGTTGTGCGTTCCAATCGAAATTGGAGGCAATCTTGACCTATTTTTTATGCGGCCCAAATGAGGGTAATATTCTGTTCTGAGTCTTCTTCATTAATGATATTGATGACCCGACCTAATTTTGGCCCCATGTACTCCTAATTAATTTCTGAACACAGCTTATATTTTATTCCTAATTAAATTGAGGATACCATTTTATCTGATTCCGTAAATTCTGGTTTAATTCCAGTACCCAGCTAATTGAGCCCATACCAAACACACAACGCCCCCTCACCCTACAAAATGCCAAACACCGAATTGCCCACCCAATTTTCATCATTTTATGCGTCTGTGCAAATACCCAAATTTAAGGGGCTAATTTGTAAATTTGCATTTGGTGTCAACGCCCCATTGGTTCAACCAATGGAGAAGCCCTAATATTTTGACTAATCAACCCACACCCTCATTCCAACATGAATAAAAATCCCTCATGTCAGATCTGAGCCACCCATTCAAAATGGGGCTCATCATCACCATTCATTTCCCTCACACTCTCTCCCTATTTAATGTCCTATCACCAAGCCCTAATCCCCAACAATTTAGGGAATCCTCCACCTCCTCACAAACCGTAGCTTTATAATTTTTCTCCATTTCCATTCTTCTTTTCTTCTCTTCTTCTTCTTCTTCCCTTCTTCTTCTTTCCTTGTATTTTTTTTGAAAACTCAAGGAGAGGGAAAATCATCACCACTGTCACTGTTCACCAGCCGACATCACCGAGCTCCGATCCCGACCCCATTTCCGCCTAGCACAGCCGAGACTCCACCCGCTGTTCACCCGAGCGTCCGGCCTCCCACCAGTCCCCTCTTCTTCCATTAGCTCCGGCCAACCTCTTCTTCTCCACCCGAAGCTCCTCCATATCCCCGCGTCGAGCCACCCCGACCCTGCTCTACTCCGGCGCTGACACTGTGCTGCATGGTCTGCAGCATCCCCCGACCCCGACCCATAGCCACCTCAACTCCAGCGATTTCCTCTCAGCCTCCCTGCAGCTCCTAGCTCCTAGCTCCGGTCATCTACACCACTGCAGTCCCGGCCTCCCTCCTAGCTCCCTTCGACTCCGGCCAAACTCCCCACTCCAGCCCGACCTGTCGGAGATCAACTCGGAGCTCCACCATTCACCACCACCATCACTGTTACCAGCTCCGGTCGACCCACTGCCTTTTCGGCCGCTCCCCCGTTAGCCCGGCCACGCAGCTCGACTCCGCCTCACTCGAGCTGCATCAACCCGACGGCACCCAACTCCCTGCACCCTCCTCACCGGCTCCTTCTCGTCACTAACTCCGGCGAGCCAGGCCTCCGATGAGCCACCCCAATGTAAGCTTCCCTCTTTCCCTCTTTCATTTGTTTCAGTGTGTTCAATGTATTGTATTAGTTAAGTTACAGGTTAACAGTTTTAGTTATATTAGGATATAATTAGTTTAGTTATTTATTATGTATAAGGTTAAGTTATGTAATAAATATAAGGATTTTTGGTTATATAAAAATATAATAAGTCTTGGGTTTATAATATTAATTAAGAAATAGTTTCAATATTAAGCTTAGTTCAAAATTAGTTATTTGGACTGGTAACCGATTTTACTATAGATATAAATATATATTGGCTTTTACATAAATTCTAAATTTTTATAAATAAACTTTTAATTGTAATTATGTTCGAAAGAAAAGTTTTAACAATTATTGTTCAAAGTAATTTGGAAATAATTTTCATAAACTAAGGTGTTTACCTTAACAACAAACAATCAACCCTTTTCTCTTATTAGCTAAACTTGTTAATCTTGATCTTAGCTAATCTCTGTATGTTTTCTCTATGTATTGCGGACCTGGTATCCTTATCTTAATTATCGTGCCGAACTCCGATCTTGGACTTCTTTATATAGTTTCTAGCTATTTGGACTACTCCGGACTCATTGGAACTAACTGTTTCTTCATTTGGGATCACCTTGAGAAGTGTGGCATTATATTTATGCCGTGTCAACACGTCCATGCTTTGCACGTCGACTTCAACAAATTTGAGACGAGTACATTCTCTGATTAGCTTCTTATTTATGATATCCCCTATGTTCATTGTATCTAGTGTAAATATCCATATTCTTGACACGATGGTTACACGGATTGGTGTATACGAATCTCGTCATGAGATGTTATTCCTTGTTCATAGTGTATCTTGTACAAGTCATGCTTCATTGATATCTTGTACATGTACAGACACTGATTTCCGGGGAGATTTGCTATCTCCCTATGGAATCCCGTGCCATAGCATACCATGATTGGATCTACTATACCAGTCGGGGGTGGAAAGTATTTTAGTATAGATATGTGATCATACCCAACTCTACAACCATCATAGCTCACCCCACATCTCACGTCGGGTGCAGCCTGACTATTTACATTCTTTATAGCTGTTACGTGTGATTAGCCTGACCTCTACATGCATCATAGCTAACCAACGGTTAGCCTGACCTTACATGAATCATAGCTAATCACATGTAACTAGCCTGATCAAGTTTCCAAGCCGATCACATGTTAAAGCTAGTACTCACACACTTAGTCATAGTATTCTTGCTCATTGACATATTGTTTTCTTTTCTGCATTTACTTATAGTATTTCCAGTATATCCTTTATTGTACATTTCTCGTACATATACATGCATCTTGTATATTTCCATTTATATACTGCTACATAGTTTATATCATTGATATAAAACTACTATTTAGAAATGTACTTTGCTCCCTTCCTGACTGGAAAACATTTTCCAGACTATGCCTAGAGGACTGGTATCCGACACTTGTGGACGACAGAATGAGTAACAGCAGTCTTGGACTTAGTAGTGCAGTCATGATTCCGGAAGGTCTAGCCGGAATTACTAGATATCTAGTTAGTTTTCTTCAGTAGTTTATTTGGTACCGGATTTGTCTCCGGCAATTTGTTGAGACTTGAATTTATTGTTGAGTTAGATTTATTTACATTAGACTTGTGTTGTATTTCATTTTATTTCTTCAATTTCTTATCGTGCTGTAGTTATGTGATTGAGTATTGTTATTCATTTATATTGTGTCATCTGTTTCTCCTTATGGAGATTGGATGCTCGTGTGAGATTGCTTAGTTAGTATCATGACCTAGACAACGTTCTACCATCGATGCTGCGGCGTAGGCTGGACGTACCCACGCTCTCATACCCCTAAATCGGGTGCGGATCGTGACACATTTTTAGTGGTGGCCCATGCAGGTCAGACTTTGCAAGTTGTGCGATGTCGTGGTAGTATGACGTTATAGTTGTACTACTGCGTGTCTGCTATTGAATATAGGACATAGGATACTAGGATGAGAGAGGATACTCAATCACAAATTCTTGAGAGATTTCTGGGATGACCCCTTGAGAATCTTATTATAATTCCAATTTAAATTCTTCGCCCTTGTTTTCGTCCGTCCTCACTCGTTGATATTGAATTTGATTATTGTTGATCAGTTAATTAAATTAGGATCTTGGTTTTTTATTGAGTTAATTTTTTCGAGATAAAATTTTACGGACTAAACTTTACGATAGCATCTGATGACATATATTGATGAGAACAGTGAGAAAGGTAAAACATCTACTTTGGTCATGGAACCTGGAGTTTATCGCAGCCATACCGGTTGGCGTGGCAAAGATTCTAGATGACATGATTATAGGGTTGCGTACTTTAGTTACGGAACCTGTCGTTTATTCCACCTATGCTTACTGACATGGCGAGGATTCTCAGCGTCATGATTTCTGACAAACGTGTATGATTATCATGTTGTATCTTAAAATTGGTTCTTAAAGTATCATCTCAACACTTATCTATTTCTGTTATACAGGACTTTTTCCATCGGTTCTTTTTGTTGCTAGCAGTAGAAACACCTTCAGTCCTTAATCCAGTCTTTTTGAGCTCCTATTCTTTGAGGATTCCTTGTTAAGTATGATAATTAATGTCTTATAATTATGTCTGTGTCTTGAGTATTAGTATTGACTGAGTGTTGCTTATGAGTTTTTTTGTGTTTCCTAGTTGGACATGTGAGCAGTAGGCATTAATCTAGAGTTAACCCATAGCATAGTACCTTGTGGCAATAGTTCTAGGATATGTGTCATTATAATACTATAAGTAGAAGGAGAGTATAGAGTATCGGTGATAGTTCCCAGAGTTAGTATCAGAGCCAGTATACCCGTCCTGGATAACCATGATTATGTAATTGAGTGATCTATGTAAACAATTTAAGTTTCAAGAAATTGTGTTAAGGATTAATGGAGCATGAAGTTTAATTTGATGATTGATATCGGGTGTGTTAAAGGTAAAGAAATATATATGCATTAGGAGTAATAATGAGATGTCATGAGAAGAGAAATATCAAAATTGGTAATGAAAATGGTGAAGCATATCACGGATTAGTTTAACAGGCTATAAAAGGTTAAAAGGAAATACATATACATCAATCGAGATGAAGAACCATATACTTACCCATGAGAGTAAAGAAACATGAGTGTTATAGAAGGTACAGGTAATCATGAGTTCTAATAAGTTTGATGAGATGATCCAATAATGAAGCTAGTGATATAATACCAAGAGTACTAATGGTTCTATATCGAGGATTAGTCGAGAATGATGCTAATAACAGAAAGCACTCTGCGTGATGATAATTAGATGATATACCAGTTGATATAGATTGAAAATCATGGAAGAAAATACATGTGATGATAACCTTGATCATTTGGAGGTAATAGTACAAGTGATTCGGGCAGTACAATTTTAGTACACAGTTGTAGACAATATATGTATTGAGTGTACCTCGAGTATCAGAGACCGTGAGCACTTATATGTATATTTGTGGATTTATAAACTAGAGAGTGGAAATAAATTCCAATTTTTGAGAATTATTGAGTTAAGATTTATTTCATTAAATTTTGAGGATTCCAATCTGATTCAATAAACATGGTCAAGGCTATAAAGATTTTAGAGTGATTAAAATTTGATTTCGATATTGAGTATTTGACTATTGAGGAAGTATATGCATTTTATTTTAAATTGTTCAAGGAGTTAAATTTTGATGATTTTATTATAAGGATTAATTTTATGATGGATGAGAAATATATATATTAATATATGAGTAGATGATATACCTGTATAAGGATCTGATGATTGAGCATGATTGAGATGGCACCGCAGACTGACTTGGGTGTCCATCTAAAGTTGTATTGGAAAGAGCAGCACTTAGTATGTTGTGTTACACTTGGTGTGCACTTGAGTGATAAGAACAAATAGTATGGACAATTGTAGTAGGAACGAGAACTAGCAGTGGGTGTACTATAGTAGAACAGGGATACCTAAAGAGATAGAGGTATCAAACTTTACATGCATCGTTTGACCTATAATTGTGTTAGAGGTTCTTGGTATCAGATTTTGGTATTAATAGACAGGTGTGTGCAATATGGATGTATTCATGGATCTTGTGGATTAATAATGAGTTGATATGGGTACCAATGTACAGGAATAGGAATTAGTTAGTGAATGTGCCAGAGTTAAGAGTATGTTAGAGATAGGAGATACCGCAAGAAATATGTTAGCAGGTTCCTTCTTTTTCTCATGTTGTTTTCGTCTTCTGATTGATTGATTCCCTAGTACCGTGGTTTGTATTCGTGATTTTCTTGTTAGAATGTAGCTAGTAGTACACCCTGACAGAGACTGCAATACCAGGACAAAAGACACATGATCGTACATATTTTCTTAGAGTGCATGGCTAAAGGTAGAATTTTCTTAGACCATGATCATTGGGGTTTTGACCATAATAAAGATCTATGACAAGGTTATGACTTGACAAAAAGGGCAAGATGATTAAAATTTGTGGATAAGCATTAATTTAAATAAAGAATTAAGGGGTTAATGTAACAGAATTGATGGATCATTGATTTTATGAAGATTGAGGTAGGATTGAAATTCGAGGATAAACATTAACTTAAATGGAGAGTTAAGAAATTAACATGACAAAATTGAGGATTTATTAATTTTAGGAAGGTTATGTTATGATAGAATTGGTTATTAAAATTTGAGAAATTTTGGGAAATTATCATTATATCTATTTGATTGCAAGATAGTAATTTAAAATTTTATATTATGAATGTTGCATTGGAAGATTCCGTAAGTATCGCATTGTTGAGTATTCTGAGGAAAAAGAAAATCAGGAAATGAAAATTATTAATGGGATAGTGTCGAATTCAATTCTCGGGATGAGGATTTAGATTTTGAATATGCATTGATTGGATTTAAATTAAGGAGTAAAAATTATTAACGGATTGGTGTTTAAATTCAAACTTTTCGGATGACATTTCTAATTTTATGAATATAGTGGATTAATTAAATTGAAGGGTTGGATTTATGGATTGTGTTTTAGATGGGAGTCTTAATGTGCATTGAGTGAATTAGAGGATGGGATGTCAAATTTCGAGTATTTAATTTTTAATTTAAATTCGGAGAAAATTTTGAGGAAATAGAAACTAATTTTTATTTTTGAGGATATTTCAGGAATACAGTAATTTCAGAAATTTTTGAAGGTTGTGAAACGACAAGGTGGATTATTTCAGGATTATGTGGGTTGGTGAATTTAACTATTGATGGAAAATAATACTATGTATGAGTAAATACTACTATTGAGGATTTTCAATTTCGAGGACAAAATTCTTTTAAGGAGGGTAGACTTGTCACTACCGCATTCCGAAAATAGGAGTATTTTTGATTTTTTATAATTATTAGTATTGTGGTAGTTATAATTAAATAATTTCATGATGTGTATATTTAAATTAAATAATTGTGTGAGATGTGTACTTAAATATATTATATTATATACAGTGTTCATTATGTTTGAGCTGGTAGACTTGACCTAGAAGCCCAGTAGATGAACACCTGTACGAATTATGGGATTATGTGGTAAATTGTTTTATTTAGAATTCCTTTATTGGTGGTTGTAATTAACTACCGTAATTTATTTAATTATTGCGCTTTGCCCTTGCTTCGATATTTGGAGCGCTACCCTAGCTTTTGCCTTCCATCAAATTTTGCAGCCTTGTCCTAGACATGCCTGCCTTCCATTCTGTCTTTTTGTAATTCATAATTATGCTCTCTTGTGCTTCATTTTAGCCGCACAAAAATCGTCGCGGATGTTTATTTAAATTCTAAATAAATTCTAACTTTGTATCGTTGTGCGTTCCAATCAAAATTGGAGGCAATCTTGACCTATTTTTCGTGTGGTCCAAATTAGGGTAATATTCTGTTCTGAGTCTTCTTCATTAATGATATTGATGACCCGACCTAATTTTGGCCCCATGTACTCCTAATTAATTTTTGAACACAGCTTATATTTTATTCCTAATTAAATTGAGGATACCATTTTATCTGATTCCGTAAATTCTGGTTTAATTCCAGTACCCAGCTAATTAAGCCCATACCAAACACACAACGTCCCCTCACCCTACAAAATGCCAAACATTGAATCGCCCACCCAATTTTTATTATTTTATGCATCTATGCAAATACCCAAATTTAAGGGGGCTAATTTACAAATTTGTATTTGGTGTCAACACCCCATTGGTTCAACCAATGGAGAAGCCCTAATATTTTGACTAATCAACCCACACCCTCATTCCTACATGAATAAAAATCCCTCATGTCAGATCTGAGCCACCCATTCAAAATGGGGCTCAACATCACCATTCATTTCCCTCACACTCTCTCCCTATTTAATGTCCTATCACCAAGCCATAATCCCCAAAAATCTAGGGAATCCCCCACCTCCTCACAAACCGTAGCTTTACAATTTTTCTCCATTTCCATTCTTCTTTTCTTTTCTTCTCTTCTTCTTCTTCTTTTGCCCTTCTTCTTTTTACCTTGTGTTTTTTTTGAAAACTCAAGGAGAGGGAAAATCATCACCACTGTCACTGTTCACCAGCCGACATCACCGAGCTTCGATCCCGACGACATTTCTGGCCAGCACAGCCGAGACTCCACCCGCTGTTCACCCGAGCGTCCGGCCTCCCACCAGTCCCCTCTTCTTCCATTAGCTCTGGCCAACCTCTTCTTCTCCACCCGAAGCTCCTCCATATCCCCGCATCGAGCTACCTCGACCCTGCTCTACTTCGGCGCTGACACTGTGCTGCACGGTCTGCAGCAACCCCTGACCCCGACCCATAGCTACCTCAACTTCGGCGAGTTTCTCTCAGCCTCCCCGCAGCTCCTAGCTCCTAGCTCCTAGCTCCGGTCATCTACACCACTGCAGTCCCGGCCTCCCTCCTAGCTCCCACCGACTCCGGCCGAACTCCCCACTCCAGCCCAACCTGCCGGAGATCAACCCGGAGCTCCACCATTCACCACCACCATCACTGTTACTAGCTCCGATCGACCCACTACCTTTTCGGCCGCTCCCCCGTCAGCCCGGCCACGCAGCTAGACTCCGCCTCACTCGAGCTGCATCAACCCGACGGCACCCGACTCCCTGCACCCTCCTCACCGGCTCCTTCTCGTCACTGACTCCGGCGAGCCAGGCCTCCGACGAGCCACCCCAATGTAAGGTTCCCTCTTTCATTTGTTTCAGTGTGTTTAATGTATTGTATTAGTTAAGTTACAGGTTAACAGTTTTAGTTATATTAGGATATAATTAGTTTAGTTATTTATTATGTATAAGGTTAAGTATGTAATAAATATAAGGATTTTTGGTTATATAAAAATATAATAAGTCTTGGGTTTATAATATTAATTAAGAAATAGTTTCAATATTAAGCTTAGTTCAAAATTAGTTATTTGGACTGGTAACCGATTTTACTATAGATATAAATATATATTGGCTTTTACATAAATTCTAAATTTTTATAAATAAACTTTTAATTGTAATTATGTTCGAAAGAAAAGTTTTAACAATTATTGTTCAAAGAAATTTCGAAATAATTTTCATAAACTAAGGTGTTTACCTTAAAAACAAACAATCAACCCTTTTCTCTTATTAGCTAAACTTGTTAATCTTGATCTTAGCTAATCTCTGTATGTTTTCTCTATGTATTGCGGACCTGGTATCCTTATCTCAATTATCGTGCCGAACTTCGATCTTGGACTTCTTTATATAGTTTCTAGCTATTTGGACTGCTCCGGACTCATTGGAACTAACTGTTACTTCATTTGGGATCACCTTGAGAAGTATGGCATTATATTTATGCCGTGTCAACATGTCCATGCTTTGCACGTCGACTTTAACCAATCTGAGGCGAGTACATCTCTGATTAGCTTCTTATTTATGATATCCCCTATGCTCATTGTATCTAGTGTAAATATCCATATTCTTGACACGATGGTTACACGGATTGGTGTATACGGATCTCGTCATGAGATGTTATTCCTTGTTCATGGTGTATCTTATACAAGTTTGCTTCATTGATATCTTGTACATGTATAGACACTGATTTTCGAGAAGATTTGCTTCCTTCCTATGGAATCCCGTGCCATAGCGTACCATGATTGGATCTACTATACCAGTCGGGGATGGAGAGTATTTTAGTATAGATATGTGATCATATCCAACTCGACATGCATCATAGCTCACCCCATATCTCACGTCGGGTACGGCCTGACCATTTACATGCTTCATAGCTGTTACGTGTGATTAGCCTGACCTCTACATGCATCATAGCTAACCAACGGTTAGCCTGACCTTACATGAATCATAGCTAATCACATATAACTAGCCTGATCAAGTTCCCAAGCCGAACACATGTTAAAGCTAGTACTCATACACTTAGTCATAGTATTCTTGCTCATTGACATATTATTTCCTTTCCTGCATTTACTTACAGTATTTTTAGTATATCCTTTATTGTATATTTCTCGTACATATACATGCATCTTGTATATTTTTATCTATATACTGTTACATAGTTTATATCATTGATATAGAACTGCTATTTAGAAATGTACTTTGCTCCCTTTCTGACTGGAAAATATTTTCCAAACTATGCCTAGAGGACTGGTATCCGACACTTATGGACCACAGAATGAGTAGCTGTAGTCTTGGACTTAGTAGTACAGTCGTGATTCTGGGAGGTCTAGCCGGAATCACTAGATATCTAGTTAGTTTCCTTCAGTAGTTTATTTGGTACCGGATTTGTCTCCGGCATTTTGTTGAGACTTGGATTTATTGTTGAGTTAGATTTATTTACATTAGACTTGTGTTGTATTTCATTTTATTTCTTCGATTTCTTATCGTACTGTAGTTATGTGATTGAGTATTGTTATTCATTTATATTGTGTCATCCGTTCCTCCTTATGGAGATTGGATGCTCGTGTGAGATTGCTTAGTTAGTATCATGACCGAGACAGCGTTCTACCGTCGATGCTACGACGTAGGCTGGACGTACCCACGCTCTCGTACCCCTAAATCTGGTGCGGGTCGTGACAAATGTATATGTTAATTAGTAATATGTATAATATATAGGTACTAGGTGACCTAAGTGTAACCACGGATACCCCGTAGTTACATTGACCTGTGACCAAGTAAATGTTAGTTGACTGCCACATGTACACTGACGTACTGACAAGCCCTGTATTATTTACTGTCTGTCTGACCTGCACCGCAATAACAGACGCGACACCCATGAAATCAGACGCACACTTGACCCTAGTTGACCAGTGTCATACCTAGCATAGCCCTGAGTTTATTGTGTTTTGATCGTGTGTGTTAGTGTAATGTCTGATGCAATATTGTATTGTATTACATATGTATAGGACTTTTGGATCGTTCTGCGAGACTTCAGGAGCAGGACATTTGTATTGACAGCTAAGGACCCAAGGCGAGTACATTCTCTGATAGTTTCTTATTTATGATATCCCCTATATTCATTGTATCTAGTATAAATATACATATTCTTGATACGATGGTTACACGGATTGGTATATCCGGATCTCATCATGAGATGTTATTCCTTATTCATGGTGTATCTTGTTAAAGTCTTGTTTCATTGTTTATTTTGTGCATGTACAGACACTGATTTCCGGGGAGACTTGCTATCTTCCTAGGGAATCCCGTGCCATAACGTACCATGGTTGGATCTACTATACCAGTCGGGGGTGGGGAGTATTTTAGTGTAGATATGTGATCATACCCTTCATGTACAAGTCTTGTTCACATGTTAGTGTTGGTCATACACCGCACATATGACTAGCCAGGCCATTATTCCTGCAAAAGTTCCCAAGCCGATCACATGTTAAAGCTAGTACTCACACACTTAGTCATAGTATTCTTGTTCATTGACATATTGTTCCTTCCCGCATTTATTTATAGTATTTCCAGTATTTCCTTTATTGTATATCTCTCGTACATGTATATACATCTTGTATATTTCTATTTATTTGCTCCTACATAGTTTATATCATTGATGTAGAACTGCTGTTAGAGATGTACTTTGCTCCATCCTGACTGAAAATATTTTTCCAGACTGCGCCTTAGAGGACTGGTGTCCGACACTTTATGGACCACAGGGAGAGTAGCTGCAGACTTGGATCTTGTAGTTCGGTTGTGATTCCGGGAGGTCTAGCCGGAATCACTAGTTATCTTGTTAGTTTCTTTTAGCAGTTTATTGGTACCGGATTTGTCTCCGGCATACTTTATTGAGACTTGTATATTATTGTTGAGTTAGATTATTTCTATTTAGACTTGTGTTGCATTTTATTTATTTCTTCGATATCTTATCGTGTTGTAGTTATGTGATTGAGTATGTTATTCATATTATATTGTGTTATCTGTGTCTCCTTATGGAGTTGGATGCTCGTATGAGATTGTTTAGATAGTATCATGACCTAGACAGCGTTCTACCGCCGATGCTGCGGCGTAGGCTGGACGTACCCACGTACTCATGCCCCAATTCTGGGTGCGGGTCGTGACAACAACAAGATTAGGCTCCGCTATATCGCCAACATACGGTCCATAATGTGTTTGAATCTCATTCTCATCGTAGTAACCTAAAATATTGTTATCCAGTCAAGATTGTTATGAGTACATCACAGTGAAAATAGTTCCAACACATGGTAGAAGCTATAAGGCTGTACATAGTACAGAATACATTATAGCAACAAAACTGAAATCACATAAGGCAACATAAAAACTAGTAACTGAAGTCCTGGCATGGAAAATATGATGTACAATAACCACAAATGAACATAGCAAATAATAGAAAGTATGGAAGAAACAAATAGGAATAACTATTCTACGTGATTTAAAATACCTCGTCGACATGTGAATGACTTAGGGTAAAATTTGACATACCACACGTGCTCTGCATGGTTGCTATTATTCCAGTAAGGCCGTGGTATAGAAAGGGTAGTTCACACGTCTACTAAGTATTTTCCCTTTTGACTAGTACAACGTGGATTCAAAACCTGGCACGAAGAAATAACAATAGTCCAGAAATGTCACATATCTCATAACAAGAACCCATCCAACTAATCCATGTAATGAGTGTGTCAAGAATCAAGTAATCATTACTAATCATGCATTAGAAACTATCAAGTGCTAAAAAGTAATCACAGAATATACTCGTCTGTGGTCCTTATTTGGTGGTACTAATCAGGTTGCAAATAAGAGTCCAAATCACCTACGTATTATGATTTACCATGTCAAAAGATAATTTATTTTGCTTCTGAAATAATTACTCTAAATCCTATTCTAATACTAAATTCTAATTTCTAAGTTAAAACCTAGTTTTCATCTAAAGATACCAAAATTTTCCAACTTGGGATTCGTGGCACACAAATCTGTGTATTATATTGACCAAAAAATCAACCACCATAAAATCTAGTTTTATATATGAAATCTTGTAGATTTTAGCACTACATGGATGCCGAAATTGATGATTTCATAAAATCACAAGTTGGTAAGAAATTATGACCAAATGGGAGATGACACTTGGCAATTATTCTTTATCGGTGCATCAAGAATAGGACCTAAATGCAATATTCTCGCTGGAGTAAGGATAGTTCTTGTTTCCCTTGACAAATGCTCATTCGTTGTGCATAATCCCTCAAAGAACCATGCTCCAACAATGTGGTATAATACAATGCTCTGCGTATTGGTCTTCAGTTAGCTAAGCAATTGGATGTCCAATATCTTGAAGTCTAAGGAGATTCTAAGATGATAGTCAATCAGGTTAGAGGCGAGTATGAAGTCCACCATGAAGACCTTGTTCCTTATTATGTAGCTACGATTGATTTGGTTTCAACTTTCATTGGCTTCTACATTGAGTATGTTCCTCGGCTACAAAATTATTGAGGCAGATGCGATCGCTGGGCTGGTAGCTTCTTTGGCCATCCCATTAAGAAGACGACATTCAATCACGATAAGCGGTCGAGAGTTGGTCTGTGCCAAAAATAATTTACACATTGAAAGCAACTTTTAAGTGAAGTCCACCCCTGATTCTGAGGACTAGAGGTTTTCTTTTGTAGACTATGTATCTTATGAAATTCTTCCAGATTACCCGAAAGAAGCTACCTCTATCAGAAGATGCTCGCTTCAGTTTTATTATGATGAAGTATCCAAGACATTGTATCGTCGTTCATATGATGGGCTCCTATTGCAATATCTTTCAGATCTTAAAGCAAGATGGACATTTCGTGAACCACACGATAGTGTTTGTGGAGCATACCAACCAGATCCTAAACTACAAGATAAGCTCAAAAGGCTGGCTTACTATTGACCTACCATGGTAGCCGATGCTATAGACTACGCTCGTAAATATAGAGCATTTCAAATCCACACAACTTTCATCCACTAACCATCAGAGTTCTTACACCCGACGGCTTGATCCTGGCCTTTCAAAGCTTGGGGGATGAACATTATTGTCCCTATTATCCCTCATTTACCCAGAGGTCATCGGTTTATCCTAGATATAACTGATTATTTTTTCAAATAGGTAGAAGTGGTACCATTGATTGAAGTAAAGACATCTAATGTGATTAGCTTCGTCAAATACTATGTCATTATAGAAGCAGAAAAAGTGTGTCTCTTGAAGATGGCACAGTTTCCTACAAATAAACTAAACATAGGAAGAATGGCGCACTTTCTTTGTTCTAAAGAATGATGCACTTTCTACTTGCTTCAGTGGATGGTGCATTCTTCCAAAGAACATAACAGTGAAACACTCTAAGGTTGTTCTTATCCGTCCCAATATAGGCTCATAATTGGCCTATCATTCCCCCCCCCCCCCCCGAGCATTAAATGTGATGAATCTAACAGTTGAACATCAGTCGAGGATGTCAGAACATTACTCGAATAACACATATTAGCGACGCCTAAAAATGTCCCTAATAGGTAAACTAACGTCGCTAAAATAATATACCGTCGTAATTAGTGACGTTTTTACGGTGTCACTTATTTTATGGTCACTAACAACAAAAAGGTCGCTAGTCGTCACTGTAGCGACGTATATTTGCGACGACATGACATCGCAGAATATACAACGATTAGCGACGTGTCTTCGTTAAATGGCGACGTAATATTGGTTATAAAACGTCGCTACATTAGCAATATTATGAGCAATATTTTTCTATAACAATGCTGACATGGAAAGTTTTGCCATGTCAGCATACTAGCGACATTTAGCGACATACTAGCGACGTCCTTGGTATCAGGTAGCGACGTTTCGATACTTTTTAGCGATGTAAATGTACGTCGCTAAATGTCGTAATACATCGCAACATGTCGCTAAATTGAAAAAAATTAAAAAATAGAATAGAGTTTGGAAAATATTTCCCAACAAAACTCTACCTCCAATTATAAAATCATAGTTTATATAAAAAGACCCAGAGCAACCCTTCGTTGAATTCTCTGTGTTCGCCGACCACTACGGTGGAACACTCAACACCGATAAATTTTGCTGTACAGTTAAAAAGAATAATAAACTAAACTCATAAAAAAAATTCTACAAAGTTTCATTACACTAAATATGTCCAAAGAAGTAGATAAATAAATTTAAAATAAGTATCAAATGCGTCTCAGAATGTAATAAAAAGTATGAAATAATTACATAAAAGATCCAAGAATGGGCCAATACACACAAACACACTAAAACCTGTCCAAACAAGGACTAGTACTGATCAGGAGGAGCACCGCCTCGCATCTGGGATAGAAGGAACTCAAACTGCTCCTGTGAAAGAGTCATCTATGTCGATGGAGGAGGCAGGGATGGAGGCTGTATCGATGCCGGCAGACCAGGAGGACGTATCTGCTCCATTGCTAACAGTCGAGCATTGTATGAATTTATAGCAGATACCACCCTCGAAGTATTCTCCGCCACTGAACGGCTCAACAAATCCTGCACCGCTTGAATCCTCGCAAGTGAGTTGCTTATGGCCGTAAGCGACCCCTCCAGCTCCGTCTGTCTGTGCTCCATAGACACGGCCAGAGTTGTCAAGCTGCGCTTTATCGTCTGGCCCATAGTCCTGAGCTCCATGTGGTTGTGCTCTGTTATATGGCTTAGAGTCATGATCTCCGTAAGATTATGCTCGAGCAAATCAAAACGTACGGTGATCGTCGCATCGTCTGTCTGCGGCGTAGACTATGGCTACTCCGTAATCCTCTGTAGCAACTCATCACGCAGGTCAGCAATCTGATGGTCAATGCTCTCATAGGCTTGTGCCGACGCTTGTGAAGGCTGCGAGGAATGCATACTGATAGAGGGGGCCATGGATGACTACATCACAACATAGGTACCGTAGAATCCCGTACAGTAGTACGTACTCCTCTGAAGACCCCCAACGACGGTCATCCAGAGCTCGTCCATCGACGGAGCTATCGAGGGCTGCGAGAAAGTACCATCCCCTCCCTCTGCAGGTGCACTAGCAGTTGTCCGCTCATGTAGTTTAAGATACTCATCATAGAAAAGTGGTTGCTAACGTCTAAGTTACTTATTGCTAACTATAACGATGTCTATTTGTATATTTTCTAAGTTATATTAAAAGTAACACAGGGTAGTAAAACGTACATAGGTTTACGTGGCCTTCTCATCGATGAGCTGTCCGCCCTTACGATGGGTGGCCAGGAAGACTATCACCATGTTGGCGTCCTCATCCCTCTGCACTTGTTAAAAATTATATTGTTTGTTACTAAAATTAAACATCTTATCCGTCATGGGAATCGAGCCACCATACCACTTTTCTGCCTTTGACCTAGCCGCCTATGCCTTCTCCGACCGTTCCTTGTACTTGGGTTCGTCGAATCTCGCCTTCATCATAGTCCACTGCTCAGGCATGATCCAATCGTGGATCGATTCTCCGTCACTATCACGGACCTTCTGGTCGTTGATCGCATTATGGATCAGTTTAGCGGCGAGGGCAGGAAACTGCTCCTCAAACTTCTCAACCTGGTGTGGTAGATAGAAATAGATTTTCTACAAGAAGTAAAATAGAGAGATACATAATATGCATAAATAATTAATGATATTAAAAGTAAATATATTTTTATCTTGAAGTGGGCAAACCAAAATGCCTTCCTATCTTCAGGAGCATGTGAGTAGTTGTTCCAAGGCCCACCATAGTTCTGCCTCAGAAATTGCCCAGTGCTCTCTGTACCTCCGAGGGATGATATCTATACAATGATAATTAAATTCATGAATATATAGATATAATTATTTTGAAAATGTTAACTATTTAACTTAATTGCTAGGCCCGTCCCTCCAAATATTTATCCTCGTCTCGCTCGGAGGCACGCATAGTGGATTGCTCTAATTATGCACAGATAGAGTCGGCTCAACATCCTTCATCTGATCCTCTGTCTTCATAATGCCATCAGCAGGAGGAAGGGTGGAAGGGGGAGTAGTCTCAAGCATAGAACTGCTGGTCCCAGGAGTACTTCTACGTACATTCGATGGAATCAAAGATATGACTGGTCGGTATACTGGAGTGCTCTGCGACGAGGATCCATAACCAGTAGCTGGTACCGGAGGAACACTCCGTCTAGAGGATCTACCTTCGTACGATCCTCGTCGTCCTGTCATACCTAATAATAACATATGATGATAAAAAAAATACACAGACTTATAACAGTTCATCAAAATATACACACCCGGAGCAACCCTCCGTTGAATTTCCTGGGTACGAAATATCATAATAAAAAAGTATCATAGTCACAGAAGAAGCACAATATAAAAGTATAACAGTCACACAATAAGCGCAATATAAAAGTATCTGTCATGACCCGCACCCGGTTTAGGGGCACGAGTGCGTGGGTACGTCCAGCCTACGCCGCAGCATCGGCGGTAGAACGCTGTCTAGGTCATGTAACTATCTAATCAAACTCACGTGAATACCCAACTCCATAAGGAGACGTGGATATCATAAAATAATGCTAGAAATACTCAATCACATAAACTAAAGCACGATGAGATATCAAGGCAAGCAAGAAATACAAGACAAGTCTAACGGCAAAATAATCATACCTGCAATCATTAACTTCCAATCCCCAAGTGTGTCAGAAACCAGTCTACTAAGGTCACAGTCTGGAAAAATATTTTCCAGTCAGGAAGGAGCAAAGTACATCTCTAAATAGCAGTTCTAGATTAATGATATAAACTATGTAGCAGTTCTAGATGGAAATATACGAGAAGCATGTATAGGTACGAGAAATAGAAGAAATACTGGAAATACTGTAAGTAAATGCAGGAGAAGAAACAATATGTCCATGAGCAAGAACCTATGACTAAGTGTTTGAGTACTAGCTTTAACATGTGATCGGCTTGGAAACTTGATCAGGCAGGTTACATGTGATTAGCTATGATTCATGTAAGGTCAGGCTAACCGTTGGTTAGCTATGATGCATGTAGAGGTCAGGCTAATCACACGTAACAGCTATGAAGCATGGAGATGGTCAGGCCGCACCCGACGTGAGATGTGGGGTGAGCTATGATGCATGAAAAGTTGGGTATGATCACATATCTACACTAAAATACTCCCCACCCCGACTGGTATAGTAGATCCAATCATGGTACGCTATGGCACGGGATTCCCTAGGGAGGTAGCAAATCTCTCCGGGAATCAATGTCTGTACATGCACAAGATAACAAGGAAAATAAGTCTTGTACAAGCTACACCATGAATAAGGAATAACATCTCATGACGAGATCCGTGTATACCAATCCGTGTAACCAGCGTGTCAAGAGCATGGATATTTACACTAGATACAGTGAACATAGAAGATATCATAAATTAGAAACTAATCAGAGAATGTACTCGCCTTGGGTCCTTAGATGGTGAATACCGATGTCCTGTTCCAGAGTATCCCCTGGGAAAACCAACAGTCCTATAACAGATCACAAGCAAAACCACATTTATATCAGATGCTACACTAACACGGTCTAAAATACTGAGTTCGGGACTTCTCTAGGTATGATACAGGTCACCTAGGATCACCTAGTAGAGATACGTAAAACACATTACACTTATTAATACTTACAATATTTATACATGCACCAATTTAATGTATTTACAATATATATATATATATATATATATATATATATATATATATATATATATATATATATATATATATATATATATATGCCTTTTAAATACATATTTAATTTACACTAGTTGAACATTATATATGTATACTCGTACATATGCTAACAATACATTTTTTTTAATATATATATATATTGTCAATGTTATTATTAAAATATATACTAATACTAGTACATTACATTAAATACAAATACAATACATTAATTGTATGTACAAGATATATATATACATTTATACTAATTATACATATTTGAAAATATATTAAGTACATATATATACAAAATATATACATATACTAAACATTATATATTTTTATACCAAATACCTACATATATATATTAAAGGAAATACACATATACATATTATACTATACCAATTGAACAATAATAGTACGTATACTATTACATTTTATATACCAAAATACGTATATATCATATATGTACAAAAGTACATTTTAGAATATACATATATATATTGTCAACATCATTATTAAATATACTAATACTAATACCAATTTAGTTTATACAATGTATATTAGGAATATAATAAAAGCATGTACAAAATATATATTTTTATACATATATACAAATTATATATGTTAAAATATATACAAAACATATATACATATATTAATTAATACAATACCAATAATGCTTATACCAAGTACGTATTTATTCATATCAACCATATTTTAAATACATACATTTCATTATACTAAGGTATACATATACTATACTTATACATGTATTAAACATTAAATAAAATAATACTATACACATACCTACACATTGATTAACTATATACAATTTATTCACATTAATTAAATACCTACAAATACATATACATTACATTAGCTACATATATATATGTATATATATATGTATGTGTATATATATATATATATATATATATATATATATATATATATATATATATGTGTGAAGAAGGAAAGAGGGGGAGAAGGAAACTTACTGTGGGGGGTTTGGCCGGAAGATGGCCGGAGGGATTACGACAGGGAGGAGCAGCAGGAAGAGGGAGGAGAAGATCGGAGTAGACAGGTGGTGGTGGTGGTGATAGATGGGTCAGCCGCCGGGGTACACAGCAGAGGGGGAGCAGCGGTCGGGTGGAGGGAACAGGAAGTCGGGCCGCCGGAACAGAACGGGAAGGGGGTTGGGTGAGGTTGGAGAGGGTGAGTTCACGGTGGAGGAGTGGGGCTCGGCCGCCTGAAGCGGTGGTGCTCATGGTGGGTATGTGAGTGGCAGGGAGGAGCAGCCAGCGCCGGTCGGGATCAGTCGGTCGGACGGTGAATCAGTGGTGGTGATCGGGGACAGTGGGTGCGAGGGGAGTTGCACAGGCCGGCGGGTAGGGGACTCGGTCGCCGGGGTGAGCAGTGGCCGCCGGAGGGATCAGAGGGCCGCCGGAATGATGGCCGGAGGTCGGGTGATCTCCGGGTGAACAGTAAGGGGGTGAACAGTGTTCCCCCCTTCTTCCTTTTGAAATTTAAATAGAAAGAAGAAGAAGAAGAAGAAGAAAGGAAAGAAAAGAACAAAAGGAAGAAGGAGAAAAAGAAAAGAAAGAGGTTTCCTACGTTGGAGTTGAGGATGGAGGAGAGAGAGAGGTGGGGGCTTGCTTGGGGATTAGGGTTTGATGGTGACAAGACATTAAATAATGGAGAGTGTGGGTGAAATCAAGGGTGGTGATTGACCCCCTAGAATGAGTGGCCCAGATTGGTCATGGAAAAATAATTCATGGAGGAATGAGGGTGAGGTTTAATTAAGAATTAATAGGGCTCCCTCATGGTTTAATCAAATGGGTGTTGACACCAAAAATGCAGATTTGCAAATTAGCCCCCTTAAATTTGGGTATTTGCACAGACACATAAAATGACAAAAATTTGGCGGGCGGTTCTGTGTCTGGTGTTTCGTAGGGTCAGGGGACGCTGTAAGTTTGGTATGGGCTCAATAGCAGGGCACTGAAATTAAATTGGGATTTTCAAAATCGGTTAAAATAGTATCCTCAATTTAATTAGAAATAATTACAAGTTGTGTTCTAAAATTAATTAGGAGTACATGGGGCCAAAATCAGGTCAGGTCATCAATACCAATAATGAAGAAGACTCAGAACAGGATATTACCCTAATTTGGGCCGCACGAAAAATAGGTCAAGATTGCCTCCAATTTTTGATTGGAACGCACAACGATAAAAATAGGAATTTATTAAATAACGTCCGCGATAATTTTTGTGCGGCTATAAATAATGCACAGAGAGCATAATTATGAGTTGCAAAAATAGCAGAATGGAAGGCGGGCATGTCTAGGGCAAGATGGTAAAATTTGTTGGAAGACAAAAGTCAGGGTAGTGCTTCAAATATCGAAGCAAAGGCAATGCGCAATAATTAACTAAAAATACGATAATTAATTACGATCTCCAATAAATAAATTCCAGATAAATTAATTAAATACAGAATTCTATAATTCGGATAGGTGTTCGTCTACTGGATTTCTAGGTCAATTCTACGAGCACAAACACAAATGAACGCTGCATCTAATACTATATTTAATTACACATCACACATAATTATTTAAATTAAATATACTATCATGCAATTATTTAATTGTAAATACCATAATATTAAATATTGTAAAAAGTCGAAAATATCCCTGTTTTCGGAATGTGGTAGTGACATATCACAGTCCCATAATAAGCTGTAAACCCCCTAAAAAATTAAATTTTATTTAAAGTATTTTTATTAAATTATTGAATTTCTTTAGAGTAATTTTATAGTTAATTAGAAAAAATTTATTGATTAATTTAATTATATAAATACTCATTTAGAATTATTCCATAAAATATTTTTTTGTTATTATTTTTAGAGACTTGTTAAAAGGTGATAAATTTTCTAGAATTTATTTTGTGTGCAAATATTATTTTTGGATTTTTATATAATCTCATCTATATATGTAAATATATAATAATAATAATAAATATGTAATAGTAATAATAATAGTATTACTACTACTACTACTAATAATAATAATAATAATAATAATAATAATAATAATAATAATAATAATAATAATAGTAATAGTAATAGTAATAATAATAAAAGAAAAAGAAAAAAAGAAAAGAAAAGAAAAAGAAAAGAAAAAGGAAATATAAAAACCTAAACCCTAACCTATTCCCTAAACAAAACCCTAACCTAAACTAAAACTAAATCCTATCCCTATACTAAACCTCCCCCCCAGCAGACTCACCAACGACCCAACTTCCCCCCTGGCTCTCCTTCTCTCTCCCACTCTCTCTCTCTCTCTCTCTCTCTCTCTCTATATATATATATATATATATATATATATATATATATATATATATATATAATGCAAACCTAAAACCTAACCCTAACCCTAGTCTCCTCCCCCCGACCGCCGACCTCAACCCTGACGCTGGCGCCGCCGCAGCAGCGGGCCGCCATAATAGCCGTCGTCCGCCCCCGCCGCGGGCGTGTACACCGCAGCAACGCTGCCCCGAATCCCCATCTTCTCGGTATGATATCTCTCTCATCTCTCGTCATTTTCTCGAGCGGTTTGTCCGTGCACGTTCATAACCTAACCCTCTAGGATTTTCTTCAAGCGGGACAAATTTTTGTGCCTTGGATTGGTCGAAAAATCGACCAAAAGTTGGCCGAAAAACGGACCAAAAATAGTCCAAAATTTTGATCCAAACCCCCATGTTCATGCCCAATTTGCCACCAACCTGTTTAATATTTTCAAAATCTAATTGAAGGGTTTTCTTTTCTATATAACCGAGAATTTAACTGTTCTTTTACTTTTTATTAATTTGTTTTATTCGTTAAATTATTCAGCCTCCAAAACAATCAAAAACTTGATCTTTTAAAACTAAAATTTTGTGATACGGAGTGCGTCCCGCCAAACGGGACTGCCTCATCGCGTACCAATTATACCAAAAGGCGCGTATGGTATATCCTTACGTGTGGGCTTTCACAGAAGTTGATTCGGACGTATGTGCGCGTCGGAATCAACCCGTATCCGTAAAAAGTCTCATTATCGTGACTTTTACAAAATACTATCCCACTTTGTGTATGCTCGTCAGAATATGACGAAACTTACACCATTAGATTCGTGGTATCACACTGGTCCTGTGACCCAAGTTTCACGCGATTGTGATACAGTTGAACAAGCCGCCTATTCGCGGGGCCCACGGTTTGACTTGAAGGGCGAATTTGTGATCGGCTGACCGGAATCTAAAATTGGACATACTATTGAGTTCGTATCGTCGTTTAAAATTTATTTGACCTATAATTTATCCTATTTAGAGACCTTTACCTCTGACACGTATTTCGGTGCAAAGTGGGCCACATGTGGACCCCATTTTGACCTAAAATTACCGTTTTGCTCCTGTATCCAAATTGGACGAAAGGGTAGTGGTTTCTAGCTATCTCGCTTATTCTGGGAATGTTGGTGATATTTATTTCAGCATCCGGAGACGTTCATTCTGATGCCATAGTTCGGATCCCTTGTGCTTGACGTCTAGACGCTTACACTTCGCAGCTTTCTTGCCGGACAAGATACCTTACCAAATTGCTTATAGTACTTTGCATGCTTATCATATTTTTATATACTCATTATATATGTATTTTCTTTTAGTCATAATTATATACTATATATGTTGACACACACTTGACACATAGTATCATGGGAGGGGAGGACAATCAGTAGGCGTATGGGCTACCCACTCTGGTAAACCGTATTAACTAGCACACACTATGATAGTTATGTCGCAATGGTCGCTACCCTCGCGGTATGATGGCTTATGATGTTCATGGACGTATGTGTGAGTTGTGAGATAGATAGAGTATCCTACACCTACCCATACGTCGAAAGGTTGTCCTCATTATGCATTCATTTAGATTGTCTAGTACAGCATACTTATATATTTTTTGTCTATTATGCATGTTTTACTGTATTCAATTGACATGCTTCTATGTATCTTGTTACGTCCCTCTGAGGACTTAGTCCCTTTCCAGGTGTAAACGATCATGACTATTTGTAGGAGCACGGATCAGGACTTGCTACTTATCTCTCTATCGATAAGGTCTTCTCTTCGAGCCTCATTGTTCATTAGATGTACTTGTTTTATTTCTCTTATATTCTGGTTTGGTAGTGGATTTATTTCTACCCAACTACTTGTTCTTATCAAGCATTTTATACTTGATTCAGTTATATAGTTGATTGGTTATTTAATTCTGTGGATGAGATCAAGTTATGCCCTGTGACTTATGAAATAAATCTATACCACTTGTGAATGACTATTTATAATACAGCGTACGTATATTTATGGTTTTAATATATTTGAGTTGCCACATACATACGGCTGGCATGCTTACGTATTTCTAGTCCTACATATTTTGGGACTGGGGCATAACATATTTTTGTGGTGGCCCATGCAGGTCGAGAGCATATTGTCTCGGTTACTTTACTGTACCGAGCAAGCCTGCGCACAGGATTAGAGTATAGGATCTCATCCACTTATTTAATCATCTCCCTTGATTTTATTTCGTACTCTTATTTGATAGCTTGCATTGCATCTTGCTTGATCCTTTCACAACGTTAATCTTATCTTTTCTTTCGTGCTTGATAGGGGTTAGGAAGATGACTTGTACTAGGTATATACACTCTATTGTTTAATAACACTATTAGTTAAATTCTTATAAGTTTGGTAGTATACCTTATAACCTAGTATCACATAGTATTTTTGACCCTTTAATGAAGTGTAATTGAATGATACCAACTATAGGCTTGCATAAGAAGATAGTGTTTACCCAGACTGTAGAACTTAGAGGCCCATACCCCCATTTTGTCAACTAGAGACTTAGACAAGAAGTTAGTATGGCAACTGTAGAGGCACAACACCGGTCTTCTTGGTGAACTTAAATTATTTTGTACCTTCCTTTATCATAATCCAGCGTACTTATATTTTCTGGACTACCTCCGCTTATGATATTATTTTATAGCCTAGTTTTGCAAGCTTATTCTTTTAACGAGCTTGTTCATGACATATGTGTTATTAGGGATACCTACTAATACATTGTCCAAATCAGAATCAGTGTATTATAGTCTGATCAACCTTAATGTACTTGGTTCGCTCTTCGCATGACTACTTTATGTGGATTGAGATATAGTTGACTCAGCTTGTTAGACAAATATACTTGCCCTCTATACATGTTCGAGAATATCATATCGGTTACATAATTGTACTGATATGAGCATGCAAATAGGAATTTACCAAAATAAGATTTTAATCCACAACTACCCTGACAACTCTCTTTTTGAATTCTTTAAATCGCCTTGAACCCCGTACTTGTATTCTATCACCTCCTACTTGAATTCTTTATTATTATTTTTCATCTTCCCCTATTTCAGAAAGACGAACATTCGTGCTTGGTATAAGTTTGATACACAGAGAGTACTAGATATACCCCATAGGCCAATCATATTACTTTGTGACTATCTTTTGTAATTAAGGGCATATCACATGTGATATATTTGGTGTTAAAAATTTTGTGGATATGTTGATATTTTAACTAGATGGTATACCCATGATGCTAATGGATGACACGAGTAGCAGTAGTAGTATTCTCCTTTCTATCACCATCTTGTCCCCTTGGGTTGCTCATCTTCTTTTCCATATCCATTCCTTGTCCCATGCTTAATTCTTCCTATCGTAGTTGCATATTTTCATGCCATCATGAATTGTTGATTTACTTTAACCTCACCCTTTATTTTGTTAGTTAAAACATAAATGGGTTAGTAATAATTAATAACTAAAAAGATGAGTTCATAATGATAACCCTTATGTATATGCACTATAATAATATTTGTATTCTCTTATTATTTTTAAACCTTAAGTAGCATCCTTTAGTCTAACAGGAATTAGTTGGATTGTTAAAATAGTTCATACTTCTAAATAGTTTTATAAAGTTAGTCAAGACCTTAATTTTTGCCCAAAAACTTAGACTAAGCTTAGGAAAGAGTTGAAGGCACTTGTTATGAACTGATGACTATGACAAATTATTGGCGAGGTAGCGACAGTTGCAGCTAGACCATTATAGTAAAGTAGTCAAATTATTTGCAAACATATTGGCCAGGTGGCGTGGCAGTATTAGACTACGATACTTGACGGTTACAGAGAAAAATCATGGTTATGAGATTCCAGACAAGTATCCCAAAAATTTTAACCCAATGAATAAATTTGTCTTACAACCTAGACAATAGCCTCAAAAGACCTTGACTACTAGTAGAACTCTTGTAAGTTGGGTAGTGTAGACGAGTTAGAGGATAAAAGAATAGTCTACAGATAATAAGGGAGAAAAGTGTTAGAATGGCTGACCATAACCTTTTAGGAAGCGTTGTAAGCTAGCAATAAAATGTTAATAGCTATAGTGATTTATTACGAATATGGGTTAATGTTAATTTCGAGGACAAAATTATTGTAAGTTGGGTAGAATGTAAACCCCCTAAAATTTTAAATTTTATTTAAAGTATTTTTATTAAATTATTGAATTTCTTTAGAGTATTTTCATAGTTAATTAGAAAATAAATTTTATTAATTTATTTAATTATATAAATACTCATTTAAAATGATTCTATAAATTTTTTTATTTTTATTTTTTGAGACTTGTTAAAAGGTGATAAATTTTCTAGAATTTATTTTGTGTGCAAATATTATTTTTGAATTTTTATATAATCTCATCTATATATGTAAATATATATAAATATATAATATAATAAATATTTAATAGTAATAATAATAGTATTACTAATAATAATAATAATAGTAATAGTAATAGTAATAGTAATAATAATAATAATAATAATAATAATAATAATAATAATAATAATAATAATAATAGTAGTAGTAATAGTAACAGTAATAGTAATAATAATAAAAGAAAAAGAAAAAAGAAAAGAAAAGAAAAGAAAAAGAAAAGAAAAGAAAAAGAAAAAGAAAAAGAAAAAGAAAATATAAAAACCTAAACCCTAACCTATTCCCTAAACAAAACCCTAACCTAAACTAAAACTAAATCATATTCCTATACTAAACCTCCCCCCAGCAGACTAACCCATGACCCAACTCCCCCCCCCCCCCCCCGCGGCTCTCTTTCTCTCTATATATATATGTACGTATATATATTATAATGCAAACCTAAAACCTAACCCTAACCCTAGTCTCCTCCCCCCGACCGCAGACCTCAACCCAGACGCTGGCGCCGCCGCAGCCGCGGGACACCGCAGCAGCAGTCGTCCGCCCCCACCGCGGTATGACGGTTGACCAAAAATAGTCCAGAATTTTGATCCAAATCTCCATGTTCATGCCCAATTTGCCACCAACCTGTTTAATATTTTCAAAATCTAATTGAAGAATTTTCTTCTCTATATAACCGATAATTTAACTGTTCTTTTACTTTTTATTAATTTATTTTATTCGTTAAATTATTCAGCCTCCAAAACGACCAAAAACTTGATCCTTTAAAACTAAAATTTTATGATACGGAGTGCTCCTCGCCAAACAGGACCGCCTCATCGCGTACCAATTATACCGAAAGACGCGTATGGTATATCCTAACGTGTTGGCTTTCGTGAAAGTTGATTCGGACGTGTGTGCGCGTCGGAATCAACCCGTATCAGCAAAAAAGTTTTCGTATCATGACTTTTACAAAATATTACCCCACTTTGTGTACGCTAGTCAGAATGCGACGGAACTTACGCCATTGGATTCATGGTATCACACTGGTCCTGTGACCCAAGTTTTACACGATTCTGAGACAGTTGACCAAGACGTCTATTCGCGAGCCCCACAGTTTGACTTGAAGGGCGAATTTATGATCGGATCACCGAAATCCTAAATTGGACATACTATTGAGTTCGTATCGTTAGTTAGAATTTGTTTGACCTATAATTTGTCCCATTTAGAGACCTTCACCTATAGCAGGTATTTCGGTGCAAAGTGGGCCACATGTGGACCCTACTTGACCTGAAATTACCGTTTTGCCCCTGTATCCAAATTGGACGAAAGGGTAGTATTTTCTAGCTATCTCGCTTATTCTGGGAATGTTGGTGATATTTATTTCACTGTCCGGAGACGTTCATCCGATGCCATAGTTCTGATCCCTTGTGCTTGACGTCTAGACGCTTATACTTCGCAGCTTTCTTGCCAGACAAGATACCTTGCCAAATTGCTTATAGTACTTTGCATGCTTATCATATTTTTATAGACTCATTATATATGTGTTTTCTATCAGTCATAATTATATACTATATATGTTGACACACACTTGACACATAGTATCATGGGAGGAGAGGACAATTAGTAGGAGTATGGGCTACCCACTCTGGTAAACCGTAGTAACTAGCTCGCATTACGGCAGTTGTGTCACGATGGTCGCTACCCTCACGGTATATCGATTAATGGTGTCAAGATGGTCGCTACCCTCGCAGTATGATGGCTTATGATGTTCATGGACGTATGTGTGAGTTGTGAGATAGATAGAGTATAGGGGGACAGTGCAGAAGAGCTTCCAGCTGTGACCAAAATTCAGCACCCGTCGACAGTCTATAACTGTGGTCACGTTCCAGGAGGAATTCTTGTAGTTCAACAAGAAACTGGCCCCCGAACTACTGCCAGAGCCGGGAGACATAACCCTGGGGTTATGAAAAATTAACCATCCCGTCAAATACAGGTATAGTAATTCTACCCTGGGAAAGCTATCACGCCGAGTTTCATCGACGAGCAGCCCGTTAGTCATGGCCCTCAGGCCAGCTTGTATGCGGCACACCATGGCAGGGAGCAAGGCCAGTCTTGCCCCGAACACCAGACACACTGCAGGCCATAGCGTGTTATGGTGAATGCGGTCCGCAGATGCGATGCCGGGTATCACTAGTTGGCGCAACCATATGGAGAGAAAGCCAGCCAATTGAGCTTCCCTGGATAGAGGCCTGTGGCAACGCCTCAAATAACTATAGGCCTTAGTGCCTGCAGGATACTTCCCTATCCCTTCGTCGAGGATCCAGTCCATAGCCCCAGCGTCTTCCATGAGATCGTCGACTACCTGAGTATTAAGCACGCTCAGAAAATTCAGAAGCTGATCTTTGCCTTCCAAGACCTTCTCTGGCTTAGCAGTCCTGGACCGATGAAAGAAGAGGTAGGACGTCCATTTATTGATGTGAGCCAAATATGAAGGCTTGCCATAAAAAGTAGTACAAGCAAGGTAGTGGCACATCAGCTCCTGGTACACGACCACTACCCGAGGGTCTGAATCCTCCAACTCTCGGTTCGTGGGAACATACTCTTCATATGGAGTATCTCCCATCGGTAGTCTCGAGATCTCTGCCATCTCATGGAGGGCCAATCCCAACTCCCCCAGTGGAGTGGCAAAAGTCCCGGTGAGCGAGATATACCGCTCCATCAGTGCCAAAAATAGGTTAGGGTTGAGAGGTAACCCAACACTGGTGGCACTCACAGCTGCATACAGACCAATGCTCTCCAGCTCGGCCTGAAAATGCTTCAGGGCCCATTCAGCTAAGCGAGCCCATCGAAGATTTGTAGGGGTGATTCACCCACTTGTCCGAGGGTTCACCTTAGGGTATACTCCCCCATGCCCCATGAAATTATTGTAGAAAGTCGGTAATTGGACCGGCTGGATCACTAAACTATCTTCACTCGGGATATTGCCCGGGTACAGTCCCCTAAACGGCATCACAAAGCCGGAAGGGCGGCTGACAAATGACCCCTGGTCAGCTCCTTTCAGATGAAATATCTTCCCCGGCCTGCCGTGAAAATCGGGAGTCAGCGTCCACGATATCCTCCTAGGATGTGTAGCATGGAAGAATGCCGAGATGGGATAGTCTCTCAGCATCTTGGGCAGATACAAAACCAAGCTCCCGGCAAGGAAAACCCAGAGTTCTTTCTTGGGCTTCGTCTGGGACTGCTTGTCAATCATGTCCCCGAAGAGGAAAGCCGGCTTTATGTATTGGTCCCCGTCTATGTACGTCAGGGGCTCTCCATTAATCATGTTCAACAGCGTCCGCTCTCCTTAAGCCGATATCAGAATTTTCCTTCCTTCGGGATACTGGGGTCAAAAGATGGGAAATGTCACATGGGATAAAACCTTCAGGTAGTTGGAGTGCAGCATCCCGACAGCGGAACCCATCACCTCAGCCAATGGAGACGTGTGTAAGTTAACTGCAAAATGCAAGAAAGATAAGTCAGTTTCTATAATCTTGCAGCATATACAAAAAATCAACAGTCTGTGCTTTACGCCAAGACTGTAAAAACTTGATCATTACATTGGAATCTATTTCCTAAAACGTAAAGTTCAAGGCTGGCAGTATACGCAAAGCTTTCGACAGTCTATGTTTTACGTCAGACTGCCAAAATTTGAGTTATTACGCCAGAATTTCCATCCCTGCGTAACACTCAAATTATATAGTATACGCCAACTTTCGACAGTCAAAGCTTTTACGCCAGACTGCAAAAATATAGAGTTTTTGCGCTGACACATTAGAAATGTGGGCGTAAAAGATAAAACGTCTCTATGCATCATCTTTCTCAAAGAGGCTATCAGCACAGAAGATGACCTAGCGCGTTCACGTACAACGTGTGCGAAGGATTTTCAGTCATTCTTTTTGTCCCAAAAGCTCTACCTTTAAGGCCGGGTGCACTGCTCGTCGGCGGGCACTTCGCTCAGAATGAAGCTCACCTTGCCCGACCGAAGATGCTCTCGCTTGGACAGAAGAACGAGAAGAAGAATCAACCTTCTTTCCCTTAGAGGAGGAGAGTTGCTTCGAGGCCATTACTGGAAACTTTGAAGGCTCGGAGAAGAAACGAAGAAGAACTCGAACAGTCGAAGGCTTTCTTTCGCAGAAGACGGATGAAAAGTTTTTCTCTCAGAAACTTGGGGTATATATAGAGTTCGGATGGACTCCTCGAATCACAAACCAAATCTCATAATTAATATTTGGTTATGATTGGGTACTACGTCAGCCTATTACTCAGAGAAGGCGGACAGTCAGCTAATTCAAAAAGTTTTCGTACAAAGCAGATTTGTGGTTTTTACGCTAAAGAGCTTTCTACACTCGACAGCTACAGATCTACGGTTTTACGCTCACAGGCTACAAGTCTATAGTTTTATGCCCGGATGCTTTTATGCTCGGTAGCTTTTACGCTCGAGAGGCTACAAACCTATGACTTCACGCTCAGCAGCTACAAATCTATGATTTCATGCTCGGTGGCTTTTACGCTCAGAGGCAACAGATCCACAGTTTCACGCTCGGAAGATTTCCTTTTCAGAAGCTACAAATCTACAGTTCTACGTCCGGATGCTCTCATGCTCAGCAGATTTTATGCTCGAGAGGCTACAAACTTATGATTTTACGCTCATCTACAGTTACAGATCTATGACTTTCCGTATATCTAAAAAAATATGCAGGCCAGAGTACAGTACATCTGAACAATTCTCAAGGTGGTCAATTGCAAGAGTTCACACAGAAGATACTCCTTCTTGACCTCAAAATATCCCAAGTACCTGAAGCGTACAGAGTTCAATATTGAAAATTACTCTTCTCCTTGGGTCGATTGGAAGTTCATACAGAATCCAGTCGGAATATTTTGTCTACAGTTCAAGATGGTGACTCAATTTTTGACAGCCATTTCTCGCCCTGTTCCAAGGGATTTTCGAGAAATCATTCTTGAAGATGATGGTCTGAACAAGAATTATGTTTATCAGAAGTGACAGTCCAGAATTCTACGCGGTTCCTCATTCCTAACAACAGGACAGTTCGAATACTCGACTGCTAAGCGGCTTTCTGCGTATCCTTAAGTTATGCGTAAAAGACAGGACAGAACCTAGCACTCTTCCTAACAGAGTCGGCGTAAAATTACCAAACGTGTCGAAGCTACACATATTCAGACTTTACAGCAAAAATATATGGCAAGATGATCATATGCACAGAAGAAGACGATTTTATTAAAATATGATTACATATGAGGGAAATCCAGTCTACAAGGGTTTCTTTATTTTCATGATTACATATGAGAGAAATCCCGTCTACAAAGGACTTCCTCATCATCGTCTAAAGATCTCGCCCAGAATCTGTTCTGCCAGGTTCTCGTATGGGCAGAATTTTTTATCCATCTTCTCCAGCAGTCAGTCGGTTCTCGCAAACTGACTGACATAAAATGATCAACAGCGGAAGGATACAAAATAGGCCTAGACTCATCCTCCAATACAGGAAAGCAGGGTCAATCTGCTTTCCTGCGTCCAGTGCCGTGACAGATTGAGTTAAGATATTTCACCCAACTCAATCTCGGACGGCAGCTAGTTTGTCTGCTCTCGTCCGCAAGTATCAGGAGAAGATACAGCTTGCAAGTTGTGTGGTCAGATATGACCCTTCCTCTCTCCCGAAGAACCGCCATACAAAGTTGCTGATTATCCCGAGCAGAGGAGGCTATGATATCCTTCCATGATCCATCGTTGCAGAGAACATTTGGTCGAAAATGCCGTCTTTTTTGGCTCCTTACATGCTGGAAGAACATGGTCTTCTTCTTCCTCAAGTCGACCCGACGTACTCCGGCGATCATCTCTGTGTGGTGAAGAAAATATAAGAAGAACAGGTTAACTCCTCAGCCTTTTTATAGGCGAAAGAGATCACACCGATCCCCAATAACTCTGCTATAAAGTCAGCCTTGAAAGAACGTGTCGGACTTGACCGTTTCAGGCTCCATTCAGAGCGTTTTAAATTACGAGGAACGTTTCATGCTTCATTCAAAGCGTTTCAAATTACGAGGAATTTAAAAGCTTTGAAGGGGGTCGTGTAGAAGCCTGAAAAATACGCTGGATAGCTATACGCAGCATGTTGATGCAGGGCAGCATAAACAGAGGACTTCAGAGCCATCGACGTGCAAACAGAGCTTTTTCGGTAAAGCACAGCATAAAATATAGGCTCAAGGACCATCCGCGTAATACAGTATGTCCAAGCTGCTTCTGCGTAAAAAGGGTGCGACATCGCCTTTATGGCATAGAACTCATCCGCTTTCAATGCAGCATTGAAGTATACGAGGAACGCTTCGTATTCTTCGAAACGAACCTGTCAGATCATGCAATAAACCAGACGTCTGGACTCTTGACAAAGAGTACTGCACGACTACCTAGGCGACGGCTATAATAATGGTGCGGTACTGCAACACAGGCTGTCATTTACTGCCATTTTCTTGGCATAAACCACTTTTACGCATACAAAGAAATACGCTGCCTAGTTTTACACAAGCAGATATGAGCTGTTTACGCTCCATAGAAGACAAACAGCCTGCCACGTCAAAAGCTGCTCTTCGTACAGGGCTCGAGGTAGGTCTCTGTATTTAATGCGCAGAGTGATGACAGAACTCGAGGCATGTCTCTGCATTTAATGCACAGAAAGGGTGGCAGACCTTCAAAATATGCCTCTGTATTTAATGCGCAGGATAATGGTGGATCTCTGCATTTAATGCAGGAAATTTGATTAAATGTCACCGAACCATCGTTTAGTGATATCCCCTTTGCGTAAACTGCTTTTACGCATACAAGGGGATACGCTGCCCAGTTTTACACAGGCAGACGTGAGGTTCTTACGCTCCGCAGAAGACAAACAGACTGCCACGTCAGCAGTTACTCTTCGTACAGGATTCGAGGCGCGTATCTGCATTTAATGTGCAGAATGATTGCAAATCTTCAAGATACGCCTCTGCATTTAATGCGTAGGATAGGGGCAGATCTCTGCATTTAATGCAAGAGATTTGATTATATCTTCAAAAGCTGTAATTTCAGCTAAAACGTCCACATCATCTCGGCTTCTACGCCCACTCGGCCTCTATGCCCACTCGGCCTCTATGCCCACTCGGCTTCTACGCCTACTAGGCTTCTATGTCTACTTGGCTTCTACGCCATGGGTGACAGTTATTGGCTTCTACGCCAACCTCTTCTACACAAAGGATAACTACCTACGTGGCTTCTACGTCGTAATCTTCGCAGCAGTTATACGCGTTGTCCCTTAGTTGGACACGCATCACACGCTCATTCAAAAGGTCATCTATACGTGGGCAATGGTTATTTTAACCATCGTATAAAAGGGTACTGTACTTTTCACTACTCGGTTTCTACGCCGACTGAGTGGTCACTGTCACTAAAACTCTATAAATAGAGACCTCTATCAACAGAGGTCCGGGGTCAGAAATTGGTCAAAGAAATCCAGTATCAGATCCAAGGTCGACAAAAAAGGTCAAAAAAATAGAGTATCAGATCAGGGAAGAAAACGGCCGAGAGAGGAGAAGAATCCAGAGCTCAGGCAAAGAGTAGTGATCGACGAATTTGGCATCGAGCATCCACTCTCTTTAGCAACCTTCGAAGCTGCTTTCTGTCTTCTACGACACTTCTTCATCATCGTGTGTTCCAAAGGACAAAGTGATCGACTGCAGATCAGACTCCTATAGCAATATTTACCCATATTAAAAAAATTATACTCGACATCCTCGTATAAGATTAATTGTACTGCTTGTTTGTAAACCACAAAGAGCGGGTTTCGTATAAAGCCTCGTTTCCATATCTTTCGTTTATTTTATCAGACAACACTTGTAAATCTTTAACCTCTTCCCATATCGTGTCTCCGGGCCACCTTAGAGGAGGATTTGCTTTCTCCATAACGTCGGCACAAAATGTATTCCTGTTCCTCCGAAACGGATGATCCGACGGCAGAAATTATCGATGACAATCGAAGAAGCACAATTTTTCTCTGTGTTTCAAATGAAAAGTCTTAGTGCGGTCCATACAATCCGGACATAAGAGACGACCATGAGTGCTCCATCCTGGTAACATGCCATAAGCCGAAAAGTTGTTGATGGTCTACATAAGTGCTACCCTAATATGCAAATTCAGCTTTTTTGAAACATTGTACGTATTGTTGCCTACTTTCCACAGCTAATTCAACTCATCTATTAACGGTTGCAAGTACACATTAATATTGCTCTTTAGATTATATGGACCCAGAATAATGACAGTTAAGAACATAACCGAGTCTTCATGCACATCTAAGGAGGTAGGTTGTACGGGGTCACGATCACAGGCCAACACGAATACTGAGAGCCTAAAAGTCTGAATGGGATAAAACCGCCGGAGGAGAGCCCCAACACAATACATTAGCTTATAGCTTACCGACTTTTCAATAAGCCACTGCTTATTGACTGCTGTTGCCGTTGCTTACTGCTGCTATTGCTGCTTTCTTCTTCTGCTTATGCTGCTTACCGCTGCTGCTTCTGCTATCTGCTGCTGCTTTTGCTGCTGCTTCTTGGCTTTTGCTTCATGTCACCCTCATATTTTCAATCAAGGGTAGTTTGGTAATTGATACGAATACTTTTAATTTTAAAATTTATTGTATTTAATATTGTGCATGTATAATTAATTATTTTTGTATTATTTATTTATTGTTAGATGCTAGATTATTCTGGACTTGTATAGTGGACCTAACCAATTAAATTAGATACATGAATCCAATATTTTATATTGGTTTAGATTGAGCCCATTAATTAGGCCCATAGATTAGGAGGATAAATTAATTAGTGAAAATATTAGACTATAACCTTCTCCCTTAATTAATTTCTTCATGAGAGGCCCCAAAGGGTGTTTTGGAAATTTCATAATAGCTTGGGAGAGGGGTATATGGTCGGCCACATCAAGGAGGAGAGAGAGTGTCTCTCATTTCATTTTTTTATTCCAATTAGATCTAGATTTCCCTTATTTTCATGTTTCTTCATTCCTTCACAAATTTCTTCCCAAATTTCTTCCCCTATTCTTCAATTGAGGCTACTATAATAAGGATCTACAAGAAGAAAGCAAGGATCAACAAGGAAGAGGTCAAGATCTACAAGGAGGAGGCTACATTCTATATTTAAGGATTTTTATTAGAAATCTATCTCCCAATAGGTACATTTTAATTTTTTTCTTGTAATAGGTTCTAAATCTAAGATTTAACCATGAGAAATTATCCCACATGTATAGGCTATCCATAGGAATTAGTTTTAGATTCATAGGAGACCTGGTGGAAGTTATGTATGTTTTTATGTCAATTTTGGGAGATTCCGAGATTCGCACATGTGGTATTTGTCAATTGGTCAAATAGATCAATATGACATGTAAATAATTGTTTGTGACTAGTGTCGTGTCCATTATTGGGTATGTGTAGGCCGTATCTCGTCAATTTGGAGATACGAATTATTTTTGGGGGTTTTTCTCTGACACAGGGATTTGTGCATATTATTTCTTGACATGGACACGTAGTTGATATTATTATTGTTCGTATAGTGTATAATTAGTATTCTAGACTTGCTCGTGTCCTTCGGGATGCGCTTGGTTTTGTGGTGGAGTCGTATCGCAAGCTATCATAGAATGAGTGTGATACGGGTGCGGTGCACTCCATGTGTTTGCTTTATTGCCTTTATTCTATGTGTGCATGTGTATATATACATGTATGTTAGATTATAAGATATATATATATATATATATATATATATATATATATATATATATATATATGAGTATGTACCTATAGTGTATAGTATACATAAGTGTATATAGCTACATATTTATAAGTGTATACATGTATCTAGGTGTATCTTTATATCTATCTATGTATATATGTGATATCTATATTGATATATCTATAAGTGTATATGTTTGAGTATATATATATCTAGTTATAGAGTATATGTATGTTATAAATATATGTGTTTATATATATGCATAGATGAGTAGATATTGATACATATATAGATTAATATAGAGAGAGTGTATATATACATGTATAGAGAAGGATATAGATAGATTGGTATATATGTACATAGAGGTATATGTATATATGTATATGTAGGTATGTGTTTGTGTTTATATATATATATATATATATATATGTGTGTGTGTGTGTGTGTGTGTGTTCACATATGCATAGATGAGTAAGGATTTACATATATACATATATAGATTGATATGTTTAGAGGTGTATGCATATATATGTGTGCATTGTGTTGAGTTGTGTGTGTGTGTGAGGAGGAGCTGCTCGAGCAAGACAGTGCTCGAGGACAGCTAAAGGAGAGAGCAGTCAGTGCACTGGCTCATGCACAGGATCTACATCAAGTGGCAGGCAGTGCACTGAGCACAGCCAACAGAGACATGCAGTGCAGCATGCTCGGGTTAGCTGAGGTACACAGCAGGGATGGGTACATTAGCAACATGTAGGCTTGAGAAATGTGCAGTTGCAGTATGCAGCAAGGTATCTAATAAGCTAGAGCAGCAGCAGCACGACATCAGCACACCAGTGCAGTAGAGGAGCTACTGCAGTAGCAGTAGGCAGTGCATTCACTGCAGGCATTCAGCTCGAGGCAGTTCAGCACAGTGCAATAGAATACCTGCTGTAGTGCATCAGTGTGCACTGCAGCAGCTGCACACATATGCAAGAGTAGCAGTATCAGCAAGGCCAGGAGGAGCAGACACTGCACAACATTTATTTCAGCAAAGGCAGCAAGTTAACTATGCAATGCATATCACAGTATCGAGTACAGTACCTGCAGAGTATCAGTATATCAGTTCGGGTGTATCATCAAGGTATGGGTGTCACGACCCGCACCCGAAATTTGGGCATGAGTCGTGGGTACGTCCAGCCTACGCCGCAACATCGGCAGTAGAACGTTGTCTATGTCTCAATAATACTAAACATAACTCACAACCTGTCAATGATATCAACTCCAGGAGGACAATGAATAAAATATTGCTCAACAGTTCATAATGTATACTCAATCACAATAACTATAAGAAATAAATGGCATGATAAAAGATAAGAAGTACTGACATAAGTCAAGCACAACAACTCAAAACAGAGATAAAACTAAAGTCTAGCTATCCAGTATAAATAGTCTCAATAAATTCTCAACATAAGTCTCAACATAATCTCAATATAAGTCTTAAAATAAGTCTCAAAGATGCATAAAATAACTGTCTAAATAGCTGCAGGTAATATCTCCTCTAAAGGAAGGGTCTCCTCTAGGATCTCTGGTATGTAGTCTCCCTTTACACCTGGTCCATAGTGTGTATGACAGAAGTCCTCAAGATCCTCTGAAAAAATATTATCCAGTCAGGATTGGAGAGAAGTACAAGCACTAACAGCAGTTCCATGTATATTGACAAAAAACTATAATATAGTGTAAAAAAATACAAGATGGAGATAAATACTGGAAATAAGAAATACTGGAGATAATAAAATACAGAAGAATATGTAGTCAGCAATAGTACAACTAGCAATGAACAAAAATATTAGTGGATGCTAGAATAATGAACTGGAAATACAGAATAGAATATCTAGCTAAGTGTGTGAAACATCAGTCTATCATGTGATCAGCTTGGGACAAGATCAAGCTTGTTATATATGATTGGCTATGATTCATGTGAGGTCAGGCTAATCATATATAACAGGCTATGAGGCATGTAAATGGTCAGGCTACACCCAACGTGATGTGTAGGGCGAGCTATAATGCATGTAAAGTGGGGTATGATCACATAATCTACTAATATCTCCCCGTCCCCAGCTAGCACGATGGATCCCAATCATGACTCCTTGTGACAGGTATAGATGATGCTAACCCGTGTATCCATAGTGTCAGAATTATGTACGCTTTACAACTAGAATCATAGAGATGATCAACATAATAAAAACTATCAGAGAATGTACTCGTCTGCGGTCCTGAGCTGGCATACGAAAATCCTGTTTTCGAAGTCTTGTCTGAATAATCCAACGATCCTATATACATAATATAATAACAATATAGCATCAGTCGTTATACTAGCACATACACAAACATAATTACACTGAACTCAGGGACTACGCTAGGGGTGATAATGGTTAACTAGCAGGATCAAGTGTGCGTCTAAATATACGGTGTCATATCCTCAATTACTGTGCATAACAAGATAGTAACTGACACTAACACATGTCTAGCCAGTATGTTAGTGTGCACAAGGCAGACAGTTCACTAATACTCAGGGTCATATAGTCATATGTAAATACGGGATACACTACTAACACTTATGGCCATACACATATATAATACTGGTAATCAATTTTCTATGAAGTATGTGCACATATTAAACCTAATTATCATACACACATACACATACTAGTTATTAGGTTTACTAACACAGGGTCTTGCAATCATATCAACCAACTATCACGAAGTAATATGCTATCCCTAGTACCATTCATACATATACACACAAAATCACGAAGGAAGGCAAGTCTGAACCTGTGCGTGCACGGGGTCGAGGGAGGCTGATGCTGATCGAAGACGATACTTGGGCTCCAGCGAGGGTGGCCACGTGGTCGGCTGCGCACGGGGTCAGATTCGGAGATGGTGTCGTGTCATGGTGATGATGATGATGATGATGATGATGTAAGGAGAGGCGATGGTGCGGCTGTGTCATCGAGGAGAGGCTCAGGCGAGGGAGTCGGGGTTGAGTCGTGCTAGTGGCGGTGGAGTTCAGGCGAGGCGGTCGTGGTCGGGGCTGAGGGGAAGTCAGAGACAGGATGGTGGTGGTGACGATGATGAAGACGATGGTGATGTTAATGGTACGCTGTTGCCGGAGGGGAGAAGCTCAGGAGAGGTAAAGTCGGGAATGGGCGGGGGACGAGTTGGGGTTGCTCGGGATCCGGCGGGGATGGCCACGTGGACTGCAGTCGACTGTGAGAGGCTCGGGAAGTCGGGGATTGCTGGAGTTGGCCAGGAGGGACAACTGTGGCGAGGTCGTCGGGGGTCGGTGGCTTGCTCGGCGGTATCGACGGGCGGTTGCAGTGGCGGCTGTCCCGGCGTGAACAGTAGACGGAAGGAAGGTGTTGATGGTTAGGGTTGGTTTTGGGTTTGTAGTTTGAATATTAAAAAGGGATGGTGATGATGATGTAGAAAAATAATAGGAAGAAAAAAGTGGGTGATGTAAACCTAGGGATTAGGGCCGACCATGTACTCCTAGGGATTGGGGTTGGCTTTTACATGTAGGAATTTTAAAGGCTAGTATTGAGTTTGGTTGAAGGAGGGCCAAGATGGCTTAAGGAGGAGATGTTTGAGTGTTGCACACTCCAAAAATATAGAGAAAATTCGTGTGATCGGTCAAAGAAGAGGGGAGGTGTTTCTTCATGTGTTGGGTCCAATAGGAGGTGGACACCTCACTGCACTTTTGCATAAAAGTCCCCAATATTTGGAAAATTACACAAAAGTGGGGTTTGGAATTGAATGAGGGAAAATACCATATTTGGTGTGATGTAGTAGCTAAAAAGGGTGTTTGATGTTTAGTATGAACCTTGAGGGTATGAGTGGGGGTTTGGCTTGGTGTTGTTGGGTCTAGTTTTGGATTAAGTTGGGTTCTTACACCAATTTAATTAAAATTAATGTAAATGGTACTCTTAAATTAATTGGAAGTACAAAGGGTTAAAATTAGGTAGGACACAAGTGTCATGGACGTAGAAGACTCAGAATAGAATATTGTCATAATTTTGGTTGCACAAAATGGGTCAAGATTGTGTCTCCAATTTCGATTGGAACGCACAAAGATGCAAAGTTGGATTTATTTGAAATTTAAAAATAACGTCTGCGACGAATATTATGCGACTAAAATGAAGTACAAAAGGGCATATTTATGAGTTACTCAAAGGTCGGAATGGAAGATTGGCATTTCTAGGACAAGAGAGTAAAATTTATTGGAAGACAAAAGCTAGTGTAGCGCTCCAAATATTGAAGTTACGGTAAGGTACAATAATTAAATAAAATTACAGTAATAAATTATAATCTCAATATTTAATCCCAAAAATGCTAATTAAAATCCATAATCCTAAGGCTTCTAGGTCTAGTCCACTAACCCATGCATTAATGAACACTATATATAATATATAAATATAACATGCAATATAATATACACAATACTTATAATAATTAAAAAGAAAAAAATACCCCTATTTTAGAATATGGTATTGACAAGTCTACCCTCCTTAAAAAATATTGTCCTCAAAATTGAAATAAACTAGTACAAGAACATACAATTAGACATGGAATTATACCTCAACTTGTGCTCTAATGCTCAAATATTTACACAGGTTTATGTTGTACTAGATCCACACTCTCAACTATGGCATCACTCAATTATCCCCAAACACCCTGATATATGTGATGCACTCAACACTATAGTACACTCAAGCACTATGATATGCATCACCTGGACACATCTCCATCCTCTAACATACACTTAACTCTGGCACATTCACTCACTAATTCATATCCCTATACACTGATACCCATATCAACTAATCACTAGTCCATAAGATGTCCATGGGTACATCCATATTGCACATACCTGTCTATTGATACCAAAATCTGATACCAAGAACCTCTAACACAACCATAGGTTAAATAATACATCCAAAGTTTGATACCCCTATCCCTTTGGTACTACTGTTTCTACTACAAGCACAACCACTGCTAGCTCTCTTACCTACTATAATTGTTTATACTAGTTGTTCTTATCACTCAAGTGCACACCAAGTGCAACACACCACACTAAATACTCCTCCCTCTAATACAACTCTAGATGGACACCCAAGTCAGTTTACAGTGCCATCTTAGGCATGCTCAAGCCAACAGATTCTTACACATGCACATCATCTACTCATTTACTAATACATATTTTTAATCCACGTCTATCTAAGTATACATATATATACTCACAGCCTCTAACACTCAAGGTACACACAAATATACCAATTGTCCACATCCCTCAACTATGTACTAAAATTTGTACTGCCTGGATTACTTGCACTATTATTTCCAATAATTTTTTATCCATATTAACTGATACACCAATCTAATATTATCACATGAAGTATTTACTGTTACTAGCACAATTCTCAACTAATCCTTGATATAGAAACACTAGCACTATTGGTATAGTAACAATAGCTTCATCATTAGATTACCTCATCACACTCACTAGAACTCATGATCACTTGCACTAGTTATTAACTTCTATAATACACATGCTTCACTTCACTCCCAAAGGCAGACATATGGTTCCATATTTCTATTGATGTATAAGTATCTCCCCTTAACCTTTTACAGACTGATACACTAATCAGTGATACACTTTATACCTTCCATGACCAATCTTGATATTTTTCAACCCATGACACACTATTAGAATTTTTTGATACTCATGCTTCCACTTTCATGAACTCCCACACTGACACTCATCACCCACTGTGCATCCTGCACATAATTTTTAGACACTCTTCTATCTATTGCTTTTAACCCATCACTGGCCTCAATATCAGGTGATACATCTATCATTAGTCATATATCGGTACACTCAAATCTAATCACATCAAGGCCCTACTTTTATCTATAACACAAGTCTTACTACTTAGCACGATATATTCTTATTCCCTCACACTCTCCTATCCACTTATGGGTACCCTCCTACTATGGCACACTCATTAATACCCTTTATGCATATACATTTTTTTACTCTTGACACACCCAAGTATTAACTATCAAATTGAACATCATGCTCCATTAATTTTTATCACAATTTTCTTGATACTTAATGGTTTACATGGATCACCCAACTACATGAATTCATGACTATCCAGGACTGGCATGCTGACTCTGACACTAACTCCTAGAACCCTCACTGATACTCTTTACTTCTCTTTCTACCCATAGTACCAATACTAACTATAATGACCCCTATCATAGAACTATTGCTACATGGTACTATGCTATGGGTTATCTCTAGATTGATGCATATTGCTCACATGTCCAACCAAGAAATACTTACAGACTCACAAGCCACACTCCCAACAGTCAACACTGATACTCAAGACACAGACCTAATTGTAAGTCACCAATTATCACACTAATAAGGAACCCTAATGGAATGAAGCTCTATAAGGAACTAGACTAAGGACTGAAGGTATCTCTACTGCTAAGCTAAAAAGATGATGGGACAAGTCCTATAATAACAGAAGTGGATAAGTATTGAGATGATACTTTAAGAACCAATTTAAGATACAATCTGATAATCATACACGTCTGTCTGAAATCATGATACTCAGAATCCTCGCCCACGCCAGTAAGCATAGCTGCGATAAACGATAGGTTCCATAACTAAGGTATGCAACTCTGTAATCATGTCATCTAGAATCCTCACCACGCCAACCGGTATGGCTGCGAGAAACTCTAAATTTCATAACTAAGATATGTACATCCGAAGTCAGGTTCCTACGTTTCCAGCATGACAGCTAATATGGCTGCGATAAACTCTAGGCTCCATAACCAAGCTGATATTTTACCTTTCTCACTGTCCTCATCAACATATGTCATCAGATAATACCATAATTTAGTCCGTAAAATTTATCTCGATATGAAATTAAACTCAACAACGACACCAAGAATTAAATTTAACAACTAATCAACCAGAATCAAATTCAATAACAACAAGTGAGAAAGGACGAACCTTTTAACCCATCACCTGTAGTATTGGTCTCCTTGACCGTCATCGCAAATGCCTCGCCCTGCTAGGATGGCTCCCTCCACGGGGGCTGAGCAATCTGCGGTTCCACAGGTGGCCTAACTGGACCTCTTTGATTTGGAACTACACGCTGGCCGGGAAGATAAGGAGCTTGAAGACAATCCTTCACTCGATGTCTTACAGTGCCACAGTACAAACAAAGTCCTAGCCTCACTCTACAGCTCTTCCGAAGGTGACCTGGCTTTTTACAGAAATAACAAGCCTATTGGGTCTGCCTCGGAGGCTATTGCTGATCCTACGATCTGGTCTTCGGCGACATCCTGAAGACGGATCAAAACCAAAAGATGTCATTAAGGCACAAGAATATGATATCATCAAGGACGGACAGTATTCAAGAAGGCAATGCTCAGAAGGAATAGCAATAGCAATAGATTGGAAGTATTCCTAGTTGTGATTGAGTATTCACTCTAATCCTAGTATTGTATGTCCTATATCCTATCACAGGCTCGCAGTAGCACAACTAAGACGTCGCCCTACCACGACATCGTACTACTTGCGAAGCCTGGCCTGCTTGGGCCACCACTAAAAATGTGTCATGACCCGCACCCAAAATTTGGGTATGAGTCGTGGGTACGTCCAGCCTACGCCACAAGATCGACAGTAAAACATTGTCTAGGTCTCAATAATACTAAACATAACTCACAACTTGTCAATGATATCAACTCCATAAGAAGGACAATAAATAAAACATTGCTCAATAGTTTATAATGTATACTCAATCACAATAACTATAAGAAATAAATGGCACAATAAAAGATAAGAAATACTGACATAAGTTAAGCACAATAACTCAAAACAGAGATAAAACTAAAGTCTAGTTGTCCAGCATAAATAGTCTCAATAAAGTCTCAACATAAGTCTCAACATAATCGCTACATAAGTCTCAAAATAAGTCTCAAAGATGCATAAAATTTCTGTCTAAATAGCTGCAGGTAGTGTCTCCTCTAAAGGAAGGGTCTCCTCTAGGATCTCTAGTATGTAGTCTCCCTCTACACCTGGTCCATAGTGTGTATGACAGAAGTCCTCAAGATCCTCTGAAAAAATATTATCCAGTCAGGATTGGAGCAAAGTACAAGCACTAACAGTAGTTTCATGTATATTGACAAAAACTATAATACAGTGTAAAGAAATACAAGATGGAGATAAATACTGGAAATAAGAAATACTAGAGATAATAAAATACTGGAGAACATATAGTCAGTAATAGTACAACTAGCAATGAACAAAAATATCAGTGGATGCTAGAACAATGAACTGGAAATACATAATAGAATATCTAGCTAAGTGTGTGAAACATCAGTCTATCATGTGATCGGCTTGGGACAAGATCAGGCTTGTTATATATGATTGGCTATGATTCATGTGAGGTCAGGCTAATCATATATAACAGGCTATAAGGCATGTATATGGTCAGGCTACACCCAACATGATGTGTGGGGTGAGCGATATTGCATGTAAAGTGGGGTATGATCACATAATCTACTAATATCTCTTTGTCCCCAGCTAGCACGATGGATCCCAATCATGACTCCTCGTGACAGGTATCAATGATGCTAACCCGTATATCTATAGTGTCAGAATCATGTACGTTATACAACTAGAATCATAGAGATGATCAATATAATAAAAACTGTCAGAGAATGTACTCTCCTGTGGTCCTGAGCTGGCAATACCAAAATCATATTTTCGAAGTCTTGTCTGAATAATCCAACGATCCTATATACATAATATAATAATAATCTAGCATCAGTCATTATATTATCACACACAAAAACATAATTACACTGAACTCAGGGACTACCCTAGGGTGATAATGGTCAACTAGCAGGATCAAGTATGCATCTAAATGCATGGGTGTCATATCCTCGATTACAGTGCATAATAAGACCGTAACTGGCACTAACACATGTCTAGCCAGTACGTTCGTATACACAAGGCAGACAGTTCACTAATACTCAGGGTCATATGGTCATATGTAAATACGGGATACACTACTAACACTTATGGCCATACACATATATAATACTGGCAATCAATTTTTCATGAAGTATGTGCACATATTAAACCTAATTATCATATACACATACACACACTAGTTATTAGGTTTACTAACACAGGGTCTTGCAATCATATCAACCAACTATCATGAAGTAATATGCTATCCCTAGTACCATTCATACATGTACACACAAAATCACGAAGGAAGGCAAATCCAAACCTGTGCATGCACGGGGTCGAGGGAGGCTGATGCTAACCAGAGACGGTGCTCGGGCTCCGGCGAGGGTGGCCGCGTGGTCGGCTATGCACGACAGTCAGATTCGGAGATAGCGTCGTATCGTGGTGATGATAATGATGATGATGTAAGGAGAGGCAGTGGTACTGCTGTGTCATCGAGGAGAGCCTCAAGCGAGAGAGTCGGGGTCGAGTCATGCTGGTGGCGGTAGAGTTCAGGCAAGGCGGTCATGGCCGGGACTGAGGGAAAGTCGGGGACGGGATAGTGGTGGTGACGATGGTGAAGACGGTGGTGATGTTAATGGTGCGCTGCTGCCAGAGGAGAGCAGCTCAGGCGAGGTAAAGTCGAGAACGGGCGGGGGACGAGTCGGGGTTGCTCGGGATCCGGCGGGGGTGGCCGCGTGGACTGCAGTCGACTGTGAGGGGCTCAGGAAGTCGGGGATTGCTACAGTTGGCCAGGAGGGACGGCTGTGGCGAGGTCGCCGGGGGTTAGTGGCTTGCTCGGCGGGGTCGACGGGCGGTTACAGTGGCGGCTGTCCCGGCGTGAACAGTAGAGGGGAGGAAGGTGTTGATGGTTAGGTTTGGTTTAGGGTTTGTAGTTTGAATATTGAAAAGGGATGGTGATGATGATGTAGAAAACTAATAGGAAGAAAAAAGTGGGTAATGTAAACCTAGGGATTAGGTCCGGCCATGTACTCCTAGGGATTGGGGTTGGCTTTTACATGTAGAAAATTTAAAGGCTAGAATTGAGTTGGGTTGAATGGAGGGCCAAGATGGCTTAAGGTGGAGACGTTTGAGTGTTGCACACTCCAAAAATATGGAGAAAATGTATGTGACCGATCAAAAAAGAGGGGAGGTATTTCTTCATCTGTTGGGTCGAATGGAAGGTGGATACCTTACTGCACTTTTGCATAAAAGTTCCCAATATTTGGAAAATTGCACAAAAGTGGGGTTTGGGATTGAATGAGGGAAAACACCATGTTTGGTGTGATATAGTGGCTAAAAAGGGTGTTTGGTGTTTAGTATGAACCTTGAGAGTGTGAGTGGGGGTTTGGCTTGGTGTTGGGTCTAGTTTTGGGTTAAGTTGGGTTCTTACACCAATTTAATTAAAATTAATATAAATGGTGCTCTTAAATTAATTGGAAGTACAAAGGGTTAAAATTAGGTGGGACACAAGTGTCATGGACGTAGAAGACTCAGAATAGAATATTATCATAATTTGGGTTGCACAAAATGGGTCAAGATTGTATCTCCAATTTCAATTGGAACGCGCAAAGATGAAAAGTTGGATTTATTTGGAATTTAAAAATAATATTTGCGATAAATATTGTACGACTAAAATGAAGCACAAAAGGGCATATTTATGAGTTACACAAAGGTCAGAATAGAAGAGTGGCATGTCTAGGACAAAGGTGTAAAATTTGTTGGAAGATAAAATCTAGTGTAGCGCTCCAAATATCGAAACAACGGTAAGGTACAATAATTAAATAAAATCACAGTAATAAATTATAATCCCAATATTTAATCCCAAAAATACTAATTAAAATCCATAACCCTATATTTTAGTCAGGTGTTCATCTAGTAAGCTTCTAGGTCTAGTCCACTAATCCATGCATTAATGAACACTATATATAATATATAAATATAACATGCAATATAATATACACAATACTTATAATAATTAAAAAGACAAAAATACTACTATTTTAGAATGTGGTTGTGACAATGGGTTAGTGGTTTGTTGTATAGCTAGATGGTTAGTATATATGATGACTAGTAGTCTAGATAGTTAGAATGTTTAGTATATAGTTGGATATATATATATATATATATATATATATATATATATATATATATATATATATATATATATATATATATATATATATATATATATATATATATATATATATATATATATATATATATATATATATATATATATATATCTTTGTATGTAGTTTTTTGTATGTAGCTATATGTAATTAGCAAGTATGGTTGATAAGTTATATGTTAAGGTAATATCTATGTACACTAGTATAGGTAATACATGTTAGTAGCTAGTGGTATAGGTTAACTATTAGTTTAACATATAGTTTAGATATATTAATATAGTTAGTACATGAGGTATTAACAATATATTAGCTACACTCACTAGGTTTTGAATTACCTTGGGATACCAAGGTAATGTCAAGGTAATTGGTCGATACCAAGGTATTGGGTTTCAGTATCGGGATAGGTAGTGTGATACGCATTGGTGCAAGGCCATGGTATCCTAATCTTATTGTTTAGTTAAGTATATATATTGACTTGTATATATATACAATTACTATTTTTATATATTAAACTTGCGTATCCTGGGATATGGCATAGAATCGTAGATTAGCTAGCGTAGCTTAGTTTTATAGTGTATCGACCTACTATCCTAGTGTTAGACTCTTACAACCTAGAATTAGTCGGTTTGACTTAGAAATGACTGTATGACTTAGAGTTGCATCAATTTAACTTATTTTCATTCATGAACCTTGTATTGATATAACATACCATATATAGGTTTGTGTGACACCATCTTGGGCATCGAGAGACACACCTTGCTCAGGACTTCAGGCGAGTACATTTCTCTGATAGTTTTTTAATTCATAATAGTGTATATATGCATGTTCTAGAATTGTATACTTGATTCTGACACAGTGATTTCATGGACTCGTACTACATGGATCCCATCAGGAGATGTTATCCCCTACCATGTTCAGCGGGTACTCATGTACATATAGTTTATCGTGTACATTGGGTATTAATTTATATTCGTGTTCACACACTGCCCGTGTTCAGTGTGCTTATTCGTGTATACACATTGCTCGTGTTCAGTATGATTATATTTGTGTACACCCACTGCTCGTGTTCAGTGGTCATATTCGTGTTCGTAGCGTGTCGTGATTGGATCCATTGGTATTAGTTGGGGATAGAAGAGTATGAGTTGATTATGTGATCAAAGCCCCATTGTTCATCGTATATATTCTGATTACATACCACACTTCTAATCGTCTTACCTTATTGATCTTGTTCACCCAAACCGATCACATAATAAACTTGTATTCTGAGGCATATTAGTTAGATTACAATTATTTCATCATATTGTAGATATTCATATTATTGTTCTATATTCTCGTACATTACCTGTATACCTTTTGTTCATTCATTCATATGTTTAGTGATCTTATATTTTATTTCTATTATCTATTTTATATGCTCGATTATGTTATTGAAACTGTTTTCAGAGGTATGTACTTTGCTCCAATCCTTACTAGATATATTTTTCCAGATGATTGGCTTATAGAGTAGTATCCGACATTCTACGGCCGCAGGATGGTGTACCTTTAGAGGATACTCCTATAGACCAAGAGGACTTAGTTGTAGAGCCCGAGGAGGTTTAGTTTATTTGTGTTGGCATGTATTAGACTATTTGTTGAGATTCATAGTTTGTATATTATTTCAGATTGTGGATTGTATCTTGTTCTTTCCTTCGCAATTCCCTTCGTGCTTTATCTTCCTTAGTTTGTTTTGTGATTGAGATTAGTTATACTTGTGAGATACCATATTGTTTCTCTGTTTGGAGTTGAGATGATTGACTGGTACCATATTATATTATTGAGATGTTAGATAGTTAGAAATGACCCAGACAGCGTTCTACCACCGATGCTGTGGCGTAGGCTGGACGTAACCACGTACTCGTGCCCGAATATCCGAGTGTGGATCGTGACACTTCCTGCTGCTTTTTAACTGCTGCTTTTTAACTGCTTCTTTCAGCTTTTCTTCCACTGCTTATCATTGTTTTTCTTTATTGTTTTCATTATTTTCTCATTATTTTTCCATTATTTTTTCTCCCCTCAAGCTCACACACATAAATACACATCTCACATATTTATATATATATATATATATATATATATATATATATATATATATATATATAATTATATCACAATAATAAATATATATAAATATATACCATATTAGAGAAGCACATGAACTTCTACTCTCACATGATCACCAACACATCAATATGAATTATAAATAAAATATATAAATATACATATACGTATATCTCATATAATAATTATAATTACAATATTTAAAATATCTATAATTGAATTAAAATGCAAAGAATACACACGTGAAGTGCATCACACCCGTATCACACTAGATCTATGATACGCTTGCGATACGGCTCCACCACCCAACCAATTGTATCCCAACGAACACGAACAAGTCTAAAATAATAATTATGAACAATATGAAGAGCCAATTACTCATCTACGTTTTTATGTCAAAATATGACATTCTCAAACCCCTGTGTCGGAGAAAAACCCCAAATTAACCCGTATCTCCAAATTGTCGAAATACGGCCTACACATATCCAATGGTGGATACGACACTAGCCACACACAATCAAACATATGTCAATTTGGACTAATTGACCTATTGACAAACACAAGTTGTGTCAATCTCGAAATTCTCCCAAAATTGATACAAAATACCACATAACTTTCTCCTTATGCCACCTATGAACCTAATTCCAATTCCTATGGGTAGCCTTAGCATATGGGATGGTTCCTAATGATTAGAACACAGATTTAGAGTCTAATAAGAGGGGGGAAATTAAATTGTACCTATTAGGAGATGGATTTCTAATGAAACCTCTAAATTGAGTGAAAAGAGCTTCCAACTTGTAGATTATTGCTCCTTCTTGTAGATCCTTGCTTCCGCCTTGTAGATCCTAGTTTCCTCCTTATTTTAATAGCCTTTAATGATGATTTAGGAAGAAACTAGAAAGAAATTTGGGTGGAATTGGATGTGGGAATGAAGAAATTTTGATGAGAAAATTCTAGATCTAGATTTGAAATAAAAATAAAGAGAGAGAAATTCCCCTCAATTTTAAATATAGGACGGCCATTATTCTCCCTCCCCAATCTACTATGTAAAATCTTAAATACCCCTTGGGTCCTCTCATAAAAAAATAATTAAGGAAGGAAGGTCTAGTCTAATTGGTTTGACTTAATTAATTATCCTCATAATGATTGGGCTTATTATTGGGCTCAATTCTAACTAAAAATTAATGTTGGTCCATGAATCTAATCTAAGCTAATTATGTCCACTAACACAAGTCTAAAATAATAAACTAATATCTAACAATAAATAAATAATATAATAAATAAATATTCAACATGTACAATATTTAATTAATTATGAAATGACCAAAATATCCTTTCCTAGAAAATATGGTAGTGACAAGTCTACGCCCTTAAAATAATTTTGTCCTCAAAATTCAAAGACGAAACTACCTACAGAAAATAAAACAGAAAGAATCAGGACAGAACATAGCTCAAGACACAAACAAATATGGGTAATGCTCTCGTATTTTATCCTTTCTCTCCCAGGTAGAGACCCCCGGAGAGTGATGCCTCCATGCGATATATACCAAGGGAATAGTCTGGTTCCTTAGCACCTTTTTTCTCTGATCAAGAATCTCAACTAGCTGCTTTGGATATCTAAGAGTAGGCCCACCTCTATCTCCGAGTGATCCAACACGTGACTAGGATCCACCACGTACCATCTCAACTGCGACACATGAAACATGTTGTACACTCCCTCTAATACAGGTGGCAAGTCTATTCTGTAAGCAACTGCACCGACCCGCTCAAGAATAGTGAAAGGTCCGATGAATCATGGACTAAGCTTCCCGCCTCCACCGAAATGAATCGTGCCTCATGTCGAAGAAATCCTCAGAAACACCAAACCACCGACCTAGAACAAAACACAATCTTAAGAACTTTATCTATAACAAACAACCAATATCAAGCATAAAATAAAAATCTAAACTATACCTCAAACTCTAAAGCTCTCTGGGGGCTATCGGTCCAATGTCGCTGTTTGTTATGCGCCACTCGAAGTCTGTCTCTGATCAGCTTAACCTTCTCCACTGTATCTATAACCATCCCTGGCCCTAGCAAAACTCTCTCTCCAATATCGTCCCATAACAAGGGAGTATGTCATCTCCAACCGTATAGAGCCTCAAATGGTAAAATCTCTATACTAGCCTGGTAGTTGTTGTTGCAAGCAAACTCTAGCAAATGGAGATGGTCCTCCCAAGATCCCCTAAAATCTAGTACACAGGTACACAGCATATCCTCGAGAGTCTGAATAGTCCTCTGTGACTACCCATCTGTCTGAGGGTGATATGCAGTACTGAACTTGAGCTGGGTGTCCAAACTCGTCTGCAAACTCCTCCAGAAATGAGAAGTAAAACGACTATCCTAATTTGAGACTATGCTGACGGGAACCTATATATCCTGACGATCTGCCTCACATACATCTCTAACAACTTCTCCGTAGACAAACCCACCTTGAAAGGCAAAAAAAGTCGACCGATTTGGTCAACCTGTCAACAATGACCTAAATTGTGTCTTTCCCTCCTAAAGATCATGGAAGTCCTGACACAAAATTCATAGTAATGTGCTCCCACTTTCACTCTAGAATGGGTAATGGCTGAAGTAAACCACCTGGCCTCTGCCTCTCGACTTTTACCTGCTGGCACACTAAGCATCTAGATACAAATTATGCTACTTCCCTCTTTATGCCATACCACTACACACTCTCTCGTATATCTCGATACATCTTGTTAGCACCTGGATTCATGGAATACTTAGAGTGATGCACTTCCTACAATACCTTCTCACGCAGCTCCCCACTAGGCACACATAATCTAATACCATGTCGCAAAGAACCATCCTCAGCAATGGTAAAATCATCCCCTAATCCTGCTCTCACCTGAGCTCTGATTCTCCTCAGAGATACATCCTCATACTGGGCTGCCTTGATCATGTCCATCAACTCTGAGTGTATCTGTAACCCCCATATATGTATGGCAACACTAGGAACTATCACCTCAATGCCCAAGATCTCTAAGTCCTCCAATAAATATCGATCATGCATCAACAACATAGCTACCGGATACCTGCTCAAGGCATCGACAACTACATTAGCTTTCCCAGGATGATAGTTCAAAGATATATCAAAATTCTTTATCAGTTTCAACCACCGACGCTGTCTCATGTTCAACTCCTTTTGAGTGAAAACGTACTTCAAGATCTTGTAGTCTGTGAAGATCTTCACACACTCTTCGTACAAATAATATTTCTATAACTTCAGGAAAAAGATGACTATTGCCAAGTCTAAATCGTGGGTAGGATAGTTCTTCTTATGAGGATACAATTGCCTGGACGTATAGGCAATTATTTTCCCATTCTGCTGAAGAACATAACCCAGACCTTTCCCTAATGCATCACTATAGATAGTGAAGCCTCATGACCCTGATGGCAACGTCAAAATAGAAGCAGACATCAACCTCATCTTTAATTCCTCAAAAGCAACCTGGCACTCCTCTATCCAAATAAACTCTGCATGCTTTCTGGTGAGTCTAGTCATCGGCTCGGCAATCCTCGAAAAATCTTAAACAAACTTCCTGTAGTAGCCTGCTAGACCTAAGAAACTCATGATCTCTGCCACTGAATTCGGGGTCTTCCAAGACTCCACTGCTGCGATCTTCTTCGGATCCACTAAAATTCTATCACCAGTCACAACATGTCCTAAGAACTCCATATTATCCCGGAAGAACTCACACTTGGACAACTTTCCATACAACTTCTCCTTCCTCAGCACATCCAACACAATCCGTAAATGCTCCTCCTGCTCCTCCGGTGTCTTCAAAAATATGAGTATGTCATCGATGAACACCACCACAAACTTATCAAAGTACTGGTAGAACACCTTGTTCATTAAATTTATAAATACCGTCGGGGCATTTGTCAACCCAAATGGCATCACCATAAACTCATACTGGCCATACCGAGTCCTAAAAGCAGTCTTCGGAATGTCCTCCGACTTTACTTTCACCTGGTGGTAGTCTGATCGCAAGTCTATCTTGGAAAACACCTTAGCGCTACTCAACTGATCGAACAGGTCATCAATCTGTGGCAATGAGTATTTATTCTTAATAGTGAGATTATCCAATACCCTGTAATTGATGCACATGCGTACCGACCCATCATTCTTCGTTACAAACAATACCGAAGCTCCCCATGGTGAAGAACTAGATCTGATAAACCCATTATCCTGTAACTCATCCACTGGCTTCTTCAGCTCGACCAGCTCGCTGTTGTTCACTCTATAGACATGCTATAAAATTATTTCTGCACCTGATACGAAGTCTAAAGAAAATTCAATATATTGATCTGACGGCAATCCTTGTAATTCTTCAGGAAATAAATTCAAGAACTTTGCTATCAAAGGATGTGACAACTCCTTGTCTTCCACCATAGCTCCACAGATAATGCCTTCTCTCTGTTCTATAGCTCCTCTAGTAAACTCAAACTCTGGATCTCCTGGCGGGCTAAACAAAACTCTACCTTCTCTACAATCTATACTAGCATGGTGCCTACTCAACCAATCCATCCCGAGTATAATATCGTAGCTCGAAAGTGGCATTACAAGTAGACACATACTCAACTCTCGGTCTCCTATAGTAACTCTTCGATCCTTGCAAATATTATTAACCAGGATAATGCCTCCCTCGGTCAAGATCTTGCAAGTCCTAAGCAAAGACTCAGCTACAAAACGATGATTCAGAGCAAAAGAAACAAATACAAAACTATGGGAAGCACCACTATCAAATAAAGCTAAAGCTGGAATAGAATCAAGAAGAACAAAACCTGCGATGATATCTCTAGTGGGCTCGACCTCCTCAACTTTTATAGCGAATGCTCGTCTCTGATGTGCACCTCCCTGATGCTGGTACTGTGCTTAACGTTGTTGCAGGGTCGAAAGTGGCGGTCCCCTCGGCTGTACTGTAGGTGGTCTTGCATGTGTCCTCTGAGCTGGAGCTGTTCCCTGAACTGCACGAAGAGGATTGAAAGAACACTCTCTCAGCTGATGCACCACGGTACCATAATACAAATAAACTCCCAACCTCTTCCTGCAAACTTCCCAGATGTGGCCAGGCTTCTTGCAGAAATGGAAGAAAGCTTGCTGTGACTGCCTCAGCTACTACGGTGCCTGGTAAAACGGTGTCCTAGCTGGAGTCTGGTGCTGCTGCGGCTGTTGAAAAGGACTGGACTTAAAATGAGGACGTTTAGCAGTCATTGCACTGTTATTAGCCCCCAGAAAAGAATCACGATCTCTCTTGGATTTTAAACCCAACTCCCGCTCAACCTTGCGTGCCTCCTCAAGTATTTCCGAATAGGTCTTATAGAAAGACGGAATAAGGATCTTCACTTCCCAGTTCAGACCCTCGTAGAAACGGATAGCTTGAACCTCCAGCTCCCTCACCAAGTACTCCGCAAATTGGCTCAGTCTATCAAACTCTGCGGCATACTCCTCCACAGACATGCTCCCATGCGTAAGGCTCTCAAACTACCTACCCAAGTCCAATATGTCCGCCCGAGCAAAGAACTTCCTCTTGAAGAGGCCCTTGAACACCTCCCAAGACTGCCCTATATCAGCAAGAGGTGGCTCATCCCTGAACCAAGTGCGGACGATGTCGAACAGCTAAAGTCCTACTGCCTCAACCTTCAGATCCTCGGCAAGATAGGATACTCTCATGAGACACTCAATATCCTCGAGCCAATCATCAGCGTAGACGATGCCCTCAGTCCCCTTGAAGACCCGAGGTTCCATCTTCTTGAAGTCCTGGATATTATCCCGCTAGAGTTGGGCAACCTATAGAACAACCTGCTGCTAGACCGGAACTCCTCTCTCTACTACAGTAAGGGCAAGCTAATGAGCACTCTCAATGCTCTACCGTAATACGTCGGTCTGCCTCTGGTGTGCCTCGGACTGGGCCCACTGAGCCTCCATTATCTCGCGAAATAATACGAATACCTGAGTCGCATCTGTCGATATAGGAGGTGGAGGCGAAAGTCCTTCAAATATAGCCGGAATATTCCTATGAGTTAGAGGTGGACCCCCGAACGCAACTGATACACCAATCACCGGAGAAGTGACAGGTGCAGGCCCTCAAAAAGTCGCAGATCTCTCAGAAAATGCTCCTCTCAGCTGTGATCTAGTCTTAGGCGGCATCCTGAGGCAAAGCAAAAGGAAAGAATCAATATGGCACAAGATATAATGCATTCAAAGAAGGACAGTTAAAGATCAAATATCAATATCAAGAAAAAATAGTTAAAATAAATCAAAAGAGTTTTTCCTAGATGTGATTGAGTATTCTCAGGCTATAGCCTACATCATATATCCTGGAGCAGGCTCGTAATAGCAAACAAATAAGAGCGCCACTACAAATTGTACTAATTGTGACCTCAAAGAACTACATGGGCCGCCACTAAAAATGTGTCACGACTCGCACCCGATGTAGGGGCACGAGTAGTGAACAACACCCAGCCTATGCCACAGCATCGGCAGTAGAACGTTGTTTGGGTAATCTATCTATCTAATAATCAAGACATAACAATGATACCAACGTTAATATGAATACACTCAGTCACAGATCGATAGATGGAATAAAGCATGAATATGATAAAAGAATAGAAGAGTCACAATAAAACTCACAAGACAAATAATATATAATGAGTCATATAAAAAAATACTAATAATAATATGCTGGAGACAAATTCAGTACAAAAGATCTAACTACTATGCTACAAGTCCTGGGTCATCTGTCTCAGTCGGGATGAGTCCCTCAAGAGCCAAGGTCTCTGGCTCTAAACCTACAATATCCTGAGGCCCGTAGTGAGTGGGGTACCACTCCTCAGTATCATCTGGGAAAAATATATCCAGTCAGGAAAGGAGCAAAGTACATCTCTAACAGTAGTTCTAATAAATAATATAAACTATGTAACAGTAAATAGAGCAAATATACAAGATACAATATATAGGTACAAGAGATATGCAATAACGGAATACTGGAAATAAATACAATAATGAGCATCATAGGAATAAACAAGAAATACTAATACTAAGTGAGTGAGTACCAGCTTTAACATGTAATCGGCTTAGGAACTTGCACCAGGATAAAGGCCTGGTTAATCATACTTGTGGTGCAATGATCAACACTCACAAGGAACAAGACATGCACAAGGAGGGTATGATCACATATCTACACTAAATACTCTTCGCCCCCGACTGGTATAGAGGATCCAATCATGGTACGTTATGACACAAAATTCTCTGGGTCAGTAGCTAGTCTTCCCAAGAATCAATGTTTGTATATGTACAAGAAGAACAAAAAACAAGGCTTGCACAAGATATACCATAAATACCAAGGAATAACATCTCATGACGAGATCCGGATATACTAATCCGTGTAACCATCGTGTCAAGAAAATCAAGGATATCTATAATAAATACAAGAGACATAGAGGATATCATAAATGAAAAACTATCAGAGAATTACTTGCCAGAAATTCGGTGAATAGTATCAAAGATGTCCAGTACGGTACCTCGAAGACCTAAATATGGAATATTACATAAATACAAGATTTTGGAATTAAAATAAGTAAACTAGTCAAATTCTAGGTCATAAAGCCATTTCTAAATCAAAATGGTCAAACTATGTCAACTCTAGGTCAAACTAGTCAAACTTGGTCAAACTAGCTATTTCTAGATTGTATGAGTCTATCTCTAGGATATTGGGTCCATACACTATGTAACTAGGCCATACTAGCTATACTAGGATACTAGAAAACTAACAAGATACCGTATCATAAGATACGCAATTTAATAGATATAAAAATATCATAATATGTATATACAAACAACAATATATAGTACTCCTAACTAAACTAATGCTAAGTGGATACATTGGCTTTGAACCTAAACCAGTATCACACTACCTACACTCCATCTTGATGTGCAAACTCAATACCTTGAGTAAAACCCAATACTTTACATTACCATGGTATCACAAGGTAATTCAATATCAAATATATTACTACCCATACTCCTCACTATACAATAATATATATTTAAAACTTCTAACAATAATATTCTAAACTATATACTAACATCTACTTGATATTTAATACGAGTACCCGAGATATCTCACTCTCATTACCTTGGTGCACCCCAAGGTAATCTAGAAATAATGCTAACTAATATTAACAAGTATTTATGTATATATAAATCTCATATATAATTATATACTAACTTATTTACAATATATATATACTAATAGCTCATTAATTATAAACTAGTAATTCATATATATATATATATATATATATATATATATATATATATATATATACTAATGTACTAGCTTATCAAATAAATTAACGAGCTTATATATATATATATATATATATATATACTATCTTATTAATTTACTAGCTTATTAAATAAGCTAATTAACTTATATATATAGGTTCTGCTTATATATATAGGTTCTGCTTATACTATATATATATATATATATACTATATATATATATATATATATATATATATATATATATATATATATATATATATATATATATA